>JAHFWF010000016.1:0-346131 GCA_022545495.1 Chrysanthemum lavandulifolium | reverse complement strand
AGAACCTAATCACCAACGAATGATCACAATAGCAACCACCTTCAGCCTTTGAACTTGAGAGAATATAACAGGAATTAGGGCTTGTAGAAATTTGGTATGGAGGGAATGAATAAGCAGATGAAGATGTTATATGTTTTAGGAGCGTGTGAATATATGCAAAGATGAAATGTCGTATATTTTAGTTTGGGAATGTATGTGATACATATATTCTAAATGTATAGCTTTATTTGTTCTTATCCCCTATAAAACGTGTAGAGCCCTTTTCAAACTATGTATGGTATGTTTAGCGATTGGGGCACGAGGGATGGAACTTTTATTATAAACCGAAGTTGAAATTTGTTTTTTAAAACTTGTTTTGTGAATAGAACTGTTTCAAAACATTCATATCGAAAATTACTAAAAAGCGTAATTAAATGAGTTTTAGACATGTTAGATATTTTTTGGGCAATAAGTAATTTATTACTCAAAAGCCCATGAACTGAACTTTTAACTTTTTATGTGCTTAAAGTTTTCAGTTCTCTTTGAACTTATGATTTTATAAGTCCGCGTAAACAAATGGCTTATTTTATAAAATTCATTTATTTTAAAAGTTCAAAGAGGCCATGTCTCTCCCCAAACACTGCCATAATCGGTTCTAAAATAAAGAAGGGTATGTTGGCTTGATCCAAGAAGGAAAAGAAACAGAAAATGTGTGGCTAAGTTTGGACACAAAATTTGGTTTTATCTCATTCACAAAAACGTGTACATGGTTAAATTAACAAGGGTGTGTCGATTTTCTTTTAATTTGCTAAGATAGGATTAGGAAAATGTAAAGTATTTTATCACATAAAGTATTTTATCACATAAATTCAAAATGGGCAATTAAAATATATTTCGGATTTTAGGGTATTACATAAATGGTGGCGCCAGGGTTTGACGCAGACTATAGAAATGCCTGACTCATGGTCGCCAACTATATCTTGGGATCGAATTGCTTAAGTTTGAAGATAAACCCCGTAGGTTATATGTTCTATATTAATGCGATATATATAGATACAAATACATATGAACCACCAAAGCCTACAAGTAGGCACGAGCTACTATCAAATAGTGAGGGTGTGCGAGGTTTGCGATCACACATGGCCTCAAAGTTTAAGGGCCTCAAAATGTTTGCCTATTTTCTTCTCGTGCACTGTTGCATCAAATATTTGGAGGCTTATTCGAGGTTGGTGCGATTTAAAGTTCCCTTTGTTAATCTCCTGTGACGACTGGGATAATTGGTTCCTTTCTTGGCGTGCTTCTAAGGATGAGCGAGACCGTGCGTATGTCATATTTGCTTCTACATGTTGGATCCTTTGGCGATTTAGGAACAATGTCGTTTTCAATTCTCAAGTTATGAGAATTAGTGACTTGTTTGATAGCATTCGTATTTTTTCTTTCTCTTGGTTAAAATTTAGAGGCAAAATTTGTATTAGTTGGTCTCATTGGCTTAAAATGCCTTTGTAATTACTAGCGTTTTGCTAGTTTTTTTTTTTTTTTTTTTTTTTTTTAATATACATGCGTTCCAAAAAAAAAAAAAAAAAAAAAAAAAAACTTGTATATTCGGGCCTTAAATATATTTGCGACAAAAGATGTTAATGATATATGATGTGTAATTTGTGTATTAGCAAAAGTGAAGCTAGATTGTCAAAATACTACATTTTTGTTTTAATTGTTGATATGGTATATCTTTGCGTCATATTCAATTGCAAGATAGGTTTTCATACAGGGTTTCCAAAAACTCAGCTAGGACACTATTGTCTAATATTGTGCACCCGATTCTCTTAGTATTAAGGATTCTGGAATAATTATTCTGAATACGTTAGTGTGTAAGAAACTGTCTCTCTATACATATCCTTGTATAAGCTAAATTGATATTTATGATTTGACACTATCAAATGGTTTGTGTCATAATAGTATCTCATGTTGTGGAAGAAACTTTTTAATTAAATAATTACAAGTTCAAGTCCTGCTTAAAATATGTAAGATAAATTTCTGGTGTAAATATTATGAAATACTTAAAATTTGTCGTTTTAATAAATAATAAAAATTGATGATTTGACATCGATATGATCATTTTAATATGTCAATCCATTTGCTTATTTACAATCATTATTTGTAGTCATCTTCTATATAAGTATATAACTTGTCAAACATTTTATTGATATAAGCTAGGTCAAAACATATTTGATTAGATATTCAAAGATTCACGTATACTCAATACCAGACTTATGTTTGAACCCGTAACAATCACTTATTGTTAGGCAAAAGGCCTTTGGCTTGGACCGTATAAGAATAAAGTGCATTACAAGTAAAACAAAATATAGGTCCAACAAGTAAAACTACACGGATTGAATCCTTATTTAAGATAATTGATCGAGAGGTGAAATCCCTAGTCACATTAGTCGAACAAGTCCCTCTTCACCTTCAATATATTTAAAAGTTCTTTATTATGACATATTAGCTTGTAGCAACAAAACACATATTTCATTTCTTCAGGAGAATGTCACTAATTAGTTTATCGATATTAAGATAAGACGATCCACCAACAACAACAGCTTCCTCGGCTTTCGTCTTCCACTCCAAAGCCTTGTTCTTCATCATCTTCCCTTTCACGCCGTCCATCAACTCCCTCACTTGACTCTCCACTTCTTCCCTCATCACATTTGTGTTGATTTCCATTCCAATTTCCCACTCTACACAACTATACCGACAATTGGTCTGTTGCTCAGCAAAAAACGGCCAACAGATCACTGGAACACCATAGCTAATGCTCTCAATAGTTGAGTTCCATCCACTGTGTGTCAAGAATCCTCCGATTGCGGGGTGCTTCAAAACCTTTATACATTAATTAATCAAATAACATTTTAGTACTCCCTCCGTCCCTAAATAAATGTCCATTATTGACTTTTAAAGTTTTTTTTACTAACTTTGACCTTAAGTTATTTCATTTATGTTATTTAATACTTCATGAAAATTATACCAATGAAAATACATTTAAAATTCAATCTATTCATATATTTTGCATCAAGTATTACATAATACAAATAAAAAATTTAAGGTCAAAGTTACACAAAGAAGACTTTGAAAGTCAATAGTTGACATTTATTTAGGGACAGAGGGAGTAATATATATTGATTGTACGTTACACGTGTCAATATCAACAAGAAGTCTTTCTCAAATTAAGCCCTAAACTTCATTTATGTGCGATAGTTCTAAAGATTATTAACCTTTGGAAAATACTAAAAAAAAAAAGAGTGCAAGTTTGAAGTTGCCATGTCGAAATATTTTTGGACATGCCTTGTGTTTTTCCCTACCATTCTATATCTATACTAAACCCCGAAGGTATCTTCGGGGAATATTACCCTTTTTTTCGCCTCGACCTTTTTAGCCCATTTGCTGGTCCGTTTGTGCGTGTGCCTTGATACTGGCCCAATTGACTAACGATATATCAAGTTCTAGACGGTATCTTCTTCGTGAAGAAAACTGCGTTTGTACGCTTTTGTATTTCTTGCCACCGCCTCATTTGCTCTAGAATTTATCGCAGTCTCACTTATCTTTCATCAGAAGGTTGGTGAATCGATAGATGTACCTCTGCCGCTTTCATTGTAAGCACTGTAATTAACCATCAGATCTACTTATTATTTCATCTATCGGTTATAAATTTGTGATTATATTGATCTATTTGGTTCTTCATAATCTTTCACCAGAAGGTTGGTGAATCGGAAGTTAGACCTTCTAAGCCTTTCTGGAAGTATCCTCTCTTCTTCACTTGATGTGTATGCATTAATACGAGTTGTCGATCTAAGTCCGACAGAGGTTTACCGCGAAACCTGGAAATTCATTCGAATATTCGAATATTGGGGATTGTTGATTTTGTTTGCTTATGTGCCCAATCTTCCCTTTGTTCTGTCTTCAGTCAATGATTTGTCCCCATGTCTTGATTTCACAACTTCATAAATGTTTGTTCTCTTGATGCTTTTGCTTAATTTCTGTTTCTATTTGTAGTTTAGAATATGTAGTTTACCTGTTTTACCCTCTTTAGGTTATTAGTGCTTAATTTGAGTGCTTATTGAAGCAGCTAAATAGCCCATCTCTGCCCCTAACTGCTGTTACAACAGTTCACCTCCTAATTGCTTCTTTCAATTAGTATTCAACTTATTTGATCATTTTAAGAGAGTTTTGATTAGTTTAAACGTATCTCTGTCTTTTCTCTCTGGCCCGAATTTTATCGAAAACCCACCCCAAATCAGAAACCAAAAAATTATCTGGATTAAAGATGGGGCGGATTAGTGTTGTAGAAGAAACCCGCAAAATTGCATGTGTTGATTTAAACCTAAACAAGTTTATCAAGCTTTACTTTTTGTAAATGTATGATTTTGTTGAAATTTGATAGAAGAATAATTAAGTTAATGCTTTAAATTTGTTCTGAAACCTAGGCGTTTATACGAGTTCAGTTTTCGATTAACATTGCAACCGCCTTGCAGGTTAGTGCACTAGAAAGGGTGTTTGGGAAGGACTTGGGAAGACGTATATGGGGTGCCAACAGATGCGGCTGTGGCATTTGAGGATATGCTGAGAGCTCATGAGTATGGCAGCTAGACTAATCATATTGGTGAGGTATGAATTTATCCCCTGTAGTTATATTGGTGTTACGTATATGACATGTTTTAATTCACTATGTACTTCATTAGTGAATATTTGTAACATTTGTACTCATTTATAGAACGATACACGAAGACACGGTAAATAGTGACCACATTACTAATGCATTTCTTGCAAAGTATGTGTATAAATATGAAGTCACATAGAAAACATTCGAAGACTATTAGAAGCTGATGTTGTATAAATGAATATTTGCGTTTAGACTAATATACTTTGTGTATTTTCAGCTACAAGATCCAGATGGTACAACAGGAGAATCGGAGGTGAAGTTTCAGGTGTCTAGGGACACATTAGGTGCCATGTTGAGATCAATGGCTTATATCCGTGAGCAGCTCTCAAATACAGTAAGATTTCAACCGTGTAACATTATACTAATGTAATTATATTATTGAAATAACAAACTCATGCTCATTTATGTGGCATGAATATATACTATGCATTTATATTCTCTACTAGAGGTGGGTAACGGTCGAACCATGTTCACTTTTGCACACTGAGCTTCTACTTTGTGCATGATAAAAATGAATAATTTAAGTGTGTATATGTTCGGCTTTGTGATAATAAACTGTTACAAAAATATACATCTGATATGATTAAAGACTTTGAAAGTATGTTCGTTTAAGAAAGATGAATTATTTTGCAGGCTGAATCACCATCAGAGATTCAATCAAAGAGACCAAGAAAATAGAGGAACTGCCTTTTTGTTATCTATTTATAACCATCCTGTAATGCCAAGAAGAATTTAAGGGGTTCTTAAACACAGGTATATTAGTTTTGAGTTAGGCTGGTTACATATTTATGTTAGTATCACAGTATGATATTAAATAGGTGTTGTAGGGTATTTTCCCGTAAGAATGAATTTAGGCGTCTTATCGCAATCGCTGCTGCAACTTATTGTATATATACCTTTTTGACAATCCGATCATTAGAATGGTTGGTTATAGTAATTTTACCTTTGTTAGTTATTTTTGTGGGGTTGAAAGTAGTTTTTATATACTATATGTCACTTTTAAAAGCAATTTTTGTGGTTGGTATTTTGAAAGACTGATCAAGTGCGACCTCGGGTAAGTCCATAGGGGAAACTATATGTAAAATAAGCTTTGCCCATTGCACACTCACTTATAGTATTAGAATCATTATTTCTTTACATATATGCTTCTTTTTTTTCACATTCTTCTATAAATTTAGACCATTAAACTTGCAGTAAAAAGATTGTAAGTTTACCATTAAAAATGAGTAAAACTACTAAAAGTATACACATCTAAATCATGCAAGAGTAAAAAATGAAATGTGCAATAATTGTGACAAGTAGATAAGGTACTTTTTTAAGAAACATGTTTTTAGGAGTTAAATTTGTCGTTGTAGTTAGCAAGTATTGTTGGGTATTGGGTATTGGGTATTGGGTAATGTAGACATCACCAGAACTTTGTGTAAACTTTGCAGTTGGGCTGCAATAAAGTTAATCATTTCTGTTTCGTGAGTAACTTAAGAGTCGAACACACTAACAGTAAAAATTAAAAAAAAAAAAAAAGTTTAAAGCAATATACTACCACCTAAACTTAAATTCAGAAAAAATAAAATAATACCCGCTGCAACGCAGCGGGCTATTATCCTTGTATTAAATATAGCAGACAATTAGTTGTATGTCTTTTTATATATGTTGAATTTTAATGAGTTGTTCTCTCTGCATGTTGAATTATATGAGTGGTGTAGAAGCTACATGAGGTTATATCAGCAACCCATGCATCCAAATTATTGGTAATAAATGAAAGCAAGTTGATTTTCTTATGTGTATATTTTATAAAAATTATATTATATATGAATAACCTGTTCTTGGGGGCACCAGCTAGTCACCATGCCTCTCCCTTTAGTCTCATCAATGAACTCTTGTGGCATCATGGCCTCATCGCCACCAACAATATCTGGTCTAGTTATCCACAAGAAATCCTTCTGGCTATTAGCTAGTCCCCATCCAAACTCTGTTAGTTGTTCTTTTGTCATGACTGTAATACTACCAAAGTTTACGAAAAGAACTGAACCAGTGTCTTTTGTGTCAAGCCAATGGATGCAACTTGCATCTTCCTTCCAAAGACTGGACCCAATGTCTTTGAGTTGGTCGTTTGGCACATGTTGCTGCATTAAATGTAGTGGCCCAACGGTGAAAATTCGTGGGTTGATGGCAATTAAAGGGTTAACGCTATCTTCTTCCAAGGCATCATATGTGTTGAGTACAATTGCTGAGCCTCTTGGCATTGTCTCTGACTCAGTCATGAGGTAGTTGAGCATGGTGTCGTTAATTTCTGTGGTTCGAATGAAGCTTGGAAAATCCCTTAACCGGATGTTTTTCATTCCCGGAATCCAATCTATGATTGTTTCTAAATAACCATTTGTTACGTAACTCATATCTGTAAACATTAGTTTATTATTAGTACTCGTAGTAAGTAATTACACAATGATAGCTAACTAAAATTGTTTAAACCATAACTTGAAGACCCAATATAGCACGTGAATGATATTTTTTAATAGCGAATCATAACCATGGCGGGCCCTCGGCATGGACGAGCTGGCCAGGGTATCAGACAAACAGGGCATCTAACTTTCTGGGGTTTTGAATCGATTTTAGCCCTCAGTTTTCACAAAAATTAGCGCCAGCGTGCACACGCGGTTTGGGTGGAGGTATCACGCAGATCGAGAGGCATTCCATTGCCACCCATGCGGCATTGTTCGCACGGCATGGATCATGGCATTCTTTGTCAAGCGGTATGAAGGAGGGCGTGTCTCAAGTTTAAAAATATAGCCGTTGGCTATTTGTTGACCCAAATAAAAAAATCCCCTATAAATATACACTTTAAATCACCAATTCAAATCACATTCTTCTCATCTTCTTCTTCCAAAAATTATATTAATAAAAGGATGGATCTTGGGAAGGTAAAATGGTTCCTCCTCATCCAAAGGTCGTGGACGGGCTCTCGATCACAACCCGTTCGTCCAAAGTTCAATCACAACCATCTCCTACTATCACCAAACGAGTCCTCAGCCGGGTCACTATTATCCTCAACCTCCACCGATGAACCTTCCATCTCATCAACACCAATATTATCCCCAACCACCTCCGTACATGATGTCAACGACTAGTGATTTCGACCCGTTCGGCGAATACCGTGACGTTCCTACGCGACGTGAACCGAGTGTCGAACGACCACTACCGTTATATGATTACGAGGATGATGAAGTTGAGTATGTTCCCGAAACGTAACAAGAAAATCCAATCGGTATACATGTTTTTTCTGTTATAATTTTATATGTTATAATTTTATTTGTTATAATTTTATATGTTATAATTTTATTTGTTATACTTTTATTTGTTATAATTTTATTTGTTATACAATATATTAGGCGATGGAGAAGTTCAAGAAGTTCAAGAAGTCGCAAAAAAAAAATCGACTAGAGCGGAGAAAAAAATTGGACGACAAACGAAGAGGTTGCTTTAGAAAAGCGTGGGTTCATATTTTCACATGTCGAAAAGTCGGTAATGAACAAACGAGAGATGGTTTTGGAAAAGAATTCAGAGCATTTCAAGACAAACTTGAATAATACTACCGAACTCATCATAAATAACACAAAGTGGGAAATATGAACACCGCCATGGGTATCTTTAACGGCCTATACATCCAATCGGTATAATTTTTAAACTCTATATAATTGTATTAATTTATATAATTTTACTAATTTATATAATTGTATTAATTGTAGAAACGTCTTCGTGAAAGTGGGTGTAGCGATCTTGACGTCATGAAAAATGCCTTGGCCGATTATCAAAAGAAAACAAAAGGCAAAGATTTTACTCATATTGAAGAATGGGAGGTTGTTAAGGGTGAAGACAAATGGTTGGAACAACCATGTGGGTCGAAGCTTCTACTAGTCTTAGAAAAGCAAGAAAATCGTCGTCATCTAGCTACCGGAGGCGGGTAGCAATGAGAATGTTCGGGACCGCATTCTGACTTGAATGACGACACAACTCCTACTAACGAAAAGAAAAGGCAGAAGGCGAGAGCTTCGACTCGACAAATGAAAGTATTGTTGAGAGCTTCGACAACCACGCGATAAGGAAAACACAAATATTGGAATCGATGGCGGAGAAAAGGTCGCAAGGATGACTTGGCCGAAAATTGTTGTCACCCAAACCGTAATATTGAAGAAAAGGCTTATCATCTGGCGTTGAGGTTCTATAGCCAACCTCACGATCACATAAATGATCCGAGAATGTGAGATCACGATTGCAAAAAACGCAGTACGCTGAGCAATATGGATGGTAAGCGGATATTTAGATGCGTACTTTTTAGTATTATGTAATTTTTTTTAGTATTATGTATTTTTTTAAGTATTATGTAATTTTTTATTATTAATGAAATATTATGTTTTTATTTAATTGTTTGATTTAATTATGAATTTAAAAAATAAAAAATAAAAAAATAAAAAAAATGAGTGAGGTATGGAATGACCATTGCCACTAAAAAACTATGATGAGGTATGGGATTAGGTGTAATGAAATTATTGGTGGGTTGTGAGGTATGGTGAGGTATGGCTCAAAACCATTGCCACCCCCCTTAGTTTCAATATTTAATCTAATTAAGTGGTGTTTTTGATAAAGAAATTATATGTTAGTAGTGAGTAGTGATCTAGTGAGAAGTAAATTAAAATAAGAAGTGATCAAAACTACGCATTTGAGATGCAATGACTTGCATTATACGTTTCATTCATATAGATCTGACATCTTGAGTTTGAAGTTAATTTGATATATGATTGTGCGAAATTGATTTTCGTGATTTCAGACGCGTGCGGAGGAACAAAAAAAAAGAAATTATGAAACGATCTAATATACGATATGATCCGACGAAAAGCTAGAAACACACATATGTGCGTTATAATGCATTTAAGATTATAGGGATGCAACTAATTTAGGTCGATGCATCTCGCATTTACAGTTATAGTTCTTCTTATTCATTTTTATTTTAAGTAATTTTCTTATTTGATCATAACTCATATATTAGTTGCTTATGAACTAATTATTGAAGACTTAAGAAAATAAAGAAATTATATGTAACCCCTGACCCACTTTTGTTTAAAACACAACACAATTATTTTATCAGATTTTGTTTTTTATTTTCTGTCAGTTTTAAGTTTTTGACTTATTAAACATTATATTTTGAAGTATCTTTATAGTCACATAGAATCCCACTAAAATAATCACCACCGACACGTCGGTAGTGGGGGTTTTAATTGGATTCTATGATGAATGAAGAAAATTTTATATTTTATGTTACAGATTTTCGGTTTATAGTTTTTTTTATATAAACAAAATTATAAAACTAAAAAGAAAAAAAAAAAAAAGAGAAAAAAGGAAGATAATAAGGGTGTGCCAATTGTTTTTTTTTTTCTCTTTTTTATTTTTTTTGGATGGGGAAGATGGAAGATTAGACCAGGGAAGATGACCGCAGTTTATTAGTGGGATCAACAAGAAAAAAAACGTTTTATTATGACCTCATTTTCGTAACAGTTCTATTTTGGTCATTTCACCTCATAAGTTTATATATTTAACCCCTATGTTAAATGCTAAGTATATGGCTCTTAATTCTTTGATAATTTAAACAACACCCATATTCGAAGAAAATAAAACATATTTACTAACTAAAAGGTTTGTATGTTAATGGTACTTTTTGTTATGTGAGAAGCTCCTAAATCAAATAGTTGTAGGTTCAGGTCATGGTTAGGACGTGTGATATAGTTTATGTTATATCTTTGTGAGATAATTAGTTATCGTTTTAAGATATATATATATATATATATATATATATATATATATATATATATATATATATATATATATATATATATATATATAGGATAAAGATCAAATAAAAGACAAATATCCGTAAAGATAAAAGATTTTTTTTCAAAAAGTTCAAAAAATTCAAAAATCCCACAAGATCGGGTATGATGGTGCATTTAAAAAGTTGTGAAAACTTTTTCTAAAAGTGGATATTTTTCCGAAAAAAATTATGAAAATATACGTTTGCATTAAATCCTTTTTTGTGCATCAAAATTGGTTTTCTGCACCAACTTTTCGACTTTTTCATCAAAATAACATTCGCGTCAAACTAAAACAAGTTAAAAATTTTGTGCATCAAAATTTTTTTATGCAGATCAAAATTGCTTTTGTGCATTAAAAAACGATCAAAACTCAAAATTATAAAAATGTTTTCACAAAAGTTTTATGAACCAACATACCCGATCTTGTGGGATTTTTGGGAATTTTTCGTGAACTTTTTTGAAAAAAATCTTTTATTCTTTACGGATATTTGTCTTTTATTTTAACTTCACCCTATATATATATATATATATATATATATATATATATATATATATATATATATATATATATATATATATATATATATATATATATATATATATATATATATATATATATATATATATATATATATATAGATATACTACAATTAATAGTTAATTAATCTACAATTTTGCACTAAAAATGTGGGTCCCTGATTATTTTTGTGGGTCACGATTCTTTTCGTGGGCCCAATCATTCTTAGTGTATTTTAATGAAGGATTGTGGCCATTTAATTCAAAAATTGTAGCCAGGATATCCCCTATATAAATATATATATATATATATATATAGTGTTATATTCTACATCGATCTTCGTATGAATACACAGATCTTTCTGATCTATTAAAATAAATCTAGGCCATTGGATATGTTTGATCAAGGTTAGGATTAAAATGCCAAAATTGTAATTAAACAAAAGATGAGAGTGTTTTTTCAATTAAACAAAAGATCGAAGGGTATTAGTGGAATTTTGCTTAAAATATTTTTCATTAAACCGTATTTCTCCTTCTCTCATATCATTTTCAGTTTTTATCTCATTCTTCCACCATTACCTTTTAATCTTCATCTCTCATACAAAACCCTAGCCGCCTTTGACGAAAATCGATTGTAAATAACAGGTTTAATTCGTTATCCTTGATGTCAACGTGATCTTAATTCGGTATCTACAAGGTCAATAACAGGTTTAATTCGAAACTCTTTTTTATGTGTAGATCGAAATCGGTTTTCGTTTTTAGTGTATAATATGTCACCTTCAATATTTTTTGGTATATAATTTTTATTTCGAAATCGATTTGTGGTATTTAATTTATGTCAACGTCACCTTCATTATTGTAGATCGAAATCGATTTTCGTTTTTTAGTATATAATTTGTGTTAACGTCACATTCAATAACAAGTTTCATTCGAAATTCATTTTTATGTATAGATCGAAATCGATTTATGTTTTTTAGCATATAAGTCACCTTCAATATTTTTAGTTTATAATTTGCTCTTTTAAACAATGTTTTAAATCTATTAAAAATATTAAGAATTGACAGTTTGTTTCAAGATATGAATTGTTAAATATATTTTGGAGTATTCAATCCTTTTCTTGATAAAGGGTATAAAAAAAATTATATAAAACTTCTAACAGTTTGTATGATGGCTTAAAGTATGTAAGGTTTTGTTTGGTTGGGTATATCAAAGAAAAAACAGGAAAAGAGACGTATGTAAATCTATTTAGTATCAGATATATGGGTATAATGATATAGTATCATTTCATCTAAAAGGCCCTATTGTATCACTTTATTTAATGGATGGTGTCAAGAGTTGCATGTTTGTTTATATCATCTTAAATGTTTCATATATGTTTTACGGCTAGTATGACATTAATAAAATTTGTTTTAAGGTTGATATAAAATTAAAGAAAGAGGTTTGCATAGATGTGTTAAATTGTGCATATGTGTTTGGATTGTGCATATGTGTTTGCTAGTTTTTTTGTTATAACAAAAGTAACAATTGTTTGCATACATTGTTTGTGTCTGGTACTCTCTTGTTGCTTATGGAATTTTTGGTGTTTCTAGGTACTAAACCCCTATGTTGCTTATGAAACGTTACCACTTTTTAAAAATTTACTACGAAGTATTTCACCAAGAATGTTGATGTAGATTATTAAATAGGATGTGCCACATATTTTGTGTCCAGTCAGTTTTAAGTCACCGCTGAATCAGGAGTTGTTGCTTGTTGATAGGCCTGTACCCCGCGACTAAGAAAACGTCCTTAGGTTCCCTTTCACAAACAAGGAATTGAAGTAGATACGATATCTTGATAATGAACTCTTGATTAACCTTTGTTTTCGGTTTTTCATGATGAGAGCAAGCGCGCACATATGTTGTGGGAAGGATACTTATATATTTTGATGAGAGTGAGGCTTGCACATATGTTCGTCGAAGAGTGCATACGTGTTCTTAGAAGAGTGCACATATGTTCGTCGAAGAGTGCATACACGTTCTTAGAAGAGTGCACATGTTTTTGGTTGACGTGTACATACATACTTAACAAGATACATTTGTATTTAAATTGTATTTCATTTTATATTAATTTTGTGTATACTATTTATATTTTGGTTTGTTATAAATTTAGATGTTACATTTATATGTCTATGTTTATGTTTTTGTTATAAATTTTAAGATAAAAAATATACACTAGAAACATATGTGCAATTACTATTTTAAGCAAAACAAGTTTGATGTATAATCAATTGTACACAAGCAACATATTTAAATTTACAATTTAAAAAAACACATACACTTCATTTTTCTAAAACATGTATCCCGGAAAAAAATTCGAAAATTAAGGATTTAAAAACGTTTTTAATTAAAAATCTCAAAAGAAACTAAAATGTGTTTGACTATTATGCCCTTTTCAATTAAATAAAATGTTTATTAATACTAAATTCCTATTGGTCTAAATGAGATCAGAAAGATCAGATCTAATATTAGTCTTGCATAACGCGCCCCCATATATATATATATATATATATATATATATATATATATATAGGGAAGGGTTCTTTTCGAGATCAAGAAAAGTCGAGAATCTGCGACCAAAGATCAACCAATCGATTTTTGAGATATTTATTTTATTATATAATTCAAAAGGGTATAAAAGTAAAATTATATTTTGAATGTTTTTAAATTTCTTTTTATAAAACCGTTTTTTCCTCCCGAGGTTTAGGTAGGTTTTTTTTTTTTTTTTTTTTTTTTTTTTTTATTTTTTTTTATTTATTATTTTTTTATAACAATATGCATGTTTAAAAATACATTATATGCACATGTGTTTTGTAAAAAGATAAATTGCTAAATACATTACGCAATTGTATTTTTCGTTAATGCATATGTATTTTGTGTATGCACGGTATCTCGTGAAAACATCACATAAATATAAATACAAACATTAAAACTTTAACGATGACACAAACTTTTGTAGATTTCGACAACTTCTAATTTTACAAATTGAAATACTTTAGTGATATAATATCGAGCTTTATCACAAATGTCATTATGTTTACACTTGTATTCAATTTTATTACAAAATATATGCACATCTTCCAAAAACATATATGCACACCTCGAGAACACATGTGTACGTCTTCTAAAAAGGCAAGTGCATTTTTTGATCATCTTCCTCACACACCGTGTTTCCTATGATTGAGCCATCCCCACTGAAACAAAAATATAATTACAAAAAAGTACTAGTTAAATTTTAATCAACTAAATAAAGATAATTAAAACACACATAAAGTACTAAACAAAATTCTATCATTTAAATATATAATGAGAATTGAATTAACACAACAAAATTATATAGGGGTGCTCAACGTAATAATAAACAAATAAAGAATAAAAAGGCTATTTATATTTGGGAATGACAACACAAAAATTAAACTCTAGACACGTAAAACACATATGCACTCTATTGAGTTTAAACTTCAAAAACTATAAAAACACATAGAATAAAAGTGAACTTCGAAAACTATAAAAACACATGCATTTTCAACACATTTGAACTCCATAAACTGTAAAAACATATATGCACTTTCAATACATTTAAACTTCAATAACGGTAAAACCACATATGCAATGAGAATTAAATTAACACGACAAATTATATGAGGGTGCTCAACATAATAATAAACAAATAAAGAATAAAATAGCTATTATGTGATGGGAATGACAATCAATCATCAACTCTAACACATATGCACAACTTAACACATATATGCATTTCTTTTTTTTTTTATTTTACATCAACCATCAAACACATATGCACCCTTCATTTATATTACTCATAATCGTATTTGACACTTAAATTCTTGAAACAACAAAGCATAAGACATTTCAAACCACTTTTCACATAATAAGTTCTCGTAGAATATCATTTTTTATTATAATATGGTTATGAGAAATGGGAGATCAGGTTTATCTAGAAAAATAACTAAAGTTAATATACTATTAGAGATATCAATTCTTATACTAAACCACACATAGCACATTTTGTGAACCAATAATAAAAAAATGTATTCAAAGAATTAAAAAGAGATATGTAAAATATTTTATATAGTGAACTGGGCACAAGGACTGAAAATGGATGTCATATATTTACATCTCAATGGGGCCTATTCTTATTAATTCTCCATATGTTTTCATCGTCAAGACAAAATCCGTCTAATATTTTTCCGACGAGATTTTTTTTTATTTAACTTTTAAAAAACTAAACAACAATTATTTTAATAAAGATGCGCACCTCTTTTCCGATGGGTATTCACTCTTTGTAGATTGGTTGGCAAACGTTCAAAACAACAAAGAAGAAATCACAAACATCACAATATATATATACATTCTTTTTAAAAATGATCAACACATTTAAGCACCAAAACTTTTACCTTTATGATGCTAGATACAAGATCTGAGAATTGGCTCAACACCCACAAACCATCGTTATGAAAATAAAAATAGAATAATGGTTCGGTCGGAGAACAATGTGGCCATGGCATGGTTTAATTTTTCCGATGACTTTGGGAACCAAGAAGGAAGAGAGGCTGCAGATTTAGGGGTGAATGAGAGAAGTTGAAACCCTAAAAATAAAAAATCAATAAAATAATTAGTTGTGGAACAGTTTATTTAGGAGATTATTGCGAATTACATTAATGCCCTTGTAGTCCTTAAGATAGAATCCCTAGTCTTTTAATTATTTACATTTATGCCACAATCCTTTATATCCATTGATCAAATATCCTACGGTGTAGATTGGTTCATGATTCGACATTTTCTTGGTTACGAAAATAACTTACACTATATATATATATATATATATATATATATATATATATATATATATATATATATATATATATATATATATATATATAGGGAGCTTTATTTTGAGAACCATGTTAAGTCTTGAGAACCCTTATGTACTCCTATTAATGCATATTGTGCAACATATCAATGCAACATAGCATTTTGAATTATTAAACTTTTTATTTAATTCAAAAGGGTATAATAGTAAAAGTCAATTTTATATCATTTTCGTTTTTTTTTTTTTTTTTTTTTTTTGAACATGAATGTTTTAAAAGCGATTTAGTGCATATGTGTTTTTTATGAATTAATTTTAATATTTTAGTTTTTGGAATAGTTTTTTCGGCATACATGTTTTTCAAATGAAAAGGTACATATTTGTTTTTAGATTATGTAACTTTATAACAACCAAGAACATAATGTTAAACACAAAATTCGATATAGATTGAAATACAATTAAAATACAAATTTATAATAAGAAGAAATACATGAATATAATCTATCTTTACACGTGTGCACTAACAACAATTAACGTAAACGGACATATGTGTGCAAAGCATATGTGTTTGAAGTTTCTCATCATATTATTTTGAACATGTGCGCATGTCTTCCAAAAACATACATGCACGCCTTCCAATAACATATATGTACTTCCAGCATGTGTGCACGCCTTCAAAGAACGTCGCGCCTAGAAAAATAATAGCCAAGATTAAATACATTTAAAATAAAACTCAAGATAACATAACACACATGGACAAGCATAAACTAACAAACACAAATACACATGAGACAAATTTTTATATATATGCAAAACATATATAATCCAAACACAAAACATATATGTTTTATACGTAAACATATATGTTTTTTATACGTAAACATGTATATTTTAAACGTGAACATCTATGTTTTATACGTAAACATATATGTTTTATACGTAAAAAAACTATACATAAAACTACTGTTATAAGAATACCCTTTCCAATAATTCCCTTTCCAATAATTCATTCTTTTTTTTAAAACTAAATGACCTATACATAACGTATGGTAGTAGATGTTACTATATGCTAAAAAATGAATGCGTCAGATATTAAGTTCTTGTAGTTTTAACTTAATTTCCTTGAACCACTCAAATATACCTATGTACACTTGATCACCAACCAACCCTTGACATTTTTCCCCAGCTGCAACTCTTATGACACTCTCAATAATTTGAAAGTCACCCATTATATCCACGTGATCCCGTAAAAGTAACCTAGATTTGATCACACATTGTTAAACTTAAAATAATAAAATAGGTCTCATAAATTATAAATACGCGGTTACTTTAACAAATAAATAATCACCATATCAATGTCCATATGCGAGCTAACGGCAGCACCAACAGTTTTTCCAAACCCGTTAACTACATTAATCACGCCATCAGGAACACCAGCCTAGATTTTTACTTAAACCAAATTAGTACTTAATAACATAAATCAAATGAGAGACGTTTTATGCAATTTACAAATGGTGTTGTCAATGAGCTTACCAGCTTCGACAAGTGAGCGAAAAGGAGAACTGTAAGGGGAGTTTGTTCAGCAGGCTTGATGACCATGGTGCAACCAGCAGGTAAAGCTGGTGCAACCTTTGTAGCGAACATGTAGGCAGGACCATTCCAAGGAATGATGTGACCAACTACTCCGATGGGTTAACGTCGTGTATAAGCTTAAATATTACTTGACATTTTAAGAGTTGCTCAACGGATTTTATCGGTTGTGCCCGCAAAGTAACGAAATGTATCTGATGCAATTGGGACTTCAAAATACCTCACTGGGCCAAACAGTTTTACTGCATCGATTACTTCTAAGGTTGCTAACTCATCATCATTTTCATCGATCAAGTCTGCGAACTTTAACATGATTTTTCGGCCTACCTGATTTTGGGAAATTTTATTGAGTTAGGAGTAATAACGTTGTTTACGTAGGAACTACATGGTATGTACAAAATAACAACTAAAAAAAATCAGAAACCCCGTTAGTAATTTCGCATGAATTAGCAATTGAACAACATCATCAGGTGCTAGATTTGAGACGAAAACAACCATATCTAAGCCAATATGAACTCATATAACTTATTTGCATTTAATGTTTATTTAGTAAAGGTATATATAAAGCTCTTAGATCATGTACCGCCGAACAAGCGAGGCCAAGGTCCATTGTCGAAAGCTTCAGGCAATTATAACGGCCAAATCAATGTCTTCCTTTCTCCTTGCCCTTTATTGCTAACACTTCTTCACATCCTGGATCAATCGTGTCAAAAGTGGTTCTGTAATTCAAAAGTCATGCAAACACGTTACAACTAACCTAAAACATTATAAACTAATCCGATAACTGAAACATATTAAAGGTAAATATTAGCAAATCATTGGCATTTTTATTCCGGTATGATGGTTTTCAACCTTTTGGCCTAGTCTACAGTCGTGAGTTCTCTTCCTTTCAGATCTCAACCAGCGGCAGCAGCAACTTTACCTGCAACACAAGCGGCGGAAGCAGCCTTTTCCTTCCTCTTTCTGGTCGTTAATTATGATTAGGGTTATGGGAGAGAGCCAAAGAGATAAAACTGAAACTATATTTGAAAGGGTCGGTTATGGTTATGGTGGATCTGATCGGATCTAAGTAGGGTTATGGTGAAAACAACCCTTAAACACGGATCTGGAAACCACATGAAGGTGGTATGGGGGTGTCTCTCAATTCTGGAATAGGGTTGATTATACGAATTTTAGAAAAAAAAAATCGACTTGTAAAATAAGAAACCGTATATTTGGTATGATTATAGGAAAATTTTGAATTATCAGTTAAAGAGTGTGTTAATGTTAAATACCCATAATGCCCTTACAAATTAATTATATTAATTTCAAAGAAAAATGGTTTACTAAATTATGATTGGTCAATGAGAGTTACCATGACTTAACAAGTTACCGAAATAAAGATCATTATATATAAAAATAATAATAATTTAAAAAAAAAAAATAAAAAAAAAATAACGTATTTACTATAGTACTATAATGAATGTCATGTATTCGTTTGATAACTTAAATTAGTTATGAGGTACAACATTGCTTGTTACCGAAAATTTTTGAACTTTACGAGTTTTGTCTATTGATTTTGGATTATCTTAGGAAAAAACTATGGAAGATGTATTAAACATTGAAAATGAAATAAACAAGTTGCACACAGGTCTAAAATATAGTGTAAATCTAAATAAATTTAGTACTTCCGTCTCAAAATATAATTCTTGTTTGACGTTCTAAAGTTTTTATTTTTTTATTTTTTTTTCAACTTTAACTTTATATATTTTTATTTGTATTATATAATACTTGATGAAAATTATAGAAATGAAATACATTTAAAACCTAATTCATTTATATATTTTATATAAATTATTATATATCACGAAAAAAATAGTTATTGTCAAAGTTGAAGAAAAAAACTTCAAAAATCAAAACAAGACATATATTTTGGGATGGAGAGAGTAGGCATTTTAATATTTTATGTAAAGAAAGAATGATACTCACATAATTTAGAAAAAGAGGAAGAAATCAATAGAGAACCAATAGGTGAAAGATAGATAAAAGAAGATGATAGATAAACTTATTGGAAAAAGGTTTAAAAAAATGTTCGAGCAAGATCTTAGTCGAACACCCAAATGATAAGAATTGAAGAAACATATCAAATGTAAAACGTCAATAATTCATAGTATGAAGTAAAGTAGATCGGTAGTTCAAGTTTTATCAAATTGTTTATAGGTCAAACCTATGATAGATAATGTGTTCGTTTGTGTACGACTTTTTTTGTAAGGGCATCTTTGAGTCGTCTTTCCTAGGGTAACCGAAAACTCACGACCGACTCTGATGTAACTAAATCTCAAATTTTGTTTACTGTGTATCCACAACGTACGTTTGACATAGATTTTAATAATAACAGTACAATCGTTCATAAATTTTAGACCGTTTAATATGTAAGTGTAAGTATTGTAGAAATGATCGATTCCATCTTATAATTCTAGCAAGGGCCTAAGTCTAATAGTAGTGAGACCAAATCAAATAGTCGGTCTCCGCATTTAAGGCATGTCCCCTTCCTTACATGCACCATAGTAAACAGGTTTATTATTTATTGTTTATTTTTTTTTAATGAAAGAAATTATTCGGTCTGTCAGGCGATCGGAAGAATGAAGAGTGTTTGTGTATGTGCTTTCCTTTTTAATTTATTTTGTGAGGGAGGATGACGGCGAAAAGAATGGAAGACTCTTTCGCTTTGCTGGATGCGTCGGATCCCGTAGAACAAGCAAGCTCTTTACTCTCAAATTCAAACATGTGGGCGCAAAAGGCTATCCTGCTCTATTGTTACGTAGCAATAGAAGCCTGCTTATGTTGCTTCGGCGGCGTTTCGCCTTCTCTTCGCTCTGGACAGGAGCGCTAGTGGACACGGGGAGGGAGCGGCGAAGCGCAAGAGTCAGTCCAAGCAGCGGAACACGTTACCCATTTCAACTAGGGAAGTTTCCAAACTCAAATTCGAAATGATATCATCCATCTTGATTAGCATGGTAGGTAGGCATGAAAGATGAGGCAAAGAATGTGAGTTTTAGATGTGACCGTGCTTTTCTTGATACGAGTATTTGATCATGTATTTGATTAAAAAAGAAAATTTGAGTTGACACTCGTATCACGAGCAGTTTGGTCACCTTGGTCTACTACCGGTTTAAATGATTAAAAGTCACATAGAGTTATCCATTGGTAGAAGCTGTCAGTTATGACATGACAGGCATATTATTTTTGATGGGCCAACAAAACATGTCTTTTTCTTTTCAAGTTAATTAGAAATTATAATTGGATTTATATCGAGCTGAAAAATACACTAATAGCAGAACAATTTAACGTATTGGTTCATAAATGCCAAGGTTTTTCTTTTCGTAAATGCCAATTGATTCATAAAATAAGTTAGATCAATTATGCATCATTCTTATCATCATCAAGTAGCACCTATAATCTGCTTTTCTGATAGATAAAAATAACACATATTGCATAGAATAATCGGTATCGTAGAGACAAAATATTTAGGTTAGGAAGAAAATGGGAAATGTTTTATTGGTAGATATAATCAAATGCTCGTAGTAAAAGTGGTCAAGTTCATTATACCTAAACACTTAATACATAAATTACCCTCAAGTTGGCCATGGTAATTTTTCTCTAAAATTAAAGATCGAGGTTTAAAAACTAGTTGCTTAAACATCTTGGGGTCGCTAGTGAAAACAACGACATAAATATCGGTTAGGCCATATACATCATAGCTTAAATTGGTTGGACTTTCTTGGTAACTTCAGCAGTGATTTTTTTCGTTTTATTTACATGTTGAAAGTTTAAAAATACTAAAAATAAGTCTCTTAAAAAAGATTATTTGGCGTAGAAAAGAAAGATGTTTCATCCACTTTTATACGTGCTTTTTTGAGGCAATTGTAAAAATGGTCAACTAAAATACTGTACTTCTATTTTATTCATTTATGTTATTTAACATTGTGTGTAAGTTAATTTATGTACTTCATTTTTGATAAACATTACTTCTTTCATCCCAAATTATAATTCGACTTTTATATTATACTGTACATGGAGTCCCAAATTATAAATCAACTTTAATATTATAGGCAATGTTATATTAGGGTAATGATCCAGTGAAAAGAAAACTTAAAATGAGAAGAATGAGAAATAACTATAACCTCATATTTGAGATCGTCGACTTTAATTAGATGCATCTTTATTCATTCATAATTAGTTTGAAAGTGATTTTGAAGTGGAAGCGATGCAAAGTATTACTGTAACAATTTGACCCGTAGAGGACGAAAAATACATAGGATTCGTCTAACTTGAAACGATCTAATATATGTATATGCATCTAATTTTAGTTATAAAATATATGATAATGCATCTAAAAGATTAAGGATGCATCTAATTCAAATTGATGCATCTACAATGTGTAGTTATAATTATTTCTCATTCTTCTTATTTTAAAGATTATTCTCATTTGATCCTTAGTCTATTATATTATACACAGTTTAAGAAAAAAATCATTAGTGTTCTTGAATAACATGTCATATTAACCATTGATTTTTTTTTTAAATATAAAAAAAAAGACTTTTTTTGTGAAAAATAAAAACAACATTGACTTGTAATTCGAAACACATAACTGAGGTTTATAAAAGCATCTATTATAGTGGTTTATAAAAAGGTCTAAAAAAAATAAAAAAAGTTACATTTTATTAACTATAATAAAAATGTGTTCTATGTTTATGTAAAATGAAAATGTCAAATATTTTGAACCTCTTCAAAATTTAATGCTTTTATGTTTAATGAGGTTTAATAAAGTTTTAAAGTTTATGGATAGCAAAGAAAGGTTTATAACAAAAAAAGTTTTAAAAATTTATTTCATCTGTTTCAAAATTATTGCCCACATTTTTTCTTAGGATATCCAAAATAATTGTCCACTTTCTATTTTAAATAAAAAAAATGAGAATTTAGTGAGAGAATATTTGAGTGGTTGATAATTACAAGTGTTACATTTTTATTAAATTATACTCCCTCCGTCTCAATTTAATTGTCCATATTTCTATTTTTGGATGTCTCAAAAATATTGTTCATTTTCCGTTTTTAGTAAAAACTAGAGAATCTAAAAAGGAAATATTCTATTCGTGTGGTTGAAAATTAAAGTGGCCTCACTTTTATTAAACTTTGTGATTTCTCTCTCCTGACAATTAAATTGAGACGGAGGGAGTATGATTTTTGTTTATTGACAATAATTTTGTGACGAAAGGAGTATGATTTAAGATGACTAGTCATCATTATTATAAAAATATTTATTAACACACTCATTCTTTTTATTTGAACGTTTCAGTGTTCAAATAAAATAAAAAAGTGTACAAATTATTTGACTTATTATAAACATATATAACTGTCACGTGTTTGAATTTTAATGACCACATCACATCGTCTTCCCTTTTACCAATAAAAAGGAGACACCTACAATTTTGTACCCTATTGACTGATTTTGAAAGGGAGTTAATTTGCACATTTTAATAAATGAACGAGATATTTAATTTTTGAGTGTTCAGATATTTATACTCTCACATTATTTTTAGTTATATTTATCCTGTAAAGATATAAATGTTCAAACACTTATATTGTTTCAATCATTTATTGAAATGTGCAAATCACATCCCATTTTAAAAACCCATGTCTTTTAATTTGGTGCTAAAATTATTTTATTTGTGGGTGAGTTTTGATTTAGGATTCATTTTACTGTGAGACATTTTGAATATAGAAAATTACTAAAATAGGCCAAGAATTTCATGACTTCGTTTTTTTTTTGTCATTTTTTTTTATTTTAGTCATCTTCATTCTTTCATTGTTCGACTCCATTATTTCTTATAACATGTGTCCTTGTAAGTACAAGAGTTTAGGTGGAGTCGGCGGTTGAAACGATCGGCGTAATCCAAAATGATGTAGCAAGCAGTTGAAGCGATTGTCTTGCAAGGACACATGTTAGAACATAAGCGAGCCGGACGAACACGAGCAGACGCTTGTTCGTGTTCGTTCATTTAATTTTAACCGGACAAATAAACGAACACGAACGCTTAAGCGGACGAAATTTCTTGTTCATGTTCGTTTATTAAGAAAATGAGTTGTTCGTATTCGTTTATGTTCGTTCATTAACACTAAACGAACGCTAAACGATCGAACATAAATGAACATAAACAAACAATCATAAACTTTATTAAATTATGCATCAAATAATGTTTTTAAGTGTCGTTTTGTTTAAACAAACTAATTTAAATATTATACAATTCAAAGATTCGATATCTGAACATAAATAAATAAATGAACGTAAGCGAGCGTTAACGAGCGCATAATCGGACGTTCACGAACGTAAATAAGCGAACATGACTTTTGTTCGTATTCGTTCATTTAACTAAGCGATCGTAAATATTGTCCGTGTTCGTTTATTTAATAAATAAACGAACATAAACGAACTTTTACCGAACCGTTCATGAAATGTTCACCGAACGTTCGATTCGTTTCTGTTACTAACACATGTCATAGAAATGATGGAGTCAAGCAGTTGAGCAGTCGAGAATGACATAAAAAAAAAATTAAAAAAAAAAAAGGCAAAAAAAGGCAAAAAAAGTGACAAAGTCATGGACAATGCATAAATTTTTGGCTTATTTCGATGATTTTTTCTTTTGAATATTGCTCTTTTGTTTGACTTCCCGTTAAGTTTGAGCATTTGTGGTGGTAGCGATGCTGTTGCGGCGTGATATTGATAAACTTTCAAAAATAAGCAAACAAGTTGAGGGTCAAGACAGGCAAAAAGAAGAAAAATGTCCGCATGAACGACGATGTACAACGCTTAACAGTATAGTAATAATTATAGCAATTTAAATGGTAGTTTTAGTAATTCAATAACCTCAAAATAAAATGAATTAGGTTTTCTTTGTTATATATGGTTACCGAATAGAGGGAGTTTATTTTAATTAATTAAGATGTACGTAGCCTAACATGAGAACACATGATGCCGGCCACTAAGACACCTTGCTAGCTTGCTTTATTAGTCGGGTAACTTAAGTATAGAAATTTATGTATTTATTTTATTTTATTTTAACTGCAATTTTTTTTCCGACGAGGCTTGAACTCATAATTTTTAGGTTAATAGGCGACTCAAATACCACCTAACTAGAAACTTTGTGTCGAATTATAGCATTTTATCTTTTACTCTTATAGTAGAAATTAAATACTTGATAGTTAAATCTAAATATGGACATTGTTAAAAACCTTAAAATCTAAATATGGACATTGTTAAAAACCTTAAAACCTAAATGACGTGATATATAAAAAACATAAAAATAACCGAACATATTATAAAACAGTAATATCACCTTTGAGGGGAGTATAACCCTTTTTAATAAGATCACGATAGTGAGTATAAGCTAAAAGCCCACAAGCACTCGTCGTCCAAAACAACACTTCTGGCAACCCAAACATCTCGGCAGCTTTAAGCGTAAAACTCATGCAACCGTCCGAAATAATACAGCTCACAGGCGGCACGTCGGGCTCCTCGTCACCATTAAGCCTAGTAATCAGCTCTAAAAAGGTTCCAAACTGTGCTTAGGAACTGATTCGCAAAGAGCTGGTATTGACTGGGTGGCTTCCGCTTGAGACGGTGGGAGGCCATCTGGGATTGAGTAGAAACGAAAATCTGGGAGCCCGTCGAGGGAGGAAGTACCGCGTGAGCGAAGCCAGCGGTTATGGTTGTAATGGGTGTTTACAAAGGATATGTGGAACCCTTTAAAATGAAGAAGCTTAGCAAGTTTCATCATGGGGTTGATGTGGCCTTGAGCTGGGTAGGGGATACATATGGCATGTGGCTTCTCGGTTTTTGTTATGGAACCCATTTGATGCAATATATCCGAGCTAGTATAGTAGTATGTGTGTGTATAGTTAGGGAGAAGGAAAGAAGGTTACTTAAAGGGGGAATAAGGGACAAAGGTTATTGAAAAGGGATGTGATATATATATACCCCGCTATCCTTATGTTGTCACATCATAGGGTTTTGGTCAAACTGTATAACCCGCGATGCATACTGTACAAGTCTGCGATGCACTCAATCATTAGATACCCTCTCTATGGGAGGGTGTGGATAACTTGTCTCTATTGAAAATTTTGCTATTTTATTCACCACACATATTTATTCACGTGCATAATATAAGCGAGAGAAGATTAGCCACGCGAGGAAATTTTTTAAGATGATGTGCATATACTTTTGTAAGTGTATTTAAAATATATGATTGTATTTTTTCTCACATTTCGTATTTTAAATTTTCTTGTCATTTGATCCTAACTCCAATAATATTACCCTTATTATGTAATGTAAAGAAGTTCATGAAGTTTATAACGCTATGCACAGTCGTGACCAGACACGACAATGTCACATCAGCTTTATCTTTCTAACGACCTGATGACGACCAAGTTATTTTTTTTTAATTTTTTTATTCAAAATTTTTAAACAACAAATTTAAACTTAATTAATAATAAAAATATTACATAATTTATACAATACGATACGGAAAAAAACATACGAACTAAAATACACTACGATACGAAATACATAAACATATCTTAATCTGAATGCTCCCCGCATGCAGAATCATACTCATGAAACTCCACACACCCAAATTCCTCATGTCGCCCATTTCTCTTCTTCTTTCTTGAGTTTCTCCTCGACTCTTGTTGAGCCTTGCTTGCTCGCTACGTAACACCCCAACCCGATCTGAGGTTAAAATGTCACATTATGGTGTCATACAAAGCATATAAGCATAAGTGAAAGTCTTAATTAATAAAGAGTAAACTACTGTGTTAGTCCTTGTGGTTTCGTTGACCGACGAGTTTAATCTTTTGATGAAAAAATGCACCATCCATCCCTAAATGCGAAACATTATGTATCGTTGGTCCTTCACTTTAACTGAACACACTAACGCTCTTTAAATATCTACACACAAGGGTATTTTGGTCTTTTCTACCGTAAACTTCATATTCTTCCTTTTATCTCATCATCTTCATCTTCTATCTTCATCTTCAAACCATCACCACCTATCCTCTTCATATTCAACCACCACCACCGTACACAAACACTCACCACCACTAACCACCTTCACAATCCTCCCGTACACTACCACTCTCACCACTTCCAACAACAATCACAATCCTCTCGTGTGATATTTTGAAGATGATTTTCGATCAAACTGAAAAAATAATAAAACCCACAAAAATTAACTGTTAAGATAAAAAAAACTAGTGAATACAAAATATTTAAAAATTAAAAATAACAAGTCCCAGGTGAAATTTACCCTCAAATTACAAAAACCTAACCAAAAACTATAAACCCTATAAACAGCCAAAATCTGCTCATCAAAATCAACAGTCAATATCAAAATATAACGAACACCCAGTACTAATTACCTCAAATCAACATCACCCACATGACCAAACCATTAAAAAAAATGATAAACATTTTTTCAAACCCAAATTATGGACAAAAGATGAAATACCAATCGTATGAATCAAGAATTGGGGATTGGAATAAATTAAGTGAGAAATCTTGAATATTTGGAAAAGGGTTTATGGTAGAAATAACCAAAATTGTTTTTATTACCGACAATGACAACAATTGGGGGGTTGGGGTTTTGAAAGGTATTTTCGTAATTATTTTGGAGATATTTGATGACGACGATAGTGCCAGATATGTCATGATCTTGACAAGTTGTGCATTGAAGTTTTGATGGGGTTTTGAATTTGTGGTAAATGAAAAATAGGTGTAAATTACTAAGTTATTTTTGGATGATAATGGTAACTTCATGATAATATATGTATATAGAGGAAAAATAAATATAAGAGATTTTGATGGTGGATCCTACGTGATTGATAACTGGGGAAAAGAAAGATAAATCATGGTTTGAGGCTCTTGATCTGGTGATGGTGATACGCATAGAAGTTGTAAGTTGGGTTGAATTTTAATTTAATTTTTGTGATGGATAAATATAGAGATGAGTGGGGAAGATAAAGTATAGAGAGAAAAATTAGAGGAATTGTTGGTGAAGATAAGTGGGGAAGATGAAGTAGAGAGAAATGGTGAAAAGACGAAAGTACCCTCACATTTGTAGACTTAACGATTGTTAGTGTGTCCAGTGAAATTGAAGGATCAACGATACATAACGTTTCGCATTTATGGACGGATGGTGCAATTTTTTGGGTCAAAGGACGAAACTCATCGTTCAACGCAAACCACAAGGATGAACGGTGTAGTTTACTCTTAATAAAATAACAAGTCATATAAACGAATGACTTCGAAAGGAAATGCATAATCCAACATGTCTAAATGAAATGAGATATCAAAGCAAAGTTTCTTCAAATGAGTCCAAAATGATAAGGGAAACTAGGGTCGGTTCACTCAAATGCTCCTACTCTAATCCCATCAAAGCCCAACATCCTACTTGGTACATGTCGTATGGAAAAGAAAATGCGGCTGAGCTTAAAAAGCCCTGTGAACAGATATGAAAAAACGAAAGCTAAACATAATATAGATACGAAACGAATCAAGGAGACTGATAACAAAGTCGTAACGAATGAACACAATGAGTCTATGAGGAACCTGCAAAACACAATCTTAACAGATAACCAGAAAGAACATAAATCAAAGGAGACCCAAGCAAAGCAGCGCATCAGTAAACATATATAAGCACATATAAATAACCAAACATACAAGTACCGAAACATAATCAAATAGGAGTGGATGAACGGTATCATAATCAGAACAAGTAACCAAAAAGTATACAAGCATATCAACCAGTGAATCAACTAAACATAAATATGGCAAAACAAACAAATCAGATAATCAGAGATATATAAGCTAAGCTGAATTCTATAAGCAGGCGAAAGCAACTGAATAGAATGTAAGCATGGCAATCACACAAGTCAAATAATCAACAATTAATAAACAGAACGAATATCATAACAAGCGGAAATACCAACAGCAGTATAAGCAAGATAATCACATGTATCACGTAGGAATATTGAACGAACATCATAATTAAATGAAGTAACTGAACAAAAATATAGCATGACAAACTAAACAAATCAACTAAAAAGATAACATAAGTTGAACCAAATTCCATCATTAAACGGTAGCATGAACAGCAGTGTAAGCATTGAAGATCAACAAGTCAAGTAAACATCAATTACTATGCCGAACCAATATCATAAGCAACGAAAAATACCAAACAGAAGTACAAGCATAGTAGTCACAAATAGCAAATAGGAATACTTAATGATAATCATAGCACACGGAAATAACTGGACGAATAACATGGTAAACGGATAAGTCAAATAATTACATACTAGCACGGCAACCGGATAAATCAAATAGTCACATAATAGCATAATAACAGATGAATCAGATAATCACATAATAGTATGGTAAACAGATGCATCAAATAATCATATAATATCATAGTAAACGAATGAAGTGGTACTATAGAGTATAAGCTTGGCAGCCAACCGAAATGGAATGAGAGTATAGCAAATCCAAAGAACTGGAGTATAGTATGGTAGTCGGATGAATCACATAAGGATACTGAGTGAATGTGTAATCGAATGGAGAACTGAATAAAGTATGGCGTAGCAACCAAATGAATAATAATGTCAGAAGTCACATAATCACAAAATCAGAATACTGCCCACGAGCTCAAATACTAAAGGAGATACTCTAGTAGACACATATCAAATCATATATCATAATCCATCATGTTAATACAAATAAGCCGTAAAAATGTTTATTTATATTTTACGATCTTCTAATGTTTTGTCGATAACAAACGTAAAATCAATTTAAAGAAACAAATAAAATACATAAATGGTTTGAGCCAATAGTTTACTAACACACTTACATTTTCATATATAACACTAAACAAGTAATATTTTTACATCTTATAGAAATGCATATGTATAACAACTAGTGTTTACATAATATGGAAATGTGCATATATATATATATATATATATATATATATATATATTGTAATGGGTAAAGTAATAGGTAAAATCTAAGTCCTTGACCCATTGACTAGGTACAATGAATGTTGTTGGGTAAAACCCAAAATCCATGACCCATACCTATGGATCTTGATCCATAACCCATGACCCATTGCATGACATCATGCATGAAGTCATGTTGGGTATTATCCATGATCCATGACCCAAGACACATGACCTAATGTCTAGATATATTGTATCTTGTTGGTATCCATAAAACATTACCCATAACCCATGCTTCATAACCCATAACCCGGTTTGCAACCCAAAATCCGGACTTAAGCTGACCCAGCTACCGGATCCCTTGGATTGCACTAGCCGGATCCCTCTAGGGAGGATGCAGTGGGAACCGTGGAACAGAGAGAATTTTGCCTATAAATAGTGAGTCATTTCTCTCTTGCTACTCACCCCTTTTACACATACTCTCTCTTAGTATTGTAACATCTCTAACCTCAGATCCAAAGGATCTTTCTATGTAGTTTTGTGTTTGTGTGATTCTCTAGGTTCCTCCTAAAGGCGAGATCACCACCTCTTGAAGACGTGCAAGCTCAAGATCATGAGTTTCTAAGCTTAGTCATCATCAAGACCACTGAAGTGTCCCTTGTTGATAGTTCTTCTCTTCCTCCGTAGAAGTGTTGTGTTAAAGGCATTAGTGAAAGGAGCCGAAAGGTCGTGTCGAAGGCATTAGTGAAAGGTGCCGAAGGTCCGTGTCGAAGGCATTAGTGAAAGGTGCCGAAGGGTCGTGTCAAAGGCATTAATGAAAGGGGCCAAGGGTGTACATTCGATATGGTGCATCGATGTACAAGATAGTTAGTTTGGATTAAAGGATAGTGATATCCTTATGATGTTGTAATAAGGAGTGTGTCTCATTTGGGGGTGTCGTGTATTGGTGTAGTGTTGGGTAGTAGTTCCTCTTGTAATGGAACTTGGTATCTAGCCTTGTACCGGATAAAGTTTAGGCAACGTTGTGATAGGTTTGGTTCTATCTCGTGGAAGAACTCGGTGTCTAGCCTAGTACCGGATAAAGAGTAGGCGATGTTGTGAAGGCTTCTCCTTTGAAACGAGACTCGGTTATTGGTTCGTGTTAAGCTTATCTTACTATATTTATATATATTTTTATTGTATCAAATAAATCGATATAGGTTGAATTTTTCAATTTTTTTACAGTATAAGTTTTAGGGAAGTGCGTATAAGTAAATAGATGATCAGTTTATCGTGTTTGCATATAGTAATTGTTAGTGAAAATATTACGATATTTAATCTATACAGTCTCATTTGTTTTGATTGATGACAAACATGTAACTTGTAATATATAACGTAAAATGTACAAGTTACTCGTAATCACATTTTGTCTCAACATACATTCAACACCTCTCGATGTCTCAAGTCCTCGTATGTTACAACACAGGTTCGTACATGTTTGTTATGTGGCATTATGATCAAAACCCTTAACAAATCATTTAGAATGTTTAAAGTACGTTTAGTGTCATTAAGTATTTTGATAAGGATTTAAAAAGTACACTTTTAGGGGTTCATTTAAGCCCTTAATCGCCCACTTTTATATCCGTTACTGCTTAATTTCGTTCCTTTTCACTTTTTAGGTCTCTTGAAGGCAAAATGCTGGAATGATGCTTATTTGGACGAAAAGGAGTGAATATGTGAAGAAAATGTCTAAAGCCAAGATCAAGACACTCAAGCTGTTGGAAGTGCACCCGACGGCGTCACAAACAAAGGGCGACGCCGTCCCTATATTTGTGACAACTCGGGGTGAAATTGCTATTTTACACCGACGCCCGAGCTTTGAAGAGTAGGCGTCACGAGACTTTTCTCCTCGACGGCCTAGATCCAGTTCGACGGCGCCGTGAGGCGGTCGACGGCGTCACAACCACAACGTGACGCCGTCCCAAAGTTGACTTGGCCAAGACGAAACCCTAATGGCGGCGATCGGCGTCACAATTAAAAGGTGATGCCGTCGCGCTTGTAACTCTATATATAAATTCGATTTTCGAGACTTTTAAAGAGGTAGACTTGTGGAGTAAAAACTTAAAACGATTGTAGTCCGTCTTGGACAGCATTTTAGGGTTCTAATAACCTATTTTACATCGAGATAAGTTATTTATTCCCTTGATTTCATTATGTCTTCAATTGAATGTGTGTATGCTTGGATGTTTAACATGTCCAGCTAATTTACTTGTGTGTTTGCTTAGATCTATGAAACCTAGTTATTGAATATTGATTGCTTGTCTCTTATCTTAATTGTAATTAGCTTAAGAGTGCTTAAAGCCATCGTTGTGTTTTTAATGCTTGATAATATTTGTTGAACCTTAGTTTATAGTTACTAGTGGAATTGTAGGCTAAATATCCAAAGATAACCTTAGTGTTAAGTTTATGAATCCTAGAGATTTCGTAGTCATTAACCTTAGGTAATTTCAAAGAGTTAGGGATAAAAGCACACCCTACGACATTAGAAAACACAACGCGTTAAGAATAAGGACGTGACAATTCAACCATCAATAAAAGATAACTAGGGAGTAATAGTATCTAGGTAGACACATCTTTAATCATCATACGAGCACACTTCAATAGACATAGACTACCCTTAGATTAGGTAATTAGATAAGTAGAGTAATCGGTAGAAGTACCACCCCCCAAATCCAAACCTCGAGATCGTACTTTTAATTTTCTAAAAAATATAAAAAAGATAAAAAAATAATATTCCTCAACCCCAACCTTAGCGTAGTAATTTCTGACTAGCATTCCTATTCCTCTAGATAATGATATCAATCCCCGAGGCTTACCATAATACTACACTACAACTATTAGGTTTACTGCATAGGTGGTTGAAAAACTTGCTCGAAGAAAAGGAAGTTTCCTTTGACCCCGAACGCGCGTTGTACGCGTATCATATTTTAATAGGTTAACCATTCTATTTCGAACCTCAATTTACATTTTGCATTCACAAGTATTTTATACAAATACATCTTTTGTAAAATGTCTAACAAATATATACTTTTATTTGTACAAGTAAACTAACTATAATATTCATACAAGTACTAAAGTTTACTTACACTTGACAAATACATTTTATTTTGACAAGCACTCAACTAGATATTTTATTTTATAAAAGGTAACTAGACATTTTATCAACTAGTTACATAATATATTTTACAAGTTTATTTTCATGAATATTTTAATCTAAATAAAAATGCATTTTTACGTCATTCCATGCATCATCATATCTCTTTAAGATCTTTAGAAGATTTGATTAGATTTGCAAGATCTTGGAAGATATTCTAAGGGATCAAATCTAATAAAATATTATTTTGGAGATTACATTTTTGGCTATAAATAGAGCCCATTGTCTTATCATTTTCTCATCCCTTCCAACACACATTCTCTCTATCTTTCTTTCATCTTTTAGATCTGTAGATAACCATGTAGCAACATATATTAATCACCCTCATCATCACATGATCATAATGCTTCTAACATTCATCTTTGTTGTAACCATACTTTACATTTTGATCAACCAAAAAAAGCTTGGAGATCTAGCCATCCTCATTCATCAAAGCATATCAACATATGAAGATTCAAGATCTCTTGTTATCCTCATTGATTGAAGACTTCTTATTTAAGAAGATCATTTGGATTAGTCATTCATATCCATTAGACATTTATGTCATGGATCATCATTGTAAACATTATTGCATCATCACAACACTTTCACCAAACTAGATTAGATGGTTTATGTGTTTGTACCATAAAACACAAGGTTTGTTATGTTGGGCCTTAAAACATAATGGGAGTGGTTGTACCCGGAAAGAACTCGACATCCAGCTTAATGTCAGAAATATTGTATAGGTGACGTTAGGTTGGTTCTACCTCGAACTAGAACCCGGTAGTTAGCTTTGTACCGGAAAAAGTGTAAGCGACGATTGTAAGGTTTTCTCCATCGAGAAGGGAGCTTGTTGATTTAGTGAAGTAACTCTCGAGTTGGGTACTCGGGGAGTGGAGTAGGGCGGAAAGGAGATCCGTGACCGAACCACTATAAATCCTCGTGTTCGGTTTACACTTTCCTTTCTTTATCTCTTTACTTTTATAATTGCACTATAATATTGCTTGAAATGTGGTTTGATGTTTGTGTGACAACTTGGTTTAATATGCTTTATACTAGTCACAAACAATAATTGACACTTTCATATTATAACAAACTTCATAAGCGATTTGATACTAAAGATCTAAAGCTTTTAAACGGTAACGTATGCACCCTCCCCTATACGTTTTCACAATTGGTACCAGAGCCTCGTAGCTCTTATTTTCAAAACAAATGGTTTTTAAAATGGAGCACGATCCATGTATCAAATTACCATTGAAGCGAAATATAATATGAAAAATGTTTTGCTAATTATACTTAGAAATTTTGTTGTTAAATGTTTAGATAAGTCACATTAGTAAAAATAATAAACAAAATATGTGTATGATATTTTTTCTATCAAATCTAGTAAGTCCTACACTTTCTAGCTATGCGTAAGTACATTTTTCATCTTTCTGTGAAGACCACGGATTGGGCGGAACCAAAAAAAGGGTTCCTCCCTTGTAAAATTTTGGTTCCTTGGTCTGCACATTATGCAGTTTTTTTTGGTCAACTTCAAAAAATCATAACTAATTGACCGTAAGTCCGTACGAGTCGAGCCACCTATCATTTTAAAGGGAATTGAGTCTACTTTCATTTAAAAATACTCTCATAGCCTGATTCTAAATTTAAATAAGTGAAATAGACCAAATACTACAATATGTCGAAAATATTAAGTTTCGCTTTAACATAAATTTTTGAGTCAAGCAATTCAAGTTGGTATTCTTAGAACATTGATACAATTTCATTTGAAACTGTTAATACAAATAAGCCGTAAAAATGTTTATTTATATTTTACGATCTACTAATGTTTTGTCGATAACAAACGTAAAATCATTTTAACGAAACAAATAAGATACGTAAATGGTTTGAACTAATAGTTTCTAACATATTCACGATTTAACATTTTCTCATAAAACACTAAAACAAGTATAAGTGATTATATGAGTTAATATTACATATGTACAACAACTAGTGTTTACATATTTGGGTAAAATATACACATAACTAGTATGTAGTATATTGGGTAATATAAATGGGTAGAAACTTAAGTATCACAACCCATTGACCAAATACATTGAATGTAGTTGGGTACAACCCAAAGTCCATGACCCATGGAGCTTGACCCATAACCCATTGCATGACATCATGCTTATATCATATATGGATAATGTCCATAACCCATGGTATTGACCCATACCCATGTGACTAGGTGCTTTGCACTCAAGAGATACATTGTATCTAGCTAAAGACCCATAGATCAACCCATGACCCATGACCCATAACCAAAATACCCATGGGTAAAGAGGAGCGTCCCATGGATCCCTAGCTTTACGCTAGACGGATCCCTTGTGGGAGGGATCCGTGGGATATGGGGAACAGTAGATTTTTTCCTCTATAAATAGTGAGTCATTTCTTCATTGTTTCTCACCCCTTTCCAACATACTTTCCCCTTGAGTTAAAAACTCTCTAACCTCAAATCCAAGAGATCTATTTTTGTAGTTTTGTTTTTGTGTGATCTTGTAGGTTCCTCTTAAAGGCGAGATCACCACCTTTGAAGTCGAGCAAGCTCAAGTCCATGAGTTGCCATGCTTCCTCATCATCAAGACTACTGAAGTCCTCTTGTTGATGATTCTTTTCTTTCTTCTAAGAAGTGTTGGGTTGAAGAAATTAGTGAAAGATGTCTCAAGTGTCAAGACGAAGGCATTAGTGAAAGGTGTCGATCGTCCGTATTGTAGGCATTAGTGAAAGGTGCTTAGAAGTCAAGACACAAGACATTTGTGAAAGGTGTCTTGAAGATCTAGTAAAAGGCACTAGTGAAAGGTGCCTTAGATGTACATTCAATATGATGTATTTCGATGTACAAGATAGATTAGTACTAGATCCAAGGATATTGATATCCTTGATGATGTTGTAATAAGGAGTTGGTCTCCTTTGGGATTAGTCGCTCGTGTAGTTTTGGGTAGTAGTTCCTCCATTGCAATGGAACTAGGTGCTTAGCCTAGTACCTAATAAAGGGTAGGCGACATTGTGTAGGTGTGGTTCACCTTGGTGTGAAAGAACTAGGTACTTAGCCTAGTACCTGATAAAGGGTAGGCGACGTTGTGTAGGTGTGGTTCACCTTGGTGTGAAAGAACCCGGTGGTTAGCCTAGTACCGGAAAAAGAGTAGGCAACGTTGTGAAGGCTTCTCCGCCACAAGGAGTTGGTGTCGTGTAGTGATTACAAACTCTCGAGTAGGTGACTCGGGGAGTGGAGTAGGGCAAGGAAGGTGTCCTTGTAGCCGAACCACTATAAATATCGCATTGTGGTTTTGTGCTTCTTACTCTTATCTTTTCATTACATACTTATATATGTTTGTTTATCAACATCCAACACACACATTCAAATAGATTGACATAAGTCGATCTAAATAGTTTAAAAGGAAGTTTTAATTGGCAAAACTATTCAACCCCCCTTCTAGTTTTCCACAATTGGCATCAGAGCTTCGTTACAAAGTTTCTTGAAGTATATTGTACTTTAAAAACTTGATACGATCCATGGTTAATTGAAAACTACAAAGAAAGTTTTTTTTATGAAAACAAATACCATGTCTTTTAAAACTCTTTGTTTGGATGTTGATTAGATGACAACATTTTTCTTATTATTTATTTTTCTTTTAATTGCACTAATCCTCTTTGTCATGTTGATTAGTCAAAGCTCATACATACCAAGCCATAGGAATCGCTTGGTAACAAGAATACCTTCCCTAAGAAGGTATCTTGAGCACAAAGGAGCCGGAATTGTCTTCTGAGATTTGCTGTGTCACTTGTAAAGACATTCCTAAGTGCATTTGAGGTATGACTTTCCACTTATCTCTAAATAAAATTAACTTAACAAATAAGTATGATTACCTAGGTATTTATTTGATTATCTTTTGTGCATATACATGTATTACATGTAGCTTCATTAAAAAGCTTTTTCTCACATACGTGTCACTCTTTCGTCTATAGTCGTGGTTTATAAAACTTGTGTTTTATTTCACTGAATCCAAAAATCATATCTTTCTAATAATAAAACAAAACACAAATCTCAAAAATTCCTCCTTCCCCATAAATAAACCATCTGTCAACCACTCTATCAAATCCCCAATTTTTCAAATCTTTCATTTTCAAAAATTACCTCTCGTTCAAAACTTCATCTTCCTCTTCATTTCATCTCAACCGAAACCAAGAAGTGTAACATATTGGATTTCATACTAGGCGTACACTTTGAGGTTTTTAGAGAGAGAAAGTTTAGAGGTTTGGGAACTTAGTGAGAGAAAGTAAAAGTATTATTATGAGCTCCAACCCTCTACTTTGGGAGGTAGAGGGTATTTATAGTATCTTACATAAACGCCACCACGGGCCGTGGATCGGGCATACGGTGGGTAAAGACCGTCCGTCCTCCACGGTGTTACTTAACTAAATACTACCTAACATTAAATAACTACAACTATGAGCTTTCTAACGATTACATATACTTGAGGTGACCGACACTTTAATAACTGGATTTACTAAATCCTAACAATCTCCCCCTAAGGGAGGTCACCTCAAATTTCAATGAATACAAACATATATTACATTAAGATTGTTCTTGGATTCTTGTTAAAGTTCTTTGCTCTATAGCCCGTAGTCTTTGATTCTTCATGTTTTGCATGTTAGGTTAATCTGAGTGGAGGTCTTTAACTGATCCACGTGATAATGAGTTTTGAGCCAGCTTTGAGATCATCAGCTACCATATATTTCCGACTCTTCCTTTGTAGTGTTGACATTATGTGAAGTTGTGACATTGGACCGACATGCTCACATTCTGGATCATAATATCTTCTCATCAGAGTAGCGGAAGCTTTAGTTGATTCATGATATTGGCAGCAGCGTAGCAAAAGCATAGAGTGATAATATCAAAGTCGTTGATGCACTTATCATGATTTCTTTAGAAATGAATGTGTAGTGTGAGCATGCGGCTATGGATTAACCTTCTTAATTCTGATCAGCTGCAAGCATCAGGTGTACCTGCATACAACAGTTAGCAATAAAACACACGAAAGTGTCTTTGATCACTTCGTTGAATTGAGGTACACGCCCACGGTTCCCGCTTGATCGATTAGTAATCGCACGTGATCGGTATAATTCAAGAATCTCCTTGATGGGGTTTCCCATTGTTCTAAATTGTTCTCAAACCGAACGTCTCAAAGAAGACAACACAGAGTGAGTGAACCAAATAATTTGAGATTCAGCGATTGATGAAAAGAGATTTGAAAAACAATCGCGTACTACTCAATAAAGTGTTTTGCAATACAACGAAGGTTTTAAGGAAAATCAATTATCAATCATAAATACCTTTTAATTTTGAAATATAAATACACGATCTATGTGCTAGAAAAGAATTTTAAGCACAACGACCGGTTTTCAAAGGTATCCGTCAATCCATAACTTTGAACCGTGATTGATTCATAGTTTTGAATCTCCCATTGTTTACGCTCGTTGTCACATGGTTGATCTATTGGATAGATCTCACATGCCACCTACCAAGAGCTTGTTTGATGTTGGCTCTAGAAGGCTTTCCATCTTCATTGTGATTATGTTTGCATATCACTCGGATGTTCAGCAATACCACAAGGATAATCGTGGGACTCTTAAAATATATTCTCTTTCCACATTGTGTGAAACGGTGAGTCTTCATTGATGATGTCCTAATGAGATTTATTTGATGATCTCGTGGCTCTAGACTCAATAGTGCACATTTGGTTCCTATCTTTGGAGACTAGGAGAGGGTCTCCTTTCAATATCAACAATCTCTAAGAGAAAGTCGATAGATTATGTAGGTTCCCGTGAGGTGAAACAAGCCCTTTTAAGAGGAACTTGAGTAGCTTGGGAAGTTTAGTGCGGTCGTCACTGGGTCCATGACGTCTTGTCTTCAATACAGTGTTACCTCGGTAACCACCGAAGAGCATATGTATTGAACCGGTTTACGCCTAAGGTTGAATTATTGGAGGCTATTTATTTTCACCCTTTTACATTCCAATTATTTTCATTCTTCACCCCTTGATTACTTACGAGACTTCATAACTAGAACCTTGTTGGGTTTATTCCATTACTAGCTCTGTCTCATCCGCACTCTTCCCATATTCTCATTTTCTCCTTTTTCAACATTCCTAAGGACTCTACACTATCTAGTGGATTGTCCTTGGGAAGATCCCTCCGATTACGGCGGATCATGGGAACTAATACCTAACCTTATCATCCTTATATCACCATGCATAAAGTAAAATTGGTCGGTCTTTTGGTATTGTTCTTCCGCCTTGAAACCAATTGAAAACCATTTGAAAAAAATCAATCAAGATACTTGTGATATTTAATCAAAGCATTTTGTATCTTAATTGTTTTTGATATTTTAGAAATGCTCCCCCTCAACATGTGCTTCATGTATTAGAAATTATTTTAGCACATGGAGGCAAGAGAACTTTTGAAATCTTAGATTGAGAAAGAAAGATCCAATCTTTTGATTACCATTTTCTAAAATTATCATCATCACTTCCCGATCAATTCAAGTAGATAAAGCATATTGGGGAAGGATGAGGTTTTCATAAGATTGCTCCCCCTCAATATGTGCATCAAGATTTGAAAGAGTTTTGCACATATTAGAAGGAACATGCACTTTGAGACAAATAAACCACGTTTCAATCATTTTTGGTTTAAAATAGATGCTCCCCCTTAACATGTGCGTGGAAAATTTGAAATCATTTGGCACATGTAGGGAGGAGACCTTGTTGTTATATTTCTAAACCACTTATCAAATTATCAGTTTATATCCAATTTAAATCACAAATTCTCCCCCGATCACAATTTTCAAATCCTTTAAGATTTGTGATCTCTATTGATTTAAATTAATTTTGAAAACTTTTGAGGAGAATTGTGACTTGCTTTTGAAAAACATTTCAACTGATAAGGATCATATTTTGGAACTTTAAATTCCATTGATTAAACATGCTTGAATATCTTTTGAAAACATGACATAAACCTTGGTGCAGACCAATTGTATGACAAATAGCCTTTTGATTTGAATGAAATCATTCTCCCCTCAATCAATGACATAAGTTGTTGATTGAGAGATAGATTTTGACAAAAGTCAAGTTCGATGATTTTCAAAAATTGAGTCCGAGTTATTTTTATTAGTTTTCATTTAGATAACAAATATATTTGGAAGAATTTTAGAAGGAAAAATATTTGTGAAGGAAACATTTGTCTTTTAGTGACAAATATTTGTTTTAGAATCGAGCATGAAATTTGAAAAATGAGATAAAGCATTGCTCTGTTTTTCTTTAAAAGCGGGTTATAGATGAAATGACTATAAGTCGTTGTTTCACATTCTCTAAAAAATTTTATTTTATTTTATTTTATTTATTTTATTTTATTTTTTAAGCGATTTGTGTATATTCGAACAACATCTAAAGACCCGTGTCACTCTTTGAATGACAACACAAAGACCGTAGATATTATCGAATCAAGAAAACATGAAAAAATGACAATATTTTTGAAATTTTTGAGTTTTCAAATTTTATGGATTTTTAAAGTTTTATATTTTTCTATTTGATTTTGTTGGTTTTGTAATTTTGTATTTTGCTTTTTGAATAAATATTTACAAGAGATGGATGAAGAAAACTTTTACCCTCGTCTTCCTCTTGAAAACGTTTGAGTGTTTCGGTTGTAGACTCTTTAGACCAAGTCGTGGAAGGATAAACTCAAACGTTCTCTAGGAAAAGCTTTGGTGAAGATGTACGCTAATTGGTATTCGGTCCTCACAAAATAAAGTTCCACCACCCGTTCTCCACTTGATCCCGATGAAATGATGTCGAATGTCGATATGCTTTGCTCTTGAATGTTGAACGTTGTTGCATGAGAAGCAATGACACTTTTGTTATCACAATGAGGAGGATTTTGTTGAATTCAAAGCCATAGTCGATAATTGGGATCTCATCCATAGGATTTGAGCACAACAAGATGACATGGCTATGTATTCACCTCTGTAGAGGATATAGAAGTACTCATTTGTTTCTTTGAAGACCACTCACAAGCTTATCACCTAAAAGCCGAGCACCTCCGGGCGTGCTTGACGTGTATCTTGACATCTGCATGGTCAACATCCGCATAGGTCGTTAGTGACATAGCGGTGTCCTTGGTACCAAAGTCCCATGTTGATGGTTCCTTGGAATCTTGAAGACCCGTTTAATCGCTTGAAGGTGCTTTTGGTAGACTTAGCTTGGTATCTAGCACACATGCATACAAACGAACATAATGTCCGGTCTCATCGCGATAAGGTACATCGGGACCCAATCATACTACGATATTTAGTCCGGTCTACCATGATCCCGAGAGGTCCTCATCCGGTTTAGTGCGGCTCTATCATGGGAGTGTCAGCGAGTCGTCACAAGAATCAAATCCAAATTTCTTTAAAATCTCATTAGCATATTTAGATTGATTGATAAAAATGCCTCCGGACTTTGTGAAATTTGTAATCCTAAGAAAAATGACATTTGTCCCATCATTGACATTTGAAATTTGGAGCCCATCTCCTTAGAAAACGGTCGCATTCATTGGGGTCGGTCGAGGCAAAAATAATATCATTAACATAGATATGAGCGTGAATTAAATGTTTGCCGACTTTACGGTGAACAATGTCGGATCAAGCGCTCCTTTCTTGAATCCAAGAGATAGAAGAAACTTTGATAGCGTATCATACCATGCCCTTGGAGCTTGCTTTAAACCGTAAAGAGCCTTCTTCAAGCGTTAGACATGAGTAGTGATGAGTGTCTAAATACTCATCATTTTTGTCTTGTTTAAACTGCAAAAACATCCGAAAACACTTTAAATGTATCAAAATGATAAAAATATCACAAATAAGTGTTTTATGTGTTTTAAATGCAAAAATATCAAAATCCGTGAAAAAGCATATCAAATTTGCATAATTGGCGCTTTAGTCCCTCAAGTTTCAAAAGTTGTCAAAAGCAGTCCTGGTAAATCTAAATAAAGAGAAATGTTATTCAAGGTCCCTGAAATATTCTAATTTGTCAAAATGGTCCTTGAATAAATCTTTTGTAAAATGGCGAAAAGGTCCTGAACTTTCAAAATTGTCAAGTTTGGTCCACGGAAAATTTGAAATTGTCAAAAGCGGTCCTTGTACTATTGAAGTTTGTTAGTTTTAGTCCTTGTATCAACTTTGGAAAATTACAGATTGGTCCTTCAAGAATTGGATAATTACATTTTGGTCCTTGTTATATTAAACTAAACCTTGACCCTTTCCCACATTTGACCCCCGCCTTACTGTGAACCCTTACCCATTTTGAACCCTGGTCAACCCCAACAAACCAGAGGTTTCCTCCCACCAAGTCTTCCTTCTCCACTTGCCTCAGACACTGCAACACCTCACCCAAACTTATCCTCGCACCCTTATCCCTTCCAACCCTCTCCCATCACTCCTACAATCCACCCCTAGTCGCAAAGTCAAGCCCCGAAGTCAAAATACACTTTTCCGCTAAAACCATAAAATGGCCAAACCGACCTCTGCTCTCCCATTGGCTCTAAAATGTGGTGGGATTTACTCTAAAGGACACGTGGAAGCTTTCAAATGTATAAAAAGGAAGAAAGAGGAGGAGATAAGAAGTAGTTAGTTTTTTTAATTCCATTGTATGTCGTTTTTATAAAAGTTTCTCAATTAGTATCCTAAAATGTAATCTTAAGCTTTTATTGTATTAAAACCAAGTTACGTAATCATTTTTATCAGTTTCAAGTCCTAATTCAAGATCTCAGTTACATTTCAAATTTTCAGTTTACTGTTGCAAACTTTTAGCTTCAAGTTCTTGAATTCAAGCTTCCAAGAGCTTATGATTTAGTTTAGACAGGTTTACTTAAGTTTATTAAAGCTTTTGATAAGCTTGGGAGGCAGTTAAAAGCTCTTTCACTTATGGTCAACAAAAGTCAAATAGGAGCAAGAATGGCTTTGGTCGATAATGGGTGTTGCGAAGCTTATTTGGGTTAGAGTTAGTGAGGTTAGAGTAGGATTTGGTTTGGTTTCGGTTTGCATCAAAGTTGGAATCTGTGAGTTTTATTCTAATTTCTTTTCTTTTCAAAGCTGCAGTTTATACTTCTTGTGTATCCGAGGCATTTAATGATTGTGATATGTTTATATAGTTGTAATTTGATCATATGAGCTCGGTTTGATGGTCATTTAAGCTAGTTTAGAAGTTTGTTTCAATTTCGGTTGCATATGATTGCAAAAGTAGTGTTTGGATCGTGGGTTTAAATGTACTTGAGGTTAGTTCGATGGTAGAGACTTTGTCTCATGCTTGTGAAGCTATTGTATGCTCATATCTGTCATAATCTTGTACTGCACACCTCTAAAGTCAACATCACATGTAATCTATCCTATTAGCTTATCACATTAGTGATTTTGAAAATCAAAGTCTTATTTTGTGTTTGAAATTTATAGAGCTAGCTTGTTTCAGTCTTATTTCATCATTATATGTCATCTTCAGTTCACAAATCATGATCAAAGTTCAATATAGTCAACATTTAAGTTTTGTTAAAAAAGTCAAAGTCTTGAAAATTCAGTTTTTAGCCAACTGAGATGAATTTTCCTTGACTCATCTTTGGGCCAAAATCAGTGTAACTTGTAGCTTTTAAAACCTCTGTTGGTCTACTTTCTTATGGCTATTTTTATAAATTTTTGTCAATTTTTATAAGTGTCAAAGGGCTTGTCAAAATGAGGTCGGTTGCCTGCATGCGGGCATTAAGCACAGGGCTTTGCGATCTAGCGACCCTTGCCACAAGCTCATTTGAGCTTGGCAAGGTCGACTTTGGTTTGCATGTTCCCAACCGGTGTAGTTTAGATCCCGTGTCTTGTTTTCCTTTTAGCTTATCCGGTAGCTTATGCTTAAGCTCAAATAGACCCCTTTTCTTGCTTTTAAGCCAAAACTTGTTTCATCAATTTGTTAAGCTTGTAATCCAAAGGTAAGAGCAGTTGAGATTGGTTATTTTAAGTTCATTTAGCTTATTATAGCTTCTCTTTTGGTTGGGTAGCCTTTGATCCCATTCTTATCAAAGTGCTTATTTCAATAAGCACTTTGATCATCGCCATAATCTGCCACATAACCCCATGATTTTCCATTTTCTTAGCTTCCTAATATTATTTTAAGCATTTCCTGAATTTTTCAGATTTTTCCTAGCTTGTTTGGTATTTTTCTGCATTTTATTTAGTTTTTAAGCATTTTTAAATAGCATTTAATACAAAAAATTAAGAAAAGGTTCAAAAAAATAATTTTTCAATTTTCTTAAGTTAAGATAAATATAAAAAGCCAAAAAAGTATTTTTCCATATTTTTCTTAGTTAAATTTGTATTTTTAAATAATTTAAATAGTTTTAAATAGTTTAAAATTCATAGAAAATAGAAAAATAATCATAAAAATACAAAAATAGTTTTGAAAATTCTAGTTTGATATTTTAGACTTTTCCATTTCATAATTTTATTTTTCTAGCTTTATTTCCTAATTTCTTGTATTTTAGGTAATTATTTAATAGTTAAAAATAGTTTTTAATTAATAATAATTAGATAAATAGTTATAAAATTAATTTCCTTTTCTATAAATTTTGTTTTATCATTAGGATTGTAAAATGTATTTTCATATCTTTAGGATTTTTATTTTTAGATTTCACTTTTTATTTTGTACGCTTACGTAATTTTTATTTAAACGTAAGTTTTAGTTTTCGCTTTAAACGTTCATCATTTTAAATATAGTGATAGCGTTTATTTAATAGATTTTATCTTTTAACTTTCTTTAATCTGCATTTAAGCCCCCTGTAGTTTATGGGCTCTTTCGTAGTTTTAATAAATCAAAATCCTTTCCCGCTCAAATCCTCGATCACTACACGCTTGACTATTCTCGCACACTTCGCTGGGACTTAACGACACAGGAAAACACTATACTCTCCGGATTTCATTGCATTCGTGCTCGAGCGCTTTAAGTCGATTACGGTCCGCCATTCAAGTGGCGTGCTTGAGTGATTTAGCTTGACTGCTTATGCAATCAAATTTTACGCGCTACGCCGGAGCAGTGCTAATAGTCTTACGCTTAGCGATTAGTGATTTGACATCACTCCTTGTTTATACCATCTTTTAAAATCAAAACCCAAAAGATTTTCATTCTTTGTTTTACATCATGTTTTCAAAATACCAAAATATTCCTCTTTACCCTCTTACCCTTTTTGATTCTTTATCCTTTACCCTCTATCCATTTGATTCTAAACTTCTATTCTCATGGAATCTCTCGAGAACGACTGGGGACGGTGAAAAGCTTGAGACTTTATCACAAATGTCTAGAATTCGTGTTGTTCGTGATGATCCATTCATTCTGCGTAGGAAATAGAACGAGAAACCGGGTGACAAAGGACCAAGTACTTCCTCCGATAATGGAGGTGCTAAATCGTCCAACCCACGGTTATCCAAAGATCTAATCCTCAATTGCTCCTAAGCCGCCTAGAATTGATTCTAAACTTTCACGGTTTACGGTTAAAAGCAAACATGCGTAATCGGACCGGTGACCAAAGAAGAATGACTTGCCTAATCTTCACGCTTTCTCAAGAACCGTAACCGGAGACCATAACGGAAGTGGTGGAAATTGCTAGCTCTCGAGCACACCACTTGTCCCACCTCCGGATTTTTCAAAATGTTCTTCGAGACTTGATAGTCATTCGGATCACCATGTTGGTTTTATGGATCCTTTGAATAAACAGATTCCTCTTCATAACTCTCAAATGCAATCGTTTATTCCTTGTGTCGGTTGTGGTGAGCCTCTTTATGGTTCACCCGTCGTTGGTGTACGCAGTGTACAATGTGGTAATGATATTCGTAACGGAGTTGTTTGTTTTGTGGTTCGAGGAATTCATTTGATTATGATCCTTATCGAACTCATTTAACGACCCTCTAACTTTTCCAATTACCCACCACACCCGACTCATCTTCATATAACCAACATAATCATTGTGAATTTTGTGGAGGTCCTCACCAAGGATTTGAGTGTCAATCCGAAGCACGTTTGTCTATGAACAGTTTTACGGTGATGCTCGAGAACTTTGGTTATGACCAATATCCATATGATTCACCAAACCACCCACAACAATCATTTTGTTGTGAGAACTGGAGGTCCCCATTTCACTCGATTGTCAAACAGGAATCCATTTCCTTGTAACAATTACGACTATCCATATCACGACCAACCTCCATGCAAATAACTCAAACTCTCAACAAACCCAACAAGACACTTATCTAGAGCTTCGAGTTAGTGAAAAGAGGTGAGGAGTTCAATAAAACTGCATTTCATAATATTCCCAAGATTTCTTGTGTACATTGTGGGGTCCTCATGATGATTATCAATGTCAACCTTCCGGTTTTGACAAATCTCCACTCCCACAATGTCCCGTCATTCCAAATTCACATGAGAAATCCATGGAAGAATTGCTAGTCAAGAGCGTTCGCTAAAATAAATTCCCAAATTGCCTTTGAAAAATCATAGGGAATCAATTGCAAAAGAAAAAACAACGAGATCTAGCTCTCGGTTTCGTTTTATTCTCGATGACGTTGATGATGATGATACACTTGATTCATCAAGTTCATCGATGATATCCCAGCAGCTTGAGATTCCATCTCAAACAAGCGCTATCACACCAAGCTCCCACTCACTCTCGACTATGGGGGACGAGCATCTTGACACTGTTCACGAAAAGGAATCGGACGAATTCATAAAGTCTAGTGTTGAGAACCTTGTCCCACTCCCGAGAGAGTCACAGGAACTTCGATCATGTGTGATTCTATCTCCCCTATGAGTGTTCAAAGATCATTTTGAAACATTCTCCGATGTTAGCGACGATTGTACTTCTCATGGAAACATCGAGTATGTTGAGGCATCACTCCCATAACTGATCTTGATCATCATCTTGAGGAGTTCACCAATGAACTCACTCACATCAATCCACTCTTTGATTTGAAGCCGATCCGGGAGATCGAAAGTCTCATTGATAATGATCGCTCACTCACTTCTTATCCCAACAATTCAATTGAGAATGTTAATCACTTTGTTCTGAAACATTCAAAACTACTTTCACTAATCCTCTATTTGAATTCGACTCAATTCACTTTAATTCTGAAAATCCACTCTTTGATACTCGATTGAGGATAATGATGAATCTGATGGAACAAGAATCCATGATTTACATCTTGTGATTGATTCTCTTCACGAGGAGTTCGCGGTGAACTCACTCATATCATATCTCCACCGGGTATGATAACTCCCAATTTGATCATGACACACCCGAGATTTGTCTTGATCACATAAGCTTAAATGATGAGATTCATAATCCTGAAATTATGGATCCTCCTATGGATGAAGATGATGAGTTAGTCATGATTTGTGTCATGATTTTCTTTCTCTTCTTCACCTATCCCGTAGCTTCTCCTCTTTCTTCACTCCTTCGGAATGAAGACACTATCTTTGACCCCGCATTTTCATTTATCATTTTTGAGCCGGTTCTATTTATATCTCATCGGTGTGGAACTTTCATGTACTTCAATGTTTATCCAAACATCTTGAATGAAAGTCCGATGGAGATTGTCTCTTCCACTTACTTCCCATGAACAAATTAATTCGGGTCGAGTCAAGCTAGCGACTGATAATCAAAACAAGAGCTTAACATGGGTTTTCACCCGTGTGTACCACCTAGTGTGGGAGATGCCCCACATGTTGTATATAGATCTAAAAATGATGAAAATTGTATGTATTAAAAAGAGAATAATTGTTGTGTTTCTACACTTAGCTAGTAATATTATCTTTTACGTTCTAAGTTTCGCATTACAGTAGGTACTTTGAATATTGAGGACAATATTCATTTCTAAGTGGGGGAAATTCGCTAATTTTGATCGAATGTACCCTTTTAGTCCCTTTTTCCCCAAAATGGCCAAACTTTAAAATTTTTTAGTGGAAGTACTATGTACTAAACACAACAAATGGTAATCATCCACCATGTCTAACCCACATAAGGATCGGCTAATCCAGAGCAAACGGCTCTTGGTAAAGATATCTCAAATCATTGACTTACTACAATTTGCCCAAAATTGTATGGTATTCACCACCATATCCTTAAAAGTGAAGAGTTGGCTAGCCCGCAAGTTTATGGCTTGTGGTAAAGGCAAAGGAAAATCCATAATTGGTAATCACTCACCAAAGATAATATTGATAATTTATCTAAGAGTTGGCTAGTCCAGAGCAACGACTTCGGTAAAGACAAATCAAATCCGTTGAAAGTCGATGATTTGCTCACAATCATTTGGTTATCGGTGTACCAAGGTTCTTACTTGAACTAAAACATTTGGCTACTCCGTAGTAATGGCTTTTGGTAAAGAGATAAAATCCATTAAATTTTTCTCAAAACATTGCTAGGGACTAGCAATATCTTAGTGTGGGGATCGATGAGTGTCTAAATACTCATCATTTTCTCGAAATGTATCAAAATGATAAAAATATCACAAATAAGTGTTTTATGTGTTTTAAATGCAAAATATCAAAATCGGTGAAAACGATCAAATTTGCATAATTGGCGCTTTAGTCCCTCAAGTTTCAAAAGTTGTCAAAACAAATCCACGGTAAATCTAAATAAAGAGAAATGTTATTAAAGGTCCCCAAATATTCTAATTTGTCAAAATGGTCCTTGAATAAATCTTTTGTAAATGGCGTAAAAGGTCCCTGAACTTTCAAAATTGTCAAGTTTGGTCCTCGAAAATTTGAAATTGTCAAACCGGTCCTTTTACTATTGAAGTTTGTCGGTTTTAGTCCTTGTATCAACTTTGGAAAATTACAGATTGGTCCTTCAAGAATTGGATAATTACATTTTGGTCCTTGTTATATTAAACTAAACCTCGACCCTTTCCCACATTTTGACCCCCGCCTTACTCGTGAACCCTTACCCATTTTGAACCCTGGTCAACCCCACCAAACCGAGGTTTCCTCCCACCAAGTCTTCCTCTTCTCCACTTGCTCAGACACTCTACAACACCTCACCCAAACTTATCCTGCACCCTTATCCTTCCAACCCTCTCCCATCACTCCTACAATCCACCCCCTAAGTCGCAAAGTCAAGCCCCAAGTCAAAATACACTTTTCCCGCTAAAACCATAAAATGGCCAAACCTCCGCTCTCCCATTGGCTCTAAAATGTGGTGGGATTTACTCTAAAGGACACGTGAAGCTTTCAAATGTATAAAAGGAAGAAAGAGGAGGAGATAAGAAGTAGTTAGTTTTTTAATTCCATTGTATGTCGTTTTATAAAAGTTTCTCAATTAGTATCCTAAAATGTAATCTTAAGCTTTTATTGTATTAAAACCAAGTTACTTAATCATTTTTATCGGTTTCAAGTCCTAATTCAAGATCTCGATTACATTTCAAATTTTCGCCATCAAGTTGCAAACTTTTAGCTTCAAGTTCTTGAATTCAAGCTTCCAAGAGCTTATGATTTAGTTTAGACAGTTTACTTAAGTTTATTAAAGCTTTTGATAAGCTTGGGAGGCGCTTAAAAGCTCTTTCACTTATGGTCAACAAAAGTCAAATAGGAGCAAGAATGGCTTTGGTGTTGATAATGGGTGCTGCGTGTTATTTGGGTTAGAGTTAGTGAGGTTAGTAGTAGGATTTGGTTTGGTTTCGGTTTGCATCAAAGTTGGAATCTCGTGAGTTTTATTCTAATTTCGCTTTCTTTTCAAAGCTGCAGCTTATGCTTCTTGTGTATCTGAGGCATTTAATGATTGTGATATGTTTATATAGTTGTAATTTGATCATATGAGCTCGGTTTGATGGTCTCATTTAAGCTAGTTTAGAAGTTTGTTTCAATTTCAGTTGCATAACAGTTGCAAAAGTAGTGTTTGGATCTGTGGGTTTAAATGTACTTGAGGTTAGTTCAGTGGTAGAGACCTGTTGTCTCATGCTTGTGAAGCTATTGTATGCTCATATCTGTCATAATCTTGTACCGGCACACCCTCTAAAGTCAACATCACATGTAATCTATCCTATTAGCTTATCTCATAGTGATTTTGAAAATCAAAGTCTTATTTTGTGTTTGAAATTTATAGAGCTAGCTTGTTTCATCTTATTTCATCATTATATGTCATCTTCGCTTCACAAATCATGATCAAAGTTCAATATAGTCAACATTTAAGTTTTGTTAAAAGTCAAAGTCTTGAAAATTCGCTTTTAGCCAACCGAGATGAATTTTCCTTGACTCATCTTTGGGCCAAAATCAGTGTAACTTGTAGCTTTTAAAACCTCTGTTGGTCTACTTTCTTATGGCTATTTTTATAAATTTTGTCAATTTTTATAAGTGTCAAAAGGGCTTGTCAAATGAGGTCGGTTGTCTGTGCGGGCATTAAGCACCGCAGGGCTTTCAGATCTAGCGACTTTGCCACAAGCTCATTTGAGCTTGGCAAGGTCTGACTTTTGGTTTGCATGTTCCCAACCAGTGTAGTTTAGATCCCATGTACTGCTTTTTCCTTTTTAGCTTATCGGTAGCTTATGCTTAAGCTCAAATAGACCCCTTTTACTTGCTTTTAAGCCAAAACTTGTTTCATCAATTCGTTAAGCTTGTAATCCAATGGGTAAGAGCAGTTGAGATTGGTTATTTTAAGTTCATTTAGCTTATTATAGCTTCTCTTTGGTTGGGTAGCCTTTGATCCCATTCGCTTATCAAAGTGCTTATTTCAATAAGCACTTTGATCATCGCCATAATCTGCCACATAACCCCATGATTTTCCATTTTCTTAGCTTCCTAATATTATTTTAAGCATTTCCTGAAATTTTCAGATTTTTCCTAGCTTGTTTGGTATTTTTCGCATTTTATTTAGTTTTTAAGCATTTTAAATAGCATTTAATACAAAAAATTAAGAAAAGGTTCAAAAAATAATTTTTCAATTTTCTTAAGTTAAGATAAATATAAAAGCCAAAAAGTATTTTTCCATATTTTTCTTAGTTAAATTTGTATTTTTAAATAATTTAATTAGTTTTAAATAGTTTAAAATTCATAGAAAATAGAAAAATAATCATAAAAATACAAAAATAGTTTTGAAAATTCTAGTTTGATATTTTAGACTTTTCCATTTCATAATTTTATTTTTCTAGCTTTATTTCCTAATTTCTTGTATTTTAGGTAATTATTTAATAGTTAAAAATAGTTTTTAATTAATAATAATTAGATAAATAGTTATAAAAATAATTTCCTTTTTCTATAAATTTTGTTTTATCATTAGGATTTTAAAAATGTATTTTTCATATCTTTAGGATTTTTATTTCTTAGATTTCACTTTTTATTTTGTACGTTTACGTAATTTTTATTTAAACGTAAGTTTTTAGTTTTCAGTTTTAAACGTTCATCATTTTAAATATAGTGATAGCGTTTATTTAATAGATTTTATCTTTTTAACTTTCTTTAATTTGCATTTAAGCCCCTGTAGTTTATGGGCTCTTTCGTAGTTTTAATAAATCAAAATCCTTTCCGCTCAAATCCTCGATCACTACACGCTTGACTATTCTCGCATTACCGTTGGGACTTAACGACCAGGAAAACACTATACTCTCCTGGATTTCATTGTATTGGTTTTGAGCGCTTTTAAGTCATTACGATCTGTCATTCACAAGTGGCGAGACTTGCGTGATTAGACTTGATCGTTGGAACCAATCAAGTAGATGCTCGATTCACAAAACCTTCAGTTGGTCGACGATACGACTTCTTTAAGATCGCCAAGAAAAGCCGCCTTTACATCCATCGATAGACTACCATATTCTTACTTGCAAGATTAGCCGTGAAGATTCGATTGCCTCGATACGTCGAACCTGGAGCAAATGATTCTTCAAAGTCAATACCATCCTCTTGACATTATCCTTTTGCAACAAATCGAGCCTTGTTCTTTAATACATCACCATGCTTATCAAGTTTTACTTTGAAGATCCACTTTAGAGCAATGATCATAGCGACAATGAGTAGGTACTAATTCCCATACATCTAGTCGATCAAACTCATGAATTTCTTCTTGCATGGCATTGAACCTACCGTCTTCATTCATGGCGCTTTAACATCTTTGGTTCAATCTTGGATAGTACGGAGTTGAAGAAGCACCATAAGGCATCGCTGCAAGTTATTTACGAGTGGATACAGGACGAGAGGGTTTCCAATGATATTGTCCAGTGGATGATCATGTGTCCATTTTCTAAGGTGTTCATGTGGTGTTGTTGAGGAACCAAGTAGCAGTCGTTTTATCCCGATGAAGATGGTTCGATGATGGTTCGTGAGCAAATATGTTCTCAAAGGGAGCATCTTCGGGAGTAGCAAAGGATTATCTCCATCATAGTTGCGTAAACAATTCCATGATGTACACTCGATGATCGAGGATTTGATGAAGAGACAGAGTGATCATCATCAGCGCTTCTTGACTTAATGACATAGAAACCAAGGGTTATCTTCGTTGATGTGGATAGGAGCACCTCGATGATGGATTTTACAGATCATTAGCAATTGGCTCATAGTGTTCATCAAACATTGGATCAAACAATTTCTTCAAATCATCTTCAAGGAGGTACATAAGGAGTTACCGGTGTGAGATTTTGTGCAGAGAAGAACTAATGGGACTACTTAAGGAAGGTTGTGATACGGGTCCAGAACTTGATTGTCCCGGAGCCATTTGTCTTGACTGACTCATCAAACGTGACGTGAATAGTTTCCATGATATCTCGAGTTCTTTTGTTGTAGATTCGGTAACCCTTTTTGTTTGATGCATAACCCACAAAACTCCAATGTCTCGCTTTAGCTCTTAATTTACCTAAATCTTGACCGTCATTTGTTGGATAGCACAAAGCACCAAATACACGAAGGTAAGAGAGATCAGGTTTTCGTTTATGGACAAGTTCGTATGGAGTTTTTCCATGAGTGGTGTGTATGAGTGAACGATTTTGGGTGTAGCAAGCAGCGGCAATGGCTTCAGCCTAGAGAAACATTGGAACCTTTGAGTAAATTAGTATTGTTCTTACGGCTTCCACAAGAGTTCGATTTTGTCTTTCAACTACACCGTTCTGTTGAGGAGTTCGTGGAACACTTCTTTGATGACCGATTCCAACACTTTCATAAAATTGACTTAAGTATTTGTTAACGAACTCGTGCCATTGTCTGCTCGAACAATTCTAACAAGATTGTTAAGTCGAACTGAAGTCGCTTGATAAGTTTGATGATGACATCCGGAGTTTCATCCTTTGTCCTCAAAAACTTTACCCAAGTAAATCGAGAGTAGTCATCAACAACGTCTAAAATATATTTCTTCCCATTTATCGCTTGCACTCTCATTGGTCCGCACAAATCCATATGAAGGGTATGCGTAACTTCCATTACTAAGTTTGTGGGTTTGGGTTTGTGAGCATATTTCTTGCTTTTTCCCAATTGGCATGCCGAACAAAGATGATCTTTTCATACTTTAACTGGGTAAGCCTCTTACGAGATCCTTTCGGAAAGATTATTAATGGTGTCAAGTTCAAGTGATTGAGACGACGATGCCATAACCATGACTTTGTTTTCAAGCCTTTGACAACAAGCGAGTGGAGAAGACTTCATCATGTCTTCGATAGAGATGGTGTATAGGTTTGAACCACGAGTTCCTCTTAACAGCTCCACACCATCAAGTTCTCTAACGAAGGTGTATGTTTTCTAAAAGCCACTTCTAGATCGGAATCACGAATTGACCAACAGAGAATGATTATGACCAAGACCTTCTACATAATATACCCTCAAGATTACACTATCACCAACAACATAGTCTCCATAACCCATAATTGCACCAAAATGGTCGCTCCGAATCTAACAGCCCGATGAATTTACTCACGAAGTTCACGAGCCATGAGCGATCTCCAAATATATGCTTGGAACAACTCGAGTCCGTGTACCACGTAATCGATTTGAACGATCCGCAGCTGAACACGCATAAGAATGGATAATCGATAATTGGGATCCCCATGCAAGAATGGGTTCCATTTGGTTAGTAACAGTGATTGAACACCCACATCGGAAGTAGAAACAATGGAATCATCGTGATAGATGCGGTGTTAGTGTCCGTATTAGACCTATTCAAAGTATGTTCACTTTTAAAGGAATAGTTCTACCAAGAGGCATCCATTTTCTAATGGGCATTGACTTAGATAATTTAGGCACAACTCATTAAGACTAAGTTGCGCCGATGAGGTATCCACCGATAACCTACATTACTAAATTTTCTTCCTGGGTTTCAATGTTTTCTAACCTTCTTCCACCATTGCTTTCTAGCCTTCTTAACATGATTGTTGGCATTAACGATTTTAACGGGTGTTTAATGTAATTAATCAAATCATTCACGCCACACACCGATTAGTAATGTACACCAAGCAATCATCATTACGTGTTTTGCGATAGTAGCGTAATTTGAATTAATTACAAGACGCTTATAGCTAATACTAGAATCAACACGATTCATTTTATTCAACTCAAACTTAATGTTCCTACGATGGTCTTCTACTCTTCCATTGCACATTTTAGCTCATGAGGTCCTATCTTTCTTTGTATTGCCCGGAGGCTTTGACCCGCTTGCTTTTGTGTCACCGACACTCTCAGAGGGAATTATGGGAACATTAGTTGGTAGGGCTACCTTTTGCATTCCTGAACTAAAAGTGCAGGGATCTGAACTACTTGAAGGCACTTTAGAGTTCACTTTCTTAACACTTGGCATAGAATGGGTTGCATACTTGGCACTAGGCATAGAACAAGGCATCACATCTTTATCTTTCTCACATAAGGATTTAGGACATGTTGCTTTTAAACATTCTAACAGCTCCTAAGATCGTTTGGCCTGAATGCACGCAAACCTAATTTCACTATCAAGTGGCTTATTTATGAAATCTCTTCTATAATCTCACGGAGACATTCGAGACTATCCTTAAGATGAGAAAATAGTTATGAAACACAAGTTCGTTCTTTCTAAGATGAGGAGGAATGTATTTAACAATACAAGATATTTATAGTCTCGCAGATGACTTTGATGCAACATTCTCATTAAAGACAAGTGGCATTTTCCCTTTACCCGACTCTTCGATTCTCAATTTCCTTTTATAAAGACGTTATCTTTTCGTTGTTCTTGTTACGAGTGACTTTCATTGAATCATATAACTCTTTAAAGTGTCGCTTAACTTTTCATTTTCTTCTAGAAAACTCTCATTTTCCTTTTATAAAACATTAACCAAGTTTTGAAGATGAAAAGTTTGAGAACACCGAGAATCTAAAGGAGGAGGCACTTGGGAGCCGTATACATTGTTCTTTTCACCCTTTAATTGTGAGATTTGGGCTTTCAACTTTCGATCATGTTACGTTGAGCTTGAATCGCTCATCACGCTTTGTTTATTTCAAAAGCGCATCAAACTCGAACATCCGAGGATATCTTGATGTTTGAGGTTTTAACATTTTCTTTACATGTTGATATTTTAGTTGCAAATCAAAATGTTCAACTTCTAGCTTAGAAAAATGTTTTACCAAATTATCGTGATCATCCTGGTCAATTTTCTCATTTAGTTTTGAGTTTTTGTTTTCAAGCTCAATGACATGATCATGGGAAACTTTTAAAGCAATAGATAATTCATGAAATTGAGAAGCAGTAATAGAATGCTCATTAACAGTATAGAACACATCTTGAGCCACACAACTCAATACTAAGTTCTCATTTAAGATATGCAGATTCTTCCTTTCAATTTCCTTATATTTGAGTTCCCGTTCATAATCATTGACCTCAACAATCATTGCATCAAATTCCTTTTCCATTTCTTTAATACATGATTTTATCCCTTTTTGAAGACTCTCAAATTGACCTTTAATTGTTTAAAGAAAGGCATGACCTCGCTTAAATAGCATTCTTTAGTTTGCTCAAACCCCTTTCCCTTCGCTATCCCCAGAGGTGTGATTCTTTCTTACATGTCTTCTCAAAATCAACGAATAGTTGATAGACAACATACAAGTCGATTAAGGTCTTGTTTGTTAGGGAAATAGTTCTAGGAACTAAATGCATTGGTGTATTCGGAGGATACACAGTGTCAGCAGCACTTTCCTAAGGGAGTGTTTGTTTCAACAAATACATTTGCTTTTTGCTTATCCATGTCTTTCTTCCAAAAAATTTGTTCGGGGGTTAATAGAGTTTGAGGCTTAAACTTGTTCAAGGAGATCCAATTTTCCTTAGTGTAATCATGGGGTTTGACCGTTATGTTTTGCTTTTACACTCAAGATCATCTAGCTTTATCCATTTTCTTCCTAGAGGCATCTTCTAGTTGAATATCTTCCTCAAGGCACTCAACACAACTAGGTTTCGCCTAGGTTTAAGAATCTCATTGCCATCATAGATTACATTTTGAGCAATTTTTGCTATCTTACCATACTCGTGGTCGGGTTTCTACAATGGGAACACTATGCTTATCACTCAAAACTCTATGCTTAGTGACCATGCGAGCAATCAAGGGTATTCCCTTGAACGTACAACTTATTTTCAAGCTTGTTTTTCAAAGTTTTTAGATTAGAAAAGTCATTCAAAAGTTTTGATTCCTTAGCATTAAATTCTTGTTTAAGCACTTTAACATTATCTTGGAGTTCTTGCTTTTGCTTAACAGTTTTAGAAAGCTTTTCTTGTAAGGAGTTTAACTCTTGTTTTAACACTTCTCTCTAAAATTACTTTTTCTAATAATTGTACGCATTTGGTTATCCAACTCTTGCTCACGGGTAGTTAACTCAAACTTAGCACGTTGTTCATAAATGGTAACTTGTTCTTTTTAGGCATTCAGCCTGTAGATAACAGAATCATCGGGGCACATGCAAGGTATTCATCAAAAATATAGTCATCATTGACCAGAAGATGCATCACTTGGTACAATCTCACTTTCACTTTGTATCACATATTGATCATATGGAACAATATTACTATTACCCACATTATCAATATCCGATTCATTAGTTTCATGTGATTGTACTTTGTTATGTATCTTTGCTCATCAACTTCATCGTATAGTTTTAATACCTCCGAAATGATTGAAGCTTTGATGGACCAAATGTTGTGGTGATGAGACCTTTGAGAGACCATTGGTGAAATGCTAGCCATGAAGATTGTCTCGTAAGAGGTTCATCATCGACATCGAGTTAAATGCATCACAACAAGATCTTGAAAGGCATTTTGATGATTGTGACCTATTTCCGAATTGGCGCTCATCCACATCGCATCATAGGTTTTGGCATTTCCATCAAGAAGAAACAACAACTCTTCTTCATCCAAAACCGCCCACTGTCCCGAGCTTGCACCAGAAGATCTTGTCCCCTCAAATACTCGCATTTTGAGGGCATTTTGGAGATGTGCGCCTTGCAATGTGTCCATCACCACCATGCTTGTAGCACTTGATTGGCTTTGCTTGTCCTTGATTTGCATTCCTTCCTCGATTTTGATTAGCCACATATCCTCCACCTCTTCCTTGTTCATACCGCCTTCATTGCAATCGGTTGTACCATGATCTTACCATCTCGACAATGGCATGATTGTGAAGATTGATGCGCTCGATATCATTGTTAGTGTGTGGGTGAGGTTCGATTTTACTTAACCATAAGAGCCATTGATTGATGAAATATTCCATGGTTGCTTCAAGATCGTTGTTTAAACCTTGGATCGAGAATGAGTTTGTGTTACCATTTCCAAGAGGGTATGACTTGAGAAGCTTTGGTGGTAATTCCTACATTGGTGTACGAACTTGCTTCTCCCTGCTTAGATTTGAACTGCTCAAGAATCATTCGCTCAAACATAGCATGTCTCTCATTCAAGGTGAATGCATACAATTGTTCATAATTAGTGTTCCTCAAACCCTTAGTTAACTTTATCAAGTGACAAATTTGTGCCATTCGGGATTCATGTTGTTCACAAACTTTGAGTTTAGTCAATATTTGGCATAGTCATTTTAATATTCCTCATGTCATTCACAAGCTTGTGGAACCTCACGTAATATTCAAAGGACACTTTCCCCGGTTTCATCTTAAAATGCTCAAAGTCATCATATAGCTTGTGATTCTCTGTCTTCTTTAGTTAATTCGTAACCGAGAGAAGCATCTTGACATTGTCCCAAACCGCCTTTAGCTTCATGTTGTGATTGATTAACTTGTAGATGTCTTTGGAAGACCCTCAAGTATAATGTTTGAAGCCCCGATATCAAGATCGTATCTCTTTTCTCCTTATCATCGAGCTCATCATACGCCTTTGGTCCGTCCAAACCTAAGATCACTATACCATCTGCAGCAGCTTCAAGTGTGTCTCTTGTAGTCTCAATCGACAAGGTCCTTCATCAATTGATTTGAGAATGTTGACCCCATTTTCCTTTCCCATACAATACAACCTAATTGCTGAGCCCATGAGTCATAGTCGATTCACAAGCATGGGTGGATGAGTATCCGATCCACTGCTTCAACGCCCTCGAATCATGTAAGAGATGATTGTAGGCACGCTGGTAGACATGATTAAAGATTTCACGGGATTTTTTAACTCTATGATTAAACCGGGAAATAGATTCTTTCACGGGATTTTAATAAATCAAGAGAAAACCGTATTAGAAACAATAATCAACCAAGTCGCTAAAAATCTTATAGACAAGTCGCTAAGTCACCAAGTCGCTAAGTCACCAAGTCGCTAAGTAGCCAACTCGCTTTAATGGACAAGTCGCTAGGCTCATAAGTCGCTAGAGTGACAACTCTCTAGAATCACAAGTCGCTAGTGATACAAGTCGCTGGACACAGGTTGCTAAAGTAACAACTCGCTAAGTAGGCAAGTCGCTAAAGAACAACTCGCTAAGTGGACAAGTCGCTAAAGAACAACTCGCTAGATGGGCAAATCGCTAAAGAACAACTTGCTAAGTAGGCAAGTCGCTAAAGAACAACTCGCTTGACTGAACAATACGGCCACTACTTTGTACTATATGTCGCTTTGTCTCAAGAGACAAGTCGCTAGAGCTCAAGTCGCTACCACAACAACAAGAAGTCATGGATAATATAGAAGCAAGTCGCTATGAAGAATACTTACCGAGACTCAAGTCGCTAGCTAGAAACATTCAAAACAACACTTTTCAATCCAAAACTAACCCAACCACGTGATTCAATGTTGGAATAATCCGCTACCACGGATAGTTGTGGTTTACATCGCCGAGATTAATACTAGCAAAGGGAAATGTATTCCACCGCCGCTACCATTATTACCATCGCTATCGCTTATGTTTAGTTAAACGCTCTAGATAAGTATAGAATAGATCTTGTGTATATTCTATTATGTTAGCTTTATACTTATCTTGTAAAGGACTCCTTGTTGTATAAAAGGAGATCCTAGGTCATTGTCTTAGGTACGTATTACATTACAATATTACCTACGAAAGCTTCAAGGTGTAACCCTAGTGATAAGTTAAGATCACTCAGATTATTTCATTAATAATATTGAGCTTGAGTTTTGTGTTAACTTGTGTTTATTCTCCCACATCATATAATTCGCCTTCTAAGTATTACTTAAGTGAATTCCGCTTGCTTGATAATATTATACAAAATATCATTGACACAAGGAGAGTGTCCCGATCCATCAAGTGGTTTCAGAGCGAAGGTTCGATATTTTGTTTTAGAAGATCCAAAGATTTAGCTTGACTCACTCACTCAATTCAATGGAGATGGAAACAACCAATCAAACTCTTCTTCACACCCGCACTCCTAAGCTTAAGCTTAATGAGTTTGAGATGGAGGATATTGATTGAGCAATACTTCTCATACAGACTATGCTCTATGGGAGATCATTCAACTTGGTGATTCTTTCAAGTCCAGTGACCACTACCTCGAAAATTGGTGAAACATATGTTGTGAAAGTTTCGTGTTCGAATCAAATATTGAAAAGGCACAAAGGAAGAATGATCTTAAAGCTAGAAGTTTGTTGTCGATGACTCTTCCAAGAGACCGTGATCATTGCATTCAAAGAAGTTCAAGATCGCTAAAGAACTGCTTGAAGAGATTTGCTCGGTGTTTGGTGGTAATGATGCTACAAAGAAGACAGAAGACATTGTTGAAGCAAAGTTATGAAAACTTCTGCTTCAAGCAATGACTCTCTGATAGCATTTTCACCAAACTTCGTAAGATTGTTACATAGCTAACTATGTTTGCATCGAGGTAGAAAGGAAGACCTCAATTTGAAGTTTCTAAGAAGTTTGCCTTCTAGTTTCAAACCAATGTTACCGTCTGGGAAAACAAAATGCACATAGAAACAATGAAGCTCAATGATCTTTACAACAACTTCAAACTTATTGAGCAAAGGTTGAAGAAGGCAGGAAACTTGGTTCAAGCACCAAAGAGCTTGGCATTGTTGTCAACCTCTCGTGACAAGTGATGATTCAAGATGAAAGTGATGATGATACTATCACTACAGTTCTAAAGTTTCCACCGGTAATGTGAATGTTGCCACCGCAGTTCTAAGAAGAAGGTTGCTAGTATTGAGATCCTACTTTTATGCCTTTATTTCCACACAAGTTGATGGCTCTGCCTCGACTCATGAAGACATAGAGCAAATTGATGAAGATGACTTGGAGGAGATGGATATAAAGTGGCGTATAGCTCTTCTTATCATGAGGGCTAAGAAATTTACAAGAAGATCAAGCCTATCCACATTAATGGTGATGATATCGCACGCTTTGATAAGAAGAAAGTGGAATGTTTTAACGCCACAAGTTTGGACATTTTGCTAGAGAATGTAGAAGACCAAAGACTAAGGACAACAGTGTCTACATGGTACAAGCAAAAGAAGGACCAACTGGAAAACCAAAGGCAATGTTAGCTATTGATGGTGTGAGCTATGATTGAGTTTCATGGTCGATGATCTTGAAGAAGAACACTCGATGTCGCTCTTGTTTCCAAGTTGCTCTCATGGCTTTCTCGACTGAGGTACAAAACTCGAATGTTGCTCAAAAACATTTAGGGCTGCTAAAGAAGTTGAAAGACTTAATGATTTATACTCTAATGAACGACAAGAGTTATATAATGCTAATTATACTGTGTCTAATCTTAGGAGAGCCATGGCAGTCTTAGAAAAACAAATAGAGCACTTTCAAGCTAATGAGTCAAAATTTAGTGATGATATGATTTTTCTTAGAAGAGAAATAGAGCATACAAAAGCTGTGAATGATGCATACCAAATAGAGCTTGAAAAACTTCAAAAGAAAAATGAAAATGTCAATTTAACTCTAGACACATGTTATCATCGCCTAAGTCAATTGATAAAATTTGGAATGCTCAAGTATTTAATAAAGCTAAGTCCGGTATGGGTTATAATACAAAGGTTACCACCACTAAGAGGTGTTTCATCACCTCCGTGTATAGATTTAGCTCACATAGGTTTAGAAGACTTTAAGGAACTTGAAAGAGAATATGGTCCTTTAAAGGACACAGGGTGAAGAGCGAGGAAAAGAGTAAGCTAGATAATGATGTTTTGAGAGCTAGTGACTCATCGCTTGTTGATGAGAATGATAAATAGAATGTAGAGACTACTATCCCAAAAGTTGTTAATATCACATGAGGAACCTAGGAAACCGCTAATAAACCTAGACCAATCAGAAGGTATTGATGAGTGTCTAAATACTCATCATTTTGTACCATTTAAACCGCAAAAACATCCGAAAACACTCGTAAATGCATCAAAATGATAAAAATATCACAAATAAGTGTTTTATGTGTTTAAATGCAAAATATCAAAATGTGAAAACGATCAAATTTGCATAATTGGCGCTTTAGTCCCCTAAGTTTCAAAAGTTGTCAAAAGCATTCCCTCGTAAAACAAAATAAAGAAAAATGCTATTCAAGGTCCCTGAATTATTCTAACTTGTCAAAAAGGTCCTTGAATAAATCTTTTGTTAATGGCGTAAAGGTCCCCGAACTTTCATAAATGTCAAGTTTGGTCCTCGAAAATTGAAAATGTCAAACCGGTCCTTGTACTATTGGAACTTGTCAATATTGGTCCTTTGTAACAACTTTGAGAAATTACAGTTTTGGTCCTCTAGTTTGGCATAATTACGCTTTGGTCCTTATCATTAATACCTAAACCAAGCCTTGTCAAATTCAACTTTGACCCTCGCGACTTATACCATTGCACCTCATTATATAACCTTTTGGACCTTTGGTCAAAAACAGTCAAACAAACACTTTCCCTCCCAACAAGGTTTCTTCCCCCCTACTTGACTGTACACCCTGCAACCTCTCCCACTCACCACTCACCCCACCTTATCCTTCCAACCCTCACTCCTCATCATCATACCTAGCCACCCCCCCTAGTTGCAGTCTAAAAGTCAACACAGGTCAAAATAGGCTTTCCCGCCAAAATTGGATAAATGGCCAAGATGATCTCTGTTCATCCATTGGCTCAAAAGAGAGGTGGGATGTGCTCAGAAACACGTGGCAAGACCTTTTGGGTATAAAAGAAGAAAGAAGAAACAAGAAAAAGGGTAGTTACTTTTATTTTTCATTTGTATGTCGTTTTTTAATTTTAATGTTTTAGTTTAGTTTAAAAGCTTTAATTCTCTGTTCCTTTGTACTCAACTTAAGGTATTTCATCATTATAATCATATTTCAAGTCTCAATTCAAGGTCTCATTTATATTTCACATTTTGATGTTTATCGTTGAAAATTGCAAACTCATGTCTTACACTAAAGCTTCCAATAGCTTATTTTCCCAATCAAACAAGCTTATATAAGCTTACTATAGCTTTTGTAAGTTTGCACTCAAGTTTTAAGCAATTTTGGATCATGGTCAATAAAAGTCAACCGTATAAGCAAGATGGTTTTGAAATGGACAATGGTGATGCGTAGCATGGATTTGGGTTGTTATCAAGTTGTTTTATGGCTTAGAATAGATAAATGGGTCCTGTAGACTGGCAAGCCACCGTGGCTAGGATCAATTGTAAGTCCATTTTCATGAGTAACCGCATAAGTGGTATCCGTGGTTAAGAATAGTTCAAACTGCTTATCTAGTTGTACTTAGTATAATTGAGTTCGCTTTAAGTATCTCAGAATAGCGGTTCGGTGTTCGGTTGTTAAACCGCAAATCACCAATAAAATAGGTTTGGTATGCCGCATAATCCGAGCTGAGGATTGTGCAAAGGATTAGCTCATTGTTTTAGATACATATAGGATAATTAGAGTCAAACTGCCAATGCTTTGCACTCTAGGACTCTAATAGTCAAAATAACTTTTAAACTGCTCTAAAGTCTTGTCTGTTGAGATTTGGATAGAGCAAAGATTAAATTATGTTTAGATATCATTAGGATAACTTGCACTAGTCTTGGTTCACCATATAACATCATTCTCACCCACAAAGTTGGATTAAAACTCATGAAAGTCAAAGTTCAATTATGATAAAAGTCAAATTAGTTGAAAAATCTAGTTTCACCCAAGCTTGGGTGATTTTTCATGGACTCACTTTAAGTTCAATTCAAGTGCAATTTTGGTTTTAATAACTTCATCCGGTCTATTTCCTTATTGTTAATTTTGTAGATTTTTGGTATTTTCTACAAGCTCCAAATGAGCTTGTCAAAAGGCAAGTGTGCGCATGCACAGGGATCGAGACCGCATGTGTATTGTGCGCTTTGCAATTTCTTGCACGTTGCTCAGCTGAGCTTGTCATGTTCTAGTCTTTGGCTTATGGATAGCCACCCGTGTCTTCTTAAGGTTCCTACTTTTGTTTTTCATTTCACTATTGACTAGCTTGTGCTTAATCTCCAAGTTGGCCTCAAAACTGCTTTCAACTTATAATCTCAAATAAGCCAAATCTTGGTATCTTGCAATCCGTAGGTATAGCTTGTTGTTTTAGTTGCCTTAGAGTTCTTTTTAGCTTATTCAAGCTTCGTTATAGCTTGGTGCTTGTTTGTGACCATTTGTTTATTTCAAGTGCTTATTTCTAAGCACTTGACATAGCAGCTTTCAAATTCCTCCACACAAGCCCAAGTTTTTCTATTTTTCCTAGATTCTAAATAATATTTTAGACTTTTCTTGAAATTTTCAGATTTTTCCAAGTCAGTTTGCTATTTTTCATGATTTTAATTAGTTTTTAAGCATTTTTAATTAGCATTTAATACAATTAATTAAGAAAAGGTTCAAAAAAATAATTTTTCATTTTTCTTAAGTTAAGATAAATATAAAAAGCCAAAAATATTTTTCTAGATTTTTCTTAGTTAAATTTGAAATGACATTTTTTGTATAGAACAAGCCTGTAGCCCTGTGGGTAACTAGAGGAGTTGGAATCATGTTAAATCTCAACAACTAGGTAGTGATTTTGTATTGAACAATAAGGCATGCTATATCTCGTGGTAGTTTTAATCATTTACATGCTTATCGCACTATCATGTTGGGAGAAGGAAGTCTATGGAATAAAAGGGTAGAGTCTAACATGTATCAACATAATGTACACCCTAATTCTCATTGCAAATGGTCCCAAGAGCGCTTCAACTTAGAAGTGGCCTTAAAACATTTGCCACAAAGAAAATCCGTTAACATCGCCACTCTAAGTCACTGTTAAAAGTGCAAATACCAAAACAAGCTTTGCAAAATCAGACAAACAGAAAAGGAACCTTCAAGCTAAAAGGTTTATAATAACCATCAGTGGGTACCTAAAGAAACCAAAGATTACCACCGCTCATTCAAAAGTTTCCACCGTAAGGGTTTTGAACAAGAAAAGGGGGGACATGGGCAATGCCGTGAAGGCCTCAAAGACGTTGGGAATGGAAACCAAAGGAAATACCTCTACAACTAATCCCAATGGTGTATCAATGACCTTTGATAGATTTAACTATATTGATACACGAGGCGATCCAAGTCAATCATGGCTTGGGTCCCCAAAAGAAACTAACTCTTTAATCTTATGTGCAGAACATCCAAGGTCAAAAAGATCGATCAAGGATATACAGATAGTGGGTGTTCAAGGCACATGACCGCAACAAGTCCTATCTTTCCTCGATTTTGAGCATTATGATGGACAAGATGTCGCTTTTGATAATGAAGTTAGTGGATTGAGATGTGTGATGCAGAACACTAAAGATAAAGGAAAACATGGATTATTATTATTACAAAATCAAAGCACCGTGAGTGCAAGAAAACTACATCCATGAAGTAATCGAGTACAAACATTTCTACATCAACTCGAAAATGCCTACCAACAACCTACCCCAAACACAAGTTTCCTAACCCATCCCCTTCCTACCCATCATCAATTTTTATGGCTTCTTGGGAAAGCCCCACTGGCATCACATTAAGAGCCCCACGCATGTTAATCCAAATATACCCTGTGGCTTGATAAACCCATCACCACTATACCGGTGGGGGTGAGGATGATGAAGGAACTGGCGATGGTGGTCTTTGGTAGCAATGGTAGAAGGTGATGATTGCAGTTCTTCAGAGGAGCCATCACAAGAGGAGGAACACTCAGACTCTTCCGAGGTCTCATCATCTCGTAATATATGGAGACACATAGAGCCGATCTCGAGCTATCTTCTTTGATTATTGCATCCTAAGGCTCGTTGTAGTGATGAAGGTCCAAAGAAAAAGGATTTGAAAGAGCAAGTGAATGCTTTCTCTCCCGGATACAACCTTCTCATACCTCTTTTCAACTCTCCTGTGGTTTTTCAAAACAAAATCATCCTGTAAACTATCGATGAACCGCTGAAAAAGATTGATCGACTTGATTGACTCATGGTGTTGCTTGAGGGTGAAAGTTATGGAGTATGTGATTTGAGTGATTTGTGTTGAATGGTTTGTTTATTATATGTTAAGTTGATTCAAGAAGTTAATGAGGGAAGGTGCAAGTAGTCGAGAGTAAATCGTAGTAATCGCGGCTCTTGGAAAGTGTATCAATGCTTATGTGTTGACTTTATTAAGTATAGCCACCGCTATGCTTAATTGTTTCAATATATTAACCATTGTCAATGCGATAGTAATTCCAAGATTTGGTTATGATAGTGAATTGCATTTTGAAGGATTTTTGTTACTCTTTGATGAATCGTTGCTCTAGGTTGTTTAGATCCTATTCAAGTTATCCATCGATGATTTTACCGACATTTGTTACAAAGTGGGAACTCTATTGCAACCAATGGTAACATGCTTTCAAGTGGAAAAAGGAAAAACAGAGGAACTTCATTACTATCACACAATTCATTACAATCAAGAGTACTCCTAGTTAACTAAACACGTAAGACTCAAACCTAGCACATCCTACACCTATCTTCACTATTCCATTGGTCTCTTGCCCTCGCCCACATAATCATGTTTATTCTTCGGGCTCTTTCTCTTGTTCTCAAAGTGGATTGCATTCTTGGACATGGAATCCCAAGAATCTGGAAGGAGGTCTTGGTAGCATTGCGTGCCTTGTTGGAATGGTTATCTGCTCATATTGAGATAGTCGTTTCAGTGCTATTGAAAGAGCTTTTGGCAACTCCTTAGCCATGGAATAGGTTTCATCATTTGCATCATCATCATCGATGAATCAGTAGAACTCAAGAGATTTTGCGAGCTTAATGCAGCAGCCGCTAGCGCTTGTTTGGTATATCTTTTGATGAAGAGCCACCCGGTGGGAAGTATCCAAACCATCCCGATGCTTCAAGATGATTCTCGATTCAATTATATATTCTTCTTCCGAGTCGTAAGAGATGTTGATGGTGTTGGAAGGATTGCTCATACTTATGGTTTTGGGGATATTGTGTTTGAATGAAAATTGATGAAGTTTATCTTAAGCCAAGCCTCCTTATATAGACAAAGTTGGTTGAAGGGTTATTTAATGAATATATTTACCTTTTTCTTATTTTGGTAGGTAAAGGAGTAAATATAGATATTATTGAGTTGACTTTGGGAGATATTTTGCTTGGGAAGTAGTTTGGTTAAAAGTAACTTTGGTTAATATCAAGTTGGTTATTCTCATCTTTTACTAATTTGTATATTAAGTTTTGATGAGGAGTTGAGTTAAAAGGTGTATATCCGAGATACACAACAAATGGTTATTGATTCACCATGTCTAATACACATAAGAATCAACTAGTCCAGAGCAAACGGCCATCGGTAAAGACTTGACAAATCCGCTTATGGTTGATAGTTTACCAAAAACTATATGGTTATCAACTCACCATATTCTTTATGATTAAGAGTTGGCTAGTCCATAGCAAACGGCTCATGGTAAAGACATATCAAACCGTTGATAGTCGGTAATTTGCTAAAAACTATGATAAGAGTAGTCTAGTTTTAAATGATTTTCTTTACCATCGCTTCTTTGAAATTTTTGTGAAAATTTACCATCGCTAGTTCATAGCTTCCAATCGACAAAGTGTTATTTTACCACTCGTTGTTCTAGCTGTTACAATCGATTGTGTCAAGAATTAATTTTACTAGCCGTTGAAAGTAACCATCGTTATCATATATATAGGGTTAAAATATTTAAGGAAATTATCTTCTTTCCATCTTATAATATTTTCTAAAGATAATTTGTCTTATGCAACAATTCTAAACCCTAACCCTATATATCTTTTTCTCTCAATTGGCTAATCATTACTCAATTCTTCTTGACATAATAATATTTTCATCAAAAGTTTCTATGGCATCTTTGAACTTTGCAGATGAGCACAACCTAGTGGCCTACCACAAAAGTCTAACGAGAAGAGTGGCCTGCTTTTCATCGACGTGGACTTTCTTCATACCACTCATATAAGGTATGCATTGCTTTTAAAACCCACAATCTATATCTCTCAAATCAAACAGCTTTTGGACTGCGTCACCCATAACACTTGAGATTGAGATACACATGAAACAAAGGATGCTCTCGAGCCAATCGAGATGGGGTAACTATAGATGTTACCGAGGCATCCTTGAGGAATACTCCACTGGGTGATCTCAATGGTATCATCTCATTACCTATGTCCGATATTCATGATACTTTAGCATCCATGGGTATGATACCACCGACAAAAAGGCTACTTTCAAAAAGAGTGGTTTTTGTCCCCAATGGATATTTTTATTCATACTTTGTTACATTGCCTTAATCCTAAGAAAACATCTTATGAGCAATTTAGTTCAACCATGGCTTATCCTTTGGTTTGTCTAGAATCGATAAGATTTTCAACCGGGTCAAATTATATTTTTACAAGTATGAAAGGCAATGTACGAGTAAAACCAAATTTTTAATGTATCCAAGGTTTGTGCAAGCGCTTAATGAGTTTCAATTGCAACTTCACACTAATGTTTATCAAATCGGTTGCCTTAAGCCTAAAGTTTTTCAAAATTTGAATAAAGATGGCAATATGATTTTACACCTCTCCTACCCCAAATGCTTGCTAACATTTCAACCGAACAAACACACCCATGATTAATGTTCCAAACATTGATTATACCCCACCGCTTCTGTAACCTATGAGAGAAGGCCTAAAAGTCATCTCCTCTCATGACAACATAGCAAGTTTCGAACCTTATGGTCTAGAACAAGCAGTGGTGGTTCTAGACTTCCACCTAGTCCTACTATGGAGGAATCGGACCTTGCCCTATGATTCACCTCTCCCAACAGTAACACAGTTGGAAGTGTTGAGGCGCTGGGAACCAATTGAATTGATGGTTTTGTGTACCAAATTAGCAAAGGTGTTGAGTCTCTATAAAGAACTTGGCTACTTGTTAAGCAAAGATGCCAAGGATGTTCAACTATTAAAGATGTAGATTCGTGACCTTAAAGGAAGAGATGCGAGGTTGAAAAAGCACAAGCAACAAAAAAGGTGATTTCATCTTCATCCTCACCTTCTAATGGTGTTTCAAATGATCATGATTTGGGAAATTTCTCCAAACAGGGAGGAAAACATGTTCACACCGAGGGAGGAAAATTAATTTTGAAGTAGAAGGAGATACAAGTAAAGGAGCAAAGGAAGTCAAACTCATGGAGAGCAACTTGAAGATCAAGACATTTTCCAAACTGCAACCGATTTTTCCATCGATTTGATTTCCACCGCAGAGCCAACTTTGCCACCGCAAGTGAAGAATTTGATAAATTAAAGAAAGACAAAGGTAAAGCGGTTATGGAAGATGTAGAAACCCGAAGTAAGGTTTCAAAGAAGAAACAAGTTCAGATTGAGCTTGATAGAGAACTTGCTAAGAAAATAGCGTAAGATCAAATTGCAAGAAAGTTGCCGAAAAGAAAAGATTAAAAGAAATAGAAGTTGCAAGCTTTTTGAAGCTAAAAGATTGGATAGAATGGAAGATACCGATTCAATTTCCACCGCTCAACCTAGAATTATGAAAGAGAAAGCCCGTAGTTTAGTTATGTTCCCATCAAGAAGATATTCGCTTCGTGGCTAATAATCCGTAAATCAAGAAAAGGCAATTGACCTTGTTGTCGATGCATCCTTAATCAAGAACAAAATCGCTTTCGCTTAAAGGATTTCATTATAATGAAGAACAATCAAGCACTTGATAATGTAATCGCCTCACCAAGAAGAATCAAAGGAAACCAAGACAACCTACCAAGGCACAAATTCTTTCATATATGAAGACTTATTGTTGTCATGTTGGTAATTGGAAAAAGCATCAATTTAAAGGAATGCCCGATGATCAAGTTGAAAAGGCTTACTACGTAATCAGAAACAAGATAAATCTTTTATTCCAATGGGTTCAAGAAGAAAGAAGGATTCCTAGATTGAAGAGAAAGGCTAAAGTGAGTGATTCTCAAACTGCTAAGAAGACTAAGGTTGATAAAGATCAAACAAAGTCTATCGAGAAGGAGATTCCCACCGAGAAGTTCATCAAGAACGATGACTAAAATGATTGTGATTGAAGACAGAGATTTTATCCAAGACCACCGCAAGTTCGACATCCTATTATTGATCGGGAAGTTTACATCGCTAGCAATTTTGCTCCATCATGGAAGATTACAAGGCGGGAGGTGAAACTTCATCATTCATGACATTTGAAGATCTTATTAAAGCTTTTGATAGAGATGACCTTAATACACTATGGAGGTTAGTTCAAGACAGTTTAATGCTCAAGATCTCAAAGATACAAAGGAGATGCAACTAGGGTAAATCTTAGAAGGCTCTATGAACCAAATGTTGATGATGACTGAAAACCTTATTCACAAGTTTTGGTACTAAATGATTTTACTATGATTCATGTGAAGTTCATCATGTCTCTATGACTAATGGAGAAGACTTTTTCATGCTTGCTGAGAAAGAATATCCACTTAGAGCTGGAGCTCTTACAGTGATGTTAACTTTACCAATAAGAGTTAATGAAGACAATGAGAAGGTCAGAGCATTATTACAAAGGCTTCAAGATCAATGTTCAAGAGCTATACGGTTAAGAGAAAAGAAGTGAAGTGTTTGGTTGAATTCCCAAATCCTTGACGATAATACATATTGAAGAAACTTATTGATTTGCAGAGAAATCATAAGTTTGTGGGAGGATTGTTGGGAATAATCCGCTATCACGGATAGTTGTGGTTTACATCGCCGAGATTAACACTAGCAAAGGGAAACGATTCCCACCGCCAGCCATTATTACCACCGCTATCGCTTTATGTTTAGTTAAATGCATCTAGATAAGTATAGAATAGATCTTGTGTATATTTTATCATGTTAGCTTTATACTTATCTTGTAAAGGACTCCTTGTTGTATAAAAGGAGATCCTAGGTCATTGTCTTAGGTACGACATTACATTACAATATTACCTACTAAAGCTTCAAGGTGTAACCCTAGTGACAAGTTAAGATCACTGTATTATTTCATTAATAATATTGGAGCTTGAGTTTTGTGTTAACTTGTGTTTATTCTCCCACATCATATAATTCGTCTTCTAAGTATTACTTAAGTAAATTCCGCTTGCTTGATAATGTTATACAAAATATCATTGACACAAGGAGAGTGTCCCAGATCCATCATTCAAGCTTTCCAAATCAAAACCCAAGCACATACAATGATCCTAAACATGAAAGTACAATCAAAATTCAAACTTTAACACAAGAAATGATCCAAATGATGCAAAAACCACTAAACTTTTTCAAACCCAAAAACCATATAAAACCACTAGAAATCCAAGAATATGTAAGAGATGATCAAACCATGGCTCTTGATAACATTTGTAATATATTGGATTTCACAAACACATCAAAACATGATCATACTAGGCGACACTTTGAGATTTTTAGAGAGAAAGTTTAGAGGTTTGGGAACTTAGTGAGAGAAAGTAAAGTATTATTATGAGTTTCCAACCTCTACCTTGGGAGGTAGAGGGTACTTATAGTATCTTACATAAATGCCACCTACGGGCGGGATCGTGCATACATGGTTAAAGACCCGTCTGCCCTCCACGGTGTTACTTAACTAAATACTACCTAACATTAAATAACTACAACTACGAGCTTAACGATTACATATACTTGAGGTGACCGACACTTTAATAACCGGATTTACTAAATCCTAACAAGAAGGATCGCTTCAACATGGTTTACATCGCCTCGTGCTCATCGCCTTAACACTATCGCACTTGTGTTCCTATGATGAAGTTCACATACGAAACATATACTTTGTGTTGTTAATTCACATTGGGTTATATACCCAACTTTGTATCATTCTTAGCATTGAAATGAAATATTACTAATAGTCTAGTTTATCTAGGTTATTATTATCATAATGTGTTTATCATTTCTCTTGTTTTATTTCATTCTCTCGTGATACATTAGAAGTCATGTATGCATGCTAAAAGAAAATGTAGGCTAAAACACATATCTTGATATAAAACTATGAGATCTAAAAACCTATGCTTTTCATCATAAAATCTGTTTCTATAACTACAGATCTACGGATCCCGAAAGATATACTAGCTGGATCCCTTTTGAAAGGGAACCGTACTACTGGAGAACAGTTTTTCATGCAAAATGAAAACCACTTTCTTTCTAAAAGTAATATTCCTCTAAAATGTCAAAACCATAAGTGAGTTAAGTGTCTTTCTTGTTAAAAACCATTGTTAATAAAAATCTAGTAAAAACGTTAGATAATCATTGGTCGACCACAAAACATCACTTTCTATTAACTCATCGCTCCTATAGGTTCAACTATGACGCATGAATATGGGTTTGATTTTTCACTCACTAGCGCCTACACTCCCAAAATCTCCTTGAGCCCAACACACCGCAATCATGTCCGTGGGTTCAATAATCTCAAAATCGTCCCTTCCATTTAAGGACGACAGACACTGTTCACACCAAGAAGGTATCAATACCTCCTTCCGAGCCATAGGACTAGAATGTCTTCTTGAAATCAACGAAGATATGTCCAAGGTTCATAATGGAATTCTTTCGTTGTTGACCTCGCTCGTAACGAGGATCGCTTCTATCTCTTTGGTTTTATATCAAAACCAAAATTTGTTTTAACCCTTGGGCATTTTGCACATCCTCCTGATTCCAAATCATGGACAATGCGCCTTCACCAAGATTGGTCTCTTGATTCTCTCTTCAACTTTCGTGAAGAAAATAGTCCATATTGTTCACACATACCCTCCCTGAAGATTTAAATCGCATAATATGCAAACCTCGACCATATTACTCCGATCCAAAAATTATCTTTACACGGACATCCGAGAAGAGTACAAGCCCTTTGCACTCATCCCACGTGAAAATGTTTAGTGTCTTATGGAAATCAAGAAATCCTTCCCGCTTGTTGTGCTCACATGTTGTAATCGCTTGCTAACACAACAACCATACAATCTTGCCTATTTCTTTGCAAGGCGGTTGTAAATCTTCAAGGCTCCAAGAATAAACGCATCCCTTATGGAATGTTCTTGACGCCTCATCATAACGCCATGCATTTCTCAATTTCAAAGTCCGTTGTACGTACTTGTGAACAAGATGATGGAACCACTAAACATATCTCTCATGAATACTTTCTTCATTCTTGATTCCACCAACACTCATCAACCATTTGATGATCCTTCTAGCGAAAACGCTCAAGGAACCTAGTAGTATTTCAAATAGGATCAACCCTTTTGTACTCGTGCTTTATCAATGTAATCCAATTTCCTTCATGAAATAAAACATCTTACATTTGATCTCTTAGTGTTAGAACCTCTTAAACTAACCTTGGAATATAATACGTTGTCAAGATCATTGCATACCTTTAGTAAAGGTTCTCGCTTAGCGTATGGATGGATCCCAAAGTTGTACTAGACGGATCCCTACCCTTAGGGAACCGTGGATCCGAAATGTAAAATGCAATTGCAATCATTTTATTTCAAACATGTCCTTAGAACACCTCACACTAAGCTAGACATAGTGCCTTAAGGCAAATTAAGTCCTTATCAAGTTAAGTAGATCTTTTCTAATCACACATAACTCACCTAGATCACACTCAAGACGTTTGTAGATCTATCATTTCACTTAAACCATTACTCTTCCGATCTCAAGCTCACACATCATCTCTCACATGATTCCTCACATCTAGCTTTGAAAATCTTTCAAATATGGCTAAAATTGGTCATAATCATCCTTACCTCAAAATTGGTCAAAGTTGATCAAATTCTAGTTCTTCCACCTTAAACCTTTAGGATCTTCTCCAAGACATTATCCTAAGTCACTATCTGATCACTAGGATCATTTAGCTCCATTTGACATCCTCAAAGTCTTTAGTGTCATCTTTTTTCATTCATTGGTACTCATGAAAGTTCCAATTTCTTCCATAAAAGGCAATCATTGGCTAAAACACTCATTACTCTTAAGTACTTAAGCACCCCTTCATTTAAGACACTTAGGAGGACTGAAACACTCAAAATGGTATAGATCTTAGACCTTAGAAACATCAGTTTTATCCTTTCATAGTCTGTTGAGAGGCGATCCCTAGGATTAGCCTAGACGATCCTCGTTGGAGGGAACCGTGGGATCCGGGTGATGACATTATGTCAACTCTAGCTAAAACAATCATTTCAAGCTCATATTTCTAACTTAAACACTCCATGTCATCTTAAATGAGTTCCTAGATCAGTACAACTCTGAAGTTGACTCTTGTGCATGTTAATCATCACATTCTAATGAATTTTAGTGGCTTAAGTCTTGAATGCACTTGCCAAATCCCTTGCCTTATAAACCACATTGTTAGAACTCCTAAAGTCATCCTCCTCATCCTAACCTTCATCACTTAAACATTCACAAACCTCTTTGAATCATCTCATCATGAGAAAAACTCCAAGTAGCAACTTATCTACCAAAGAACCACCCAAGAAAATTGCTCGTGTTGTACACGAAATCTCTTCAACCGAATCATATCCGGTCAAATCCACAAATACAAGAATTGCTCCTCCACCAATCAAACCAATCCCTAGAAGGATAGTACCCACAAAACAACCTATGCCAAACACCACCATACCTCCTAGGACAAAAATCCCATCTCCACTAAACCATCGCCATTGGTTCCTAGAGCTATCTCATTTACAACCCAATATCATCACCACATCTTTACAACTTAGAGGACTTGCCTCCTAGGCCTTCTCATCCTCCTCCACAGCAACATTATCCTCATTAGAGGAATAATGGTACAAAATCAAGGTGTTGAGTCAACACTTGCTCCGCTTCCTTTTCGCCGTCACCATCATATAATCCCATTTGGATTATGAGAAATTATCAAAGTCAACTACCCGACCATATGGAAGTTGACACTTCTCTACCACCACCATCATTCTTGGTCGAGCCATTCTCAAATGCGCCCACCAATCCCTCCGTCGCTTGATGTTCCCCAACCCGCTTCAGCTTGATCCTTCGTTTCAAGCCATTTCATTTCTTCCACCACCACTACCTAGCCATGACAAAGATTGTTATCATTGTCAACATGTTGAAAGTTTGATACATGAAGTACGTAGAAGACCAACGCTTCATGTTCTATCACCTCCTCGAACGCTTTGACGAGATTAAACCTAAAGATACTTTAGCTAGAGGATTTGAGTGGTTTCAGTATCAAGCGCTTGTTAGTCTAGAAATTCCTAGTCATGTATCGCTTATTTCCTTAGTTTTTAGAGTCATGTGTATCATAACTCTAGTTTTATTAAATGAAATTACATGCTACTTGCTATATTTCGAGTATATGATTATATTATATAATACATATCTCACTTTGGTGATAACATTATTTGTTATACCACAATTTGTTGAATTTATTCATTAGCCGACGGATCCCTTTAATTTGCCTAGATGGATCCTACAAGGAGGGAACCGTGGGATCCGTGGATACGTAAAACTATTTTTCTACTAACTTGGATTATATTTGCGAAATTATGCATTATACTTGTTTTCTAACCTTTGTTTTGTAGTTATTCAATTTACACATGAAGACTTTGACACCCTAAAGCTAGGGGAGCTTTATGTTAAAGCAATACATTGCAAAATTACTTGCAATCTTAGGTTTACATTTCATAACATCCCTTTGCAAAGTTGCAATAATCAAGGGGAGCATATTCACACATAGATGAAATATTTTGCAAACTTAGTTGCAAATGAACTAACTTAGTATTATTTTCTTGACGCCTCACATAGGGATGAACTCGTCAAGGGGAGTTAAGACGAGATCCTTTCCTGCTACTTGCTCTCTACTTTTCTTTATCTTTTATTTTCACATGTTTTCTTAAAACAATGTGTTAGTTTCTTTCAAGCTCTTTTGTTTCGACAAAAGGGGAGAAGAAAGTAAAACTACAAATTCAAACTTGTACAATTTTAGTTTTTCCATAAAATAATTTTATGTTTTGTCATCAACAAAAGGGAGATTGTTAATACAAATAAGTCAGAAAACGCTTATTTATATTTTACGATCTTCTAATGTTTTGTCGATAACAAACGTAAAATCATTTTAACGAAACAATTAAAATACTTAAATGGTTTGAACTAATAGTTTCTAACATATTCACATTTTCACATAAAACACTAAAACAAGTATAAGTGATTTTATGATTTAATATTACATATGAACAACAACTAGTGTTTACATATTTGGGTCAAATATAAACATAACTAGTATGTAGTATATTGGGTAATATAAATGGGTAGAAACTTAAGTATCACAACCCATTGACCAAATACATTGAATGTAGTTGGGTACAACCCAAAGTCCATGACCCATGGAGCTTGACCCATAACCCATTGCATGACATCATGCTTATATCATATATGGATAATATCCATAACCCATGGTATTGACCCATACCCATGTGACTAGGTGCATTGCACTCAAGAGATACATTGTATCTAGCTAAAGACCCATGGATCAACCCATGACCCATAACCAAAATACCCATGGATAAAGAGGCGCCCCACGGATCCCTAGCTTTACGCTAGACGGATCCTCATGGGAGGGATCCGTGGGATCCGGGAACAAGAGATTTTTCCTCTATAAATAGTCACCATTTCTTCATTTTTCTCACCCCTTTCCACCATACTTTCCCTTGAGTTAAAAACTCTCTAACCTCATATCCAAGAGATCTATTTTGTAGTTTTGTTTTTGTATAGAAATTTTCAACGTGCTCATATGTCTTCGTCCCTATTTCCGAAAAAGGGTTAGCTCAAGCTCCCTCATAAATTGGTCTTTAATTTGAAGCGAACATTCGCTCCGATTGCGGGTCTAACGAGACCCGGCCCTTGTTCCACTCTTGTTAACGCCAAGTATTCCTCAAGACCGAGGTCATCGATGTTACAACTTCCATGGTACCGAAACTTGAAATATGATCGTGAGAAAAGTTTAAAACTAAATGAAAGACTTAATATCAATCCTAATATAACTCACGGCGGTGCGCCAAAAACTTGATGCGTGTTTTATCGACTGTGTCTTTATATTTATATTGTCTCGCTATACCTATGGTCTACCCTAATGCATTAACGCCAGCTGTACCCGGTCGTGTGTAGTGTAGTAAATGGTAAATTCGAGGTCGTCCCAAGAGCTATGTGTTGGATTATTACTAAGTCTAATTGTCATGAGAATAATAATGGTTTTGATAGGGATTTAATTAATTAAACTACTAATGCGTAATTAAATAAAAGCAAATAAATGGTAAAGGGAAATCAATAGAGGAATAGTGGTGCTAACCTAGTCAATCCTCCTAGCTAGTTATGTCTACCTACTTCCAATTACTTGTGGGGTCAAATTCGAGAGGACAAAATTTGGTCAATTCGCCTAACCTATCAAGAAAGATGCCACCACAGAGAAATAAAGCGCACCGTCATATGTCATGTTGTTCCCGGTCCCTTGCCAAGTCATTAAGTACCGCTATATGCTAGATTCTAAATAATGAATGCCCGGCCGTTAGGTGATCGGTTGGTCAAATCGCACAAGTAGAAAGGGTCGTCGGTTGGTCATATCTTACCCTTCCGTCTCATCCGCTCACCTAGGTCAGTTGGTCATATCTCCTAGGCAATTTGCCTCTACCGCCATTCAAAACTACCGAACCAAGGGTGACTACCAAAGAACTATGCATGCATACACTTAGAAATAATTGTACGGAAGTAAAGGTAAACGCAAACAAAACAATTAAGAATCATAACTAGGCTAGCACCAAAGGGTGCTTAGTACTCATATTAATCATGCAAATCAATTCAATATTCAAAAGTACGAAATACATGAATTGAATGTAAAAGAAATAAAAACGCTAAAGCTTATCGAATGGTGTGACTTTTCCCTTGGAAACAACTCAGATGCTTCCTAGACCTCGCTTGAGCTTTTCCCACATTCTCAAAGTGTTGTGTGTGAATGTGATGATTAGAAATGCCGGAATTAGGTAGGGTATTTATAGGCCGTGTTTGGGTTATGGCGTAAGCAATATAGGAGTTACGCCAGAACCTTCTATTTCTTCGTAAATGCACTAGATCTCGCTTGTTACGGCGTAACCTAATAAGTGGTTACGCCATAGTCTTCAATAAATTCGCCACGCCGTAAGTGATGCAAGAGTTACTGGCGTAAGTATCGGCGTGGAACCTCTTTTGACCTAATGGAGTTACGTCAGAACCTTTGGGAAGAGTTACGCCGTAACCTCTTGATAAGTTGGACTTACGGGTCACGCATTAGTTACGGCGTAATGTGAGAGATGAGTTACGCCGTAACTTCTTCAAAATAGGCATACTGTGATAAATCATTAGTAATGTTTCCATTTCGCGTCTCTTTCGCTCCAATGCTCAGAATTTACCCGAAAGTGGAAAACAATGGAAAACAAGCATAAATCCATATAAATGATATAAATAACGAGCATTATCGGGGAAATTGACACTTAATATTTAGGACTATTTGATGTTATCAAATATCCCCACTTGAACTCTACTTGCCCTCAAGTAGACCTTATTAGATAGATTCCTAAAAGATATCTCCCAAAACTGGAAAATATGAGTTTACAAATCCCTTATGCTAGAATAAAACAAAGCCGAACACCTCACGAAAGGGGAACAAACACTCAAATCTCTAAACTATTCTAAGTGTCAATTTCGGGTGGTCACTCAATCGCATACCATAGCATGTATTCTATCATAAGCTTGGCGGTTACATAAATCTCCACCACTAGAGTTAAGGGCTAAACAATTCTCGAGGCAATATGGGTAGACACGAAAAGGTTAAGGGTGACTCGTCATTACTAACATGTCACGGCGAAGTGGACAAAATCAATGATACATGACCAAATCCATGGCCAAGACACAAAGATTGCTCGTTGCATCACCTAGACACGCTTCATGACTAAAAGGGTAGGATAAGACATGAGATATATAATTGGTGTAAAATGAAAAACAAGAAGGTAGTCTAAATCTATAACCAAGTCATCACCACTTACCGTCCGCCCAAAGTTCAAGCTTAGAAGTCTAGAGACCGGATCATGAAATGCAAGGTAGATGTGTCATTAGAGGACGCCGTGATGGGCATACTACCTTTTCTTCTTACTCGCTGGCATAACTACCAACTTCAATCTTCAAGTGTGACCGAGGTGGCCTCCTCGATACTAATCAATAAAGCTCATACTATAGTGCTTATAACATCGCACTTTACAATATCATAACTCAATCAATTATTTTTTCCAAATCATCATCATTTTTTTTTTCATAAAATAATAACATAACATCCCCCCACTTGAGATGAACAATGGGAATTCGGGGGGTCTTCAATGATCTTCATAAATGTCGTCGATGAAAGTGTGATTTCCAAACCTTTCCACTCGAACCTTGAACTTAGGCAAATAATGACTTCCCAATCACAAATAAAGACTACAGGTAGGCTAAGGTGTATAGGTGTAACGAAACAATATATTAGGTTGACAAAATGAAAGGAATGGCTCGTAAGGGTGTATCTAGGGTATCTTGCACTAAAGGGAGTGCAACAAAAGGGTTTCACATGGGGTCGAAAAGTCAAGGTGACTAATCGATAGACTCACAATGGTAGGCTGTTTGGATGATAATCCTATAATATTGCCTTCTAAAACCGAAAAGTCCAAATACATCGAGCTAACTCAACATACCTCGCCTATGGTCTCGAAATGATGCAAAGGCCAAGTTATAAAGTTTACAAGCTACCCAAGACACTCATAATTTGGTAGATTTGGGGTAAAATATTGGAAACGGATAAGGCTAATCTCACCATGTAATGTCAAGGGTTGTATGTGCTCGGCTAAGGTCTAATCTAGTTAGGTTCGGAAAAACATGTCAAAATTTTAAAAATGGCATAATTTTTCAAAATAAACTAGAAAAATAAGGGCAAAATAAAGTTTAAAAGATAATTCTACTCCTGTCCCCCCACTTGAATTCTACAAAGTCCCTTTTGTACTAGGCATTAAAATAAAGGTGAAGAGAAAGGTAGAATTAGAGCGAGAACTTCCCTAAAATTTGCTCCAAAAAGAAGAAGGCCCACGAGAAAGAACCGTGCCTTCGTTTAAGCGTCATGAACAAACTTCAATCCCTGAAATCACAATACCGACAAGCATAATTCTAAAAAGAAAAGAAAAAATAAAATGAAAACAAAACTAACTCACTTTCAGAAATCACGGTTGCATTTGGCGAATGCAACAAGTTTTTAAACCACTTGGTGTCCCAAGTGGACGAGTGAAGTCTCGTGAGGGTTTACAGAAACACACCCACAAAGTTCATTTAAAACTAATACAAGGTTACTGTGTTTTAAAATGAAAGAATTAAAGCAGATGAGAGTTACGCCATAACTACTATGAGGAAGTTACGTCAGAATCGGCAAAACTCGTATGAGTCAGAAGCGAGTAGTTACAACAGAACCATCGAGATGGTATTACCGTAATTGGTAATGCGTCAAGAATTTCGTCTAAAATGTTGGTTACAACAGATCACCAAGATGAGTTACGCCAACTAACTCTGTTGAATCAAGAATCGCAGCAGAGAATTTGTTCCTCGTTTTCGCAAAAATGGTTAGAATACATAAAACCCAATGAAGGAAATAAAAACAAAAGAAAGGGATAATTGGGTTGTCTCCCGAAGAGCACTTTTCTTTATTTGAGTCTTGTTAGACTCAGAGCATGGGATCCTATGGGGCTTTTGAACATTCTGAATTTTTAATGTCCTTCATTAAGTTATTCGGATCCAGTGACATTGGGGTCATGCGGTGGAATTCCTTGATTCCTTCTTCAAACCTTGCAAAACTTTTCATCCGGTCCTAAGGAATACCTAGTGAATACGAACCTTTCGGTGACAATTGGAGGAGGTTTTCTATATTGGATCCCAAGTAGTTTGCATCTGCTTTGTTCATACTCCTCATCATCAATGTTAGTCATACATACCTTGTGTCGTGGTTCATTGTCATGGTTCCTTTAAAGCAATAGTATTTTGGTTCAAAAGAATTGTTCTCAATCCCGCAATCGCAATCTTTTCTTCGTTAGGCACATTATCAATCACGAGTCACCAAGACCTTGAAGAGTCTCATGATTATCTTCTTTATGCGATCCTTACAGATTTTGTTTTTAGTGGATGAATCCACTCTTCCATACTTGATTTTACCCACTCATTAAATCTTAATCACTCGTCCATTGTACCTCGGTGCTTATGGTCGGTTGTAGAAGTCCAAAGAAATTTGTTAGTCCCGACTGTTTTGTATTACTTCTCCATTACGTAAGTTTTCTTAAGGATCACATGAGGCCCAAGAATCATCATTAGAAGTTTTAATCATTTCGCACCAATGCTTTCGACCGACGACTCTCCGCGGTGGTTGTTGTCTTGTGATTATTGTTTTGGTTGAGACAAGGATCACCCATGTTTTCTTTTATCCTCATTGCTAACTTCTCCATAATGAATCCTTATCCAAACTTCAATGTTATCTCCTTATCATTGGTTGAAGACCATAAGTATTTGTTGTTTTTTGTCCTTTCCTTGTCTTGTCCCCCGTCACAGATTTCTGAGTAAGGGTTGCATGAAGCCCATAGACCAAATCCTTTATCGTGGTCAATAGGGATGGCCAGACACCAATGATATTTCAATTTGGGGAGGTGCTTGTAATCTACTTTTTGAAATTCGTGCCATGTTTTGTTGGACCTGTTCTTCGTATTAGTCGATGTGTCGTCGCGTTGTGTTTTTTCATTGCTGAATTCCTTGGGTTTCTTATCCTGCATGTTACGATGATCAGAAGCGCAGTGCATATTTGTGATGGAAGGAGGAGTAAGTTTGCTTTTTCTTTTTTTGATAACACAAACAGATTCGACTGGGTGACACTTACCCACGTCATCCATATTTAGTGTAAGCTTTCTATCGTTTATTTTTAAAGTGATGATTTTTTTGAAAACATTAATCTTAGCACGAGCAAGAGCTAGAAGGGTCTTCCTAAAATTAAAGGAATGTCGAGGTCTTCTTCCATGTCTAAAATGACAAAGTCAACAGGAGAGTAAAATTATTAATTTTGATAAGCACATTCTCAACAATTCCTCTAGGTATGCTAACTCGTCCTATCGCCCATTTCAATGGTCATGCAAAGGGTTTAATGGGTCCTAAATTTAACCTTTACACATAGAGAAGGCATAATACTAATACTAGCCCCTAAATCGCCTAAAGCATTTATATTATGTAAATTATTAATAGAGCAAGGAGAATGAAACTTCCGGGTCCTTTTCCTTGAGAGGATTAGATTAAGGATGACCGCAGCATCGGCGCTTAATTTAACTCGTTTCTAGTCCTTTCTTCGTCATTAGATTGTGCTTTGACTTCGTGCAACTTGTCTTCTCGCATAAGGCTTCATCTAGTATTTGTGATTCGAGGCTCCTCTTCATCGTATCGAAATGGGTGTAGAGGTTTTCCATTGCTGAGTATATGGCATTACAGAACTATCATCCAATGAATTGTTTGGGATGAAATCATCTTTTAATTTCTTGTCGCCCTCTATATGTCGTCCCGTAGAGCATTTCGAGTCCCGAATCTTTTGAATAGTGTGTTTCTGTCGGCTTGCTGTTTGTTATCTTCGTACAAATAATTTTTTATTGATTCTTCGAGTGAAGAAGCTCTTGCTTTGAAGTGGTCTTTAGAGAACGATATCCCTTTTCCATAATTAACCTTCTCGATTCGGGGTTTTATATCATTTATAGGAAAATTTTCGGGCTGATCCCAGCCATCATTGTTGTTGCAACCAATACGAATAGCACGAACATTTTCCCGGAGTTCCCTCATATCTCTTCCAAGGTTTTCGAATTTGCTAGAAATGGAAGCAATGCTTATTGTCTTAGTCTTAGGGCTTAGGCTGCACCCCCCGTCATGCCATTTTTGGGAGTGAACCGCCATTTTTTGAATGGCTTCAATTACAGTAGTAGGAGTCATGTTCGGGATAGGTCCTTGATAATCCAGCATCTGCCTTGTAGTTATATTTATTCCTTTGTAAAAAATATTGACCTTCTGCTGGTTATTTAGATCATTGGTAGGACACTTATAAACAAGATCGTTGTATCTGTCCCAAGCTTGATACAGAGTTTTGTCGTCTTCTTGTTTGAAATTATGGATCTCCAAAAGTTGATTAGAAATCTTTGATGGCAGGAAATATCTTTGAATAAAGTGTTTCTTTAGTAGCGCCCAAGTATTAACTGCATCGTGGCAATCTTCGATCCATCTTCGTCGCTCCAGAAGAGTCATTGGAATACCCAAAGCATAACAAAGATCATGAGACACGCCTTAATGTTGAAAAGGCTAGCGATGTATAGGAAATTTTCAACGTGCTCATATGCGTCTTCGTCTGCTTTCCGAAAAGGGTTAGCTCAAAGCTCCCTCATAAATTGGTCTTTAATTTGAAACGAACATCCGCTCCGATTGCCGGGTCTAACAAGACCCGCCCTTGTTCCGCTCTTGTTAACACCAAGTATTCCTCAAGAGTGAGGTCATCGATGTTAATAACTTCCATGGTACCGAAAACTTGAAATATGATCGTGAGTAAAGTTTAAAACTAAATGAAAGACTTAATATCAATCCTAATATAACTCCCTAGCCGCGCCAAAAACTTGATGCGGTTTTATCGACTGTGTCTTAATATTTATAGTGTCTCGCTATACCTATGGTCTACCCTAATGCACTAACTAAGGCAAAGTACCCGGTCGTGTGTAGTGTAGTAAATGGTAAAGCCGAGGTCGTCCCAAGAGCTATGTGTGTTGGATTATTACTAAGTCTAATTGTCACGAATAATAATGGTTTTGATAGGGATTTAATTAATTAAACTACTAATGCGTAATTAAATAAAAGAAAATAAATGGTAAAGGGAAATCAATAGAGGAATAGTGGTGCTAACCTAGTCAATCCTCCTAGCTAGTTATGTCTACCTACTTCCAATTACTTGGTGTGGGTCAAATTCGAGAGGACAACATTTGGTCAATTTGCCCTAACCTATCAAAGAAAGATGCCACCACAGAGAAATCAAAGCATCATAAGTCCTGTTGTTCCCGGTCCCTAAGCCAAGTCATTAAGTACCGCTACATGCTAGATTCTAAATAGTGAGTGCCCTACCGTTAGGAACTTAGACACTAAACCCCTAATTCTTAAGTTCATCCAAACGATAGGTGATCAGTTGGTCAAATCGCACAAGTAGAAAGGGTCGTCGGTTGGTCATATCTTACCCTTCCGTCTCGATCCGCTCACCTAGGGTCGGGTTGGTCATATCTCCTAGGCAATTTGCCTCACCGCCATTCAAAACTACCAACCAAGGGTGACCACCAAAGAACTATGCATGCATACACTTAGAAATAATTGTACGGAAGTAAATGTAAACGCAAACAAAAAAATTAAGGAATCATAACTAGGCTAGCACCAAAGGGTGCTTAGCCGCTCATATTAATCATGCAAATCAATTCAATATTCAAAGGTACGAAATACATGAATTGAATGTAAAAGAAATCAAAAACGCTAAAGCTTATCGTAATGGCGTGACTTCTCCCTTGAAAACAGCTCCGTATGCTTCCCTAGACCTGCCTTGAGCTTTTTCCCACGCTCGAGTGTTATGTGGAATGGGATGATTAGAAATGTTGTAATTTGTGGGTATTTATAGGTTGTGTCCGGGTTACTGGCGAACCAATATAGGAGTTATGCCGTAACCTTCTATTTCTTCGTAAATGCACTAGATCCGCTGATTACTGCGTAACCTAATAAGTGGTTACGCCGTAGTCTTCAATAAATTGATTACGTCGTAAGTGATGCGAGAGTTACGCGTAAGTATAAGCGACGTGGAGCCTCTTGACCTAATGGAGTTACGTCAGAACCTTTGGGAAGAGTTACCATAACCTCTTGATAAGTTGGACTTCTTGGTCACGCAATAGTTACGGCGTAAAGTGAGAGATGAGTTACGCCGTAACTTCTTCAAAATAGGCATACTGTGATAAATCTTTAGTAATGTTTCCATTTCCGCATCTCTTTAGCTCCAATGCTCGTAATTAACCTGAAAGTGGAAAACAATGGAAAACAAGCATAAATCCATATAAATGATATAAATAACGAGCATTATCGGGGGAAATTGACACTTACTATTCAGGACTATTTGATGTTATCAACTTTCCACTTATCTCTAAATGACATTAGCTTAACAAATAAGTATGATTACCTAGGTATTTATTTGATTATCTTTTGTGCATATACATGTATTACATGTAGCTTCATTAGGAAGCTTTTTTCTCACATACGTGTTACTCTTTCGTCTATAGTCGTGGTTTATAAAACTTGTGTTTTATTTCACTTAATCCAAAAATCATATCTTTCTAATAATAAAACAAAACACAAATCTCAAAAATTCCTCCTTCCCCATAAATAAACCATCCGTCGACCACTCTATTAAATCCCCACTTTTTCAAATCTTTCATTTTCAAAAATTACCTCTCATTCAAAACTTCATCTTCCTCTTCATTTCATCTCAACCGAAACCAAGAAGGATCGTCTTCAACATGGTTTACATCGCCCTCGTGCTCATCGCCTTAACACTCATCGCACTTGTGTTCCGTATGATGAAGTTCATATATGGAGACATATACTTTGTGTTGTTAATCTACATTGCGGTTATATACCCAATCCTTTGTATCATTTTTAGCATTGAAATGAAATATTACAAATAGTCTAGTTTATCTAGGTTATTATTATCATAATGTGTTTATCATTTCTCTTTGTTTTATTTCATTCTCTCATGATACATTAGAAGTCATGTATGCATGCTAAAAGAAAATGTAAGCTAAAACACATATCTTGATATAAAACTATGAGATCTAAAACCTATGCTTTTCATCATAAAATACTTTCAGAACTACGAGATCTACGGATCCCTGAAGATATACTAGCCGGATCCCTTTTGAAAGGAACCTTACTACCGGATTACGCTTTTCATGCAAAATAAAACCAATTTCTTTCTAAAAGTAATATTCCTCTAAATGTCAAAACCATAAGTGAGTTAAGTGTCTTTCTTGTTAAAACCATTGTTAATAAAAATCTAGTAAAACGTTAGATAATCATTGGTTGACCACAAACATCACTTTCTATTAACTCATAGTTCCTATAGGTTCAACTATGACGCATGAATATGAGTTTGATTTTTCACTCACTAGCGTCTACACTCCCAACATCTCCCTTGAGCCCAACACACCGCAATCATGTCCGTGGGTTCAATAATCTCAAACTGTCACTTCCACGAAGGACGATTGAAGACACTGTCTACAATTCAAGAAGGTATCAATACCTCCTTCCGAGCCATAGGACTAGAATGTCTTCTTGAAATCAACGAGAAGATATGTCCAAGGTTCATAATGGAAATCTTCCGTCAAGTTGACCTCGTTCGAACGAGGATCGCTCTCTATCTCTTTGGTTTTATATCGAAACCAAAATTTGTTTTAACCCTTGGGCATTTTGCTCACATCCTCCGGATTCCAAATCATGGACAATGTACCTTCACCAAAGATTGGTCTCTTGATTCTCTCTTCAACTTCGTGAAGAAAATAGTCCATATTGTTCACACATACCCTCTCCGGAAGATTTAAATCGCATAATATGCAAACCTCGACCATATTACTCCGATCCAAACATTATCTTTACACAGGAAATCCGAGAAGAGTACAAGCCCCTTGAACTCATACTACGTGAAAATGTTTGGTGTCTTAGGGGAAATCGAGAAATCCTTCCCGCCTGTTGTGCTCACATGTTGTATTGTTTGCTAACACAACAACCATACAATCTCGCCTATTTCTTTGCAAGGCGAATTGTAAATCTTCAAGGCTCCAAGAATAAACTCATCCCTTATGGAATGTTCTTGACGCGCCTCTATCATAACGTCATGCATTTTCATCTTCAATTTCAAAGTCCGTTGTACGTACTTGTGAACAAGATGATGGAACCGCTAAACATATCTCTCATGAAGACTTTCTTCATTCTTGATTCCACCAACACTCATCAACCATTTGATGATCCTTCTAGCGAAAACGCTCAAGGAACCTAGTAGTATTTCAAATAGGATCAACCCTTTTATACTCGTGATTTATCAATGCAATCTAATTTCCTTCATGAAATAAAACATCTTACATTTGATCTCTTAGTGTTAGAACCTCTTAAACTAACCTTGGAATATAATGCATTGTCAAGATCATTGAATACCTTTAGTAAAGGTTCTGCTTAGCAGATGGACGGATCCCAAAAGTTGTACTAGACGGATCCCTACCCTTAGGGAACCGTGGGATCCAGCAAACAGAAAATGCAATTGCAATCATTGTATTTCAAACATGTCCTTAGAACACCTCACACTAAGCTAGACATAGTTCCTTAAGGCAAATTAAGTCCTTATCAAGTTAAGTAGATCTTTTCTAATCACACATAACTCACCTAGATCACACTCAAGACGTTTGTAGATCTATCGTTTCACTTAAAACCATTACTCTTCCGCTCTCAAGCTCATACATCATCTCTCACATGATTCCTCACATCTAGCTTTGAAAATCTTTCAAATATGGCTAAAATTGGTCATAATCATCCTTACCTCAAAATTGGTCAAAGTTGATCAAATTCTAGTTCTTCCACCTTAAACCTTTACGATCTTCTCCAAGAAATTATACTAAGTCAATATCTGATCACTAGGATCATTTAGCTCCATTTGACATCCTCAAAGTCTTTAGTGTCATCTTTGTTCATTCATTGGTACTCATGAAAGTTCCAATTTCTTCCATAAAGGCAATCATTGGCTACAACACTCATTACTCTTAAGTACTTAAGCACCCTTCATTTAAGACACTTAGGAGGACCGAAACACTCAAAATGGTATAGATCTTAGACCTTAGAAACATCATTTTCATCCTTTCATAGTCGCCGAGAGCCGTATCCCTAGGATTAGCCTAGACGGATCCCTCGTTGGAGGGAACCGTGGGATCCGGTGACGAGGTTATGTCAACTCTAGCTAAAACAATCATTTCAAGCTCATCTTTCTAACTTAAACACTCCATCTCATCTTAAATGAGTTCCTAGATTAGTACAACTCTGAAGTTGACTCTTGTGCATGTTAATCATCACATTCCAATGAATTTTAGTGGCTTAAGTCTTAAATGCACTTGCCAAATCCCTTGCCTTATAAACCATATTGTTAGGACTCCTAAAGTCATCCTCCTCATCCTAACCTTCACCACTTAAACATTCACAAACCTCTTTGAATCATCTCATCATGAGAAAACTCCAAGCAACAACTTATCTACCAAAGAACCACCTAAGAAAATTGCTCGTGTTGTACACGAAATCTCTTCAATGTAATCATCTCCGTCAAATCCACAAATACAAGAATTGCTCCTCCACCAATCAAACCAATCCCTAGAAGGATAGTACCCACAAAACAACCTATGCCAAACACCACCATACCTCTTAGGACAAAAATCCCATCTCCACTAAACCATCGCCATTGGTTCCTAGAGCTATCTCATTTACAACTCCAATATCATCACCACATCTTTACAACTTAGAGGACTTGCCTCCTAGGCCTTCTCATCCTCCTCCACAGGAAACATTATCCTCATTAGGAGGAATAATGGTACTAAATCAAGGTGTTGAGTCAACACTTGCTCCGGCTTCCTTTTCGCCGTCACCATCATATAATCCCATTTGGATTATGAGAAATTATCAAAGTCAACTACCCGACCATATGGAAGTTGACACTTCTCTACCACCACCTTCATTCTTGGTCGAGCCATTCTCAAATGCGCCTCCACCAATCCCTCCGTCGTTTGATGTTCCCTAACCCGCTTCAGTTGATCCTTCGTTTCAAGCCATTTCATTTCTTCCACCACCACTACCTAGCCATGACAAAGATTGTTATCATTGTCAACATGTTGAAACTTTGATACATGAAGTACGAGAAGACCAACGTTTCATGTTCTATCACCTCCTCGAACGTTTGACGAGATTAAACCTAAAGATACTTTAGCTAGAGGATTTGAGTGGTTTCCTAGTATCAAGCGTTTGTTAGTCTAGAAATTCCTAGTCATGTATCGTTTATTTCCTTAGTTTTTAGAGTCATGTGTATCATAACTCTAGTTTTATTAAATGAAATTACACGCTACTTGCTATATTTCTGAGTATATGATTATATTATATAATACATATCTCACTTTGGTGATAACATTATTTGTTATACCACAATTTGCTGAATTTATTCATTAGCCAGACGGATCCCTTTAATTTTCCTAGATGGATCCCTACAAGGAGGGAACCGTGGGATCCGTGATACAGAAAACTATTTTTCTACTAACTTGGATCATATTTGCAGGAAATTATGCATTATACTTGTTTTCTAACCTTTGTTTTGTAGTTATTCAATTTACACATGAAGACTTTGACACCCTAAAGCTAGGGGGAGCTTTATGTCAAAGCAATACATTTCAAAATTACTTGCAATCTTAGGTTTACATTTCATAACATCCCTTTGCAAAGTTGCAATAATCAAGGGGGAGCATATTCGTCACATAGATGAAATATTTTGCAAACTTAGTTGCAAATGAACTAACTTAGTATTATTTTCTTGACCTCACATAGGGATGAACTCGTCAAGGGGAGTTAAGACGAGATCCTTTCCGTTACTTGCTCTCTACTTTTCTTTATCTTTTATTTTTCACATGTTTTTCTTAAAACAATGTGTTAGTTTCTTTCGAAGCTCTTTTTGTTTCGACAAAAAGGGGGAGAAAAAAGTAAAACCTACAAATTCAAACTTGTGCGAATTTTAGCTTTTCCATAAAATAATTTTATGTTTTGTCATCAACAAAAAGGGGGAGATTGTTAATACAAATAAGCTGTAAAAACTTTTATTTATATTTTACGATCTTCTAATGTTTTGTCGATAACAAACGTAAAATCATTTTAACGAAACAAATAAAATACATAAATGGTTTGAACTAATAGTTTCTAACATATTCAAATTTTCACATTTTCACATTTTCACATAAAACACTAAAACAAGTATAAGTGATTTTATGATTTAATATTACATATGTACAACAACTAGTGTTTACATATTTGGGTAAAATATACACATAACTAGTATGTAGTATATTGGGTAATATAAATGGGTAGAAACTTAAGTATCACAACCCATTGACCAAATACATTGAATGTAGTTGGGTACAACCCAAAGTCCATGACCCATGGAGCTTGACCCATAACCCATTGCATGACATCATGCTTATATCATATATGGATAATATCCATAACCCACGGTATTGACCCATACCCATGTGACTAGGTGCATTGCATTCAAGAGATACATTGTATCTAGCTAAAGACCCATGGATCAACCCATGACCCATAACCAAAATACCCATGGGTAAAGGAGCGTCCACGGATCCCTAGCTTTACGCTGACGGATCCTCGTGGGAGGGATCCGTGGGATCCGGGAATGAGATTTTTCCTCTTTAAATAGTGAGCCAATTCTTCATTGTTTCTCACCCCTTTCCAACATACTTTCCCCTTGAGTTAAAACTCTCTAACCTTAGATCCAAGAGATCTATGTTTGTAGTTTTGTTTTGTGTGATCTTCTAGGTTCCACTTAAAGGCGAGATCACCACCTTTGAAGTCGAGCAAGCTCAAGTCCATGAGTTGCCATGCTTCCTCATCATCAAGACAACTGAAGTCCTCTTGTTGATGATTCTTTTCTTTCTTCTAAGAAGTGTTGGGTTGAAGACATTAGTGAAAGATGTCTCAAATGTCAAGACGAAGGCATTAGTGAAAGGTGTCGATCGTCCGTATTGTAGGCATTAGTGAAAGATGCTTAGAAGTCAAGACACAAGACATTGGTGAAAGGTATCTTGAAGATCTAGTAAAAGGCATTAGTGAAAGGTGCCTTAGATGTACATTCGATATGGTGTGTTTCGATGTACAAGATAGATTAGTACTAGATCCAAGGATATTGATATCCTTGATGATGTTGTAATAAGGAGTTGGTCTCCTTTGGGATTAGTCGTTGGTGTAGTGTTGGGTAGTAGTTCCTCCATTGCAATGGAACTAGGTGCTTAGCCTAGTACCTAATAAAGGGTAGCGACGTTGTGTAGGTGTAGTTCACCTTGGTGTGAAAGAACTAGGTACTTAGCCTAGTACCGATAAAGGGTAGGCGATGTTTTGTAGGTGTGGTTCACCTTGGTGTGAAAGAACCCGGTAGTTAGCCTAGTACCGGAAAAGAGTAGGCAACATTGTGAAAGCTTCTCCGCCATAAGGAGTTGGTGTCGTGTGTGATTACAAACTCTCGAGTAGGTGAATCGGGAGTGGAGTAGGGCAAGGAAGGTGTCCTTGTAGCCGAACCACTATAAATACTGCGTTGTGGTTTTGTGCTTCTTACTCTTATCTTTTCATTACATACTTATATATGTTTGTTTATCAACATCCAACACACACATTCAAATAGATTGACATAAGTCGATCTAAATAGTTTAAAAGGAAGTTTTAATTGGCAAAACTATTCAACCCCTTCTAGTTTTCCACGAAACTAAATAATTTGGTAATATGTTTAAAGGAAACTAATCATGCTTGGTATACATCGTCATATTTAAAAGCAAAATGACGAAAAGTGTTTTTCTTTTTATGCTATGCTAAATGACTACTTGTTTATATTGTTTACATATATGTTGTTTACTTATTTTCAAATTGTTGTTTACACTTGTTTGTTTGTACAACATAAGTGTCAATCTTGCCATGTCATTTATTCGCTTGTTTGTCAATTTCTTGTTTATGCACAATAGAACAATTACTAGATTTTGTGCACTAAGTTGGAAAATTGTTTTACCATCGCTTATAGACTTAGATCACATTCCTTGCATTTGTTATACTAACATCTCTCATAACTTATGAATTCGTAACTCACTTAGGAATGAGTACTAAGTAAATTAGTCAAGTACGTTGAAAATGTTGTTTTGCATAATCTCCCACATATAAGTTCAAGTGTTAAATGAAGGTTTAAGGAGTGTTTGGTACAAGAACCAAAATAATGTTGTATGATGTATTTTATGTATTTTCTATTTCTAGGATGATAACTAAATTTAAAACAATCATGTGAACTAACTTTGTCCGTGCAGGGATAACATTTTGATGTTATCAAATTTTCACCGTTTTCACTATTTAGTGAAAATCACTAGCCCCTATTGGAAATACATGCTCCCGTGTGTTTATATGTGTGTTATTGATTGTTCCTAACTAGAAATAATTATCTCCATATGTTTTAAGAAAAATCTCATGATTCGTAAAAGTCCCCAACGGTTAAAAATGACTTTGTGAACTTTTACGACAAAGACGGATTTGACGGACCCAAAAAATTGGTTCCATCCTTTTAAAATTTGGTGCCGCCATTTCTCACTACCGGACTGCATTTAAAACAAAATTTGGGTTCCGTCTGTAAATATTTGTGTCAGTAGGACTTGCAGGTAAGTTGTCAATTTTACTTAATCCCGCAATCTAATTTACCAAATTTTATTTCTAGGATAGTTTTTCCTTTTCACTTATATTAGGACTACTTTAATTTACTTAGACCAATAGGATATCCATTTCCCACCAAAATTCAAAAAATCTCAAAATCCACCCAAGGAACCTTTTCCTATAAAGGAAGGAACCTTAAATTTGGTTCCTTGCAATCCGTGGGTGTCTGACTTCTAAGATTTTGCATTGATTGAAGTTCATTTACTGCATATCTTTCATATCTCTCTCAACGCATACTCAATGGATTGACTTAGGATTTTTGACATGCTCCTAAACACTTCCATCTCATTAGGAACCACCATCTTTGTATGGATGAACTTCAAATCAAACACATTTCTCCATGAATCCTTAGTTCCATAAATTAACACATTTAGGATGGTCATTTTCACACTTTCAACTATTACTTCTCCTTAAGCTTAGAATTTCTTAAAGCAAAATCAAAATGACTAATTCCTCAACCTCATCACCTTCAAACAAGCCACTTAATAAAACTGCTAGGATTAGCTTTCGATCTTGTTGCTTCATCAACTTGAACTCTTCATCCTCGGACTCGTCACTCTCAACATCTCATCACCCATTTGAGATGAGAACTTTCTAAAACCTAAGTACTCCAACTCCACTACCGAATCACCCACCATTATGACTACTTCACAACCCTCCAAAACACCTTCACTACCAAAGTCTCCAAAAACTTGTACCTATCTAACTTTGTACAACACCACCAACATCTCCTCATCCGTTTGCAGATGACTTAGATGACTTACCTCCGAACTAACAAATCCGGACTCATTATTTGCAGAGATATCATACACAAGTCTAACATATGACTATAGATATTGTTTTTTATCTACATGTTTTGCCTCACTTGGTTAACATGAAAATAATGTGTCATCCTCCAAGACGATAAGGATTTACATCGATTCATACGTATGTTAAAGATGTATTATCAAGTCTTGCTATACTTGAGTACAATCTAAGCTTTATAATCTCAACAAAGTAGGATTTACAACTTAAGTATTTCATCCAAAATATTCAAGTATATATGACTTACAATTGTAGTCATTAAAAGTTATATCCGAAAAATAAACACCCAATTATTTTAATGACACATGTTAAAACACTAATCCTAAAATGACTCAAACACTTATCCCATCTCAACTCGAACACTTATCCAAAACAAACAACCCACTATGGCACTTATCCCTATTTGACATCTACTAACCCTCTTCCATCTTTTTGGCACCATTGAGCGTATTGCTCATGAACCTCCAAGAGTATCCTTTGAACCAAACACGCCCTTTCAAGATGAACCTATACCTCAGCCCCTAAGCTTCATAAACATGACCAAAACTTCAAGCACTTCACCCACTAGTTGTATCAACCAATGAACCATAAGAATTAGTATCCGTACTTGTTGTGTTCAACATCTATGGAAAAATAATCAGCCTAAAGTACTCCCATAGCACAACAAACCTCTACATCACCACATCCTTATTTAGACACACTAGAAGACCTACCACCTAGACCAACCAATCCACCTTCCTTACCATTATTTGAATTCGTTGAATGTATTGCTCAAAAAGCCCTTGTGTCCAACACTCGTACTGAGTCAAATGCACGTTTGAACAAACTCAACCATACTTTCCCACCTATGAGGACTTAGATGTTTAATTATGGCTAGAACCTCAACTATCAAATGAGCATGATGCTCCTGGTAATTTTTGTCAATTTCCACTAGGTATAAGTAGTACTACCTTCACAAATTATCCAAGTATTAGTAATACTTTGTCGTTAAACTTCTGCATAAAATTCGTTAAACCTTAAATCAACATTTTAGCAACATATGTTAAAATGCAATCTCAAAGCCAACATCATACACCCCGAGCAACAATGACTCTTGAGGAATATACATAAGAAACACGAGTGAATTCCTCTTGTCATCATCTAGTGAATATAATCTTGAGAGGAAAACATGATGTTTTGAAAAACATTATGACTAAGTATAAGATTCATGCGTTAAGTTTTCATCTTGTTAAAAGGATATTGTATATCCTATGCACCATTCTTGCGACATAAATAGTTGTGTTACAAGAGATTTCGCTATACCTCATTGGCTAAATGATCTTGAAACAAACACCTACAAGTTCTATGAACTAGCATTTCCAATTCATCTTGTCATACTTGATAACTTTATCCCATGAGATAATCTCATTTGTTGAAAGATACTATTTGTATCTATTTCCTTTCAAGCGTACATCATAACCTAACCTTGCTCAAACCTTGCGCACATCTAAGGTTAAAACTACACATCTCTAGAGCCTACACAAGATCTATTGAAATTGGTAACCTTATGTTAGGATTTAGTAAATCCTGTTATTAAAGTGTCGGTCACCTCAAGTATATGTAATCGTTAGAAAGCTCGTAGTCGTAGTTATTTAGTGTTTAGTAGTATTTAGTTAAGTAACACCGTGGAGGACAGACGGGTCTTTACCCACTGTATGCCTGATCCACAGCCCGTAGGTGGCGATTTGTGTAAGACTATAAATACCCTCTACCTCCCAAGGTAGAGGGTTGGAGCTCATAATAATACTTTCATTTTCTCTCACTAAGTTCCCAAACCTCTATCTCTTTCTCTCTCTAAAACCTTGAATTATACGCCTACTTGTGTTCATGTTATGATGTGTTTGTGAAATACAATATGTTACAAATGGTATCAAGAGCCATGGTTTGATCATCTCTCTTACATATCCTTGGATTTCTTGTGGTTTTAGATGGTCTTTGAGTTTGAAAAAGTTTAGTGGTTTTTGCATCATTTGGACAATCTCTTGTGTTAAAGTTTGGATTTTGTTAGTACTTTTGTGTTTAGGATCATCATAAGTGTTTAGGCTCTGATTTGGAAGGCTTGAATCATTGTGGTTGGATTTGTTTTGGATTGAAAAGTGTGTTTTTGAAGTTTTTCAAGTTAGCGACTTGATTCTCGTGGTGAATTTCTTCGTAGCGACTTGCTTCAGTAATTTCTAGCGATTTGTAGTGTTAGTCGTAGCGACTTGATCGTAGCGACTTGTCTATTGAGACAAGTCGACAAAGCAGACAATTTAGTGGATTCTCCACTACTGACTAGCGACTTGGAGGGTAGCGACTTGCTCTCATTATTTCTAGCGACTTGTACTTATAGTTCTTAGCGAGTTGTCTCTTAGCGATTTGGATACTTAGCGAGTTGCTCTTTAGCGACTTACTGCTTAGCGATTTGGTGCGTCGACTTGTGTTCAATGACTTGGGTCTTAGCGACTTGTGCCTAGCGACTTGATTCATAGCGACTTGTTCTTTAGCGACTTGGTGCTTAGCGACTTGGTTCAAGGATTCTTAGCGACTTGGTTGAACTTTTGTTTGTAATACGGTTTTCTATTGATTTAGTAAAATCCGTGAAAGAATTTATTTCCGGTTTAATCATTGAGTTATAAAATCTGTGTAATCTGTAAACATGTCTACCAACGTGCCCACAATCATCTCTCAGGCGAGGACGTTCAAGCAACCGGTTCAGACACTTGTCCACCCATGCTTGATGAATCGACTATGACTCTTGGCCTCAACGAATCGATTGTCTTGTCTTGGAAAGGAAAATGGGGTTAACATTCTCAAATCTATTGATGAAGGACCGTATCATATTGAGACTACAAGAGACATAATTGATCTCTGCGATATGGAACCATGATCTTTGGATTGGATAGACCAAAGACGTATGATGAGCTCGAAGATAAGGAGAAAAGAGATTCAATCTTGATATCGAGGATTCAAACATTATACTTCAAGGTCTTCCAAAAGATATCTACAAGCTTATCAATCACAACACTGAAGCCAAAATTTGTTTGGGATAATGTCAAGATGCTTCTCGAGTTCGAATTAACTAAGGAAGACAGAGAATCACAAATTGTATGATGAATTTGAACACTTCAAGATGAAACCGAAGAGAATATCTATGAATATTACGTGAGATTCCACAAGCTCGTGAATGATATGAGGAATATCAAAATGACAATGCCAAATATTCAATCGAACTCAAAGTTTGTGAACAACATGAATCCCGAATGGCACAAGTTTGTCACCTCGTGAAGCTAACCAAAGTATTGAAGAACACCAACTATGAGCAATCAGATGCCTTCCTTCTTCGAATGAGAGACATGCTATGTTTGAGCGAAGGATTCTTGAACAGTTCAAAACTCAACGAGGAGAAACAAGTTCCTCAAATGATTCAACGACCTTTTACACAAATGTTGGAATTACCACCAAAGCTTCTCAAGTCATACCCATGGGTAATGGAAATTACAAGCTCATCCCGATCCGAAGATATAAGCCTCGACTCAAACACACTCTTGGAAAACTTCATCAATCAACTGTCTCTCATAGTTAGTCAAAACATGAACTCTCTCCACACACCAACAATAACCTCGAGCGAGATCCAATCCACACAATCAAGCCACCGTCGAGATGGAAGGTTATGGTGCAACCCGATTCAAGAAAGGCGGTATGAGCAGGGAAGAGGTGGAGTTGGTAGAGGATATGTGGCATATCGAGAATCGTGGAAGGAACCCAAATCAAGGACAAGCAAAGCCAATCAAATGCTACAAGCTGTGGTGGTGAGGACATATTGCGAGGAACCGCACATCTCCAAAACGTCCACGAAATGTAGAATACTTAAGAGACAAGATGTTGCTTGTGCAAGCTCGGGATAATGGAGCCGCTTTGGATGAAGAGGAGTTGTTGTTTCTTCTTGGAAATGCCAAAACCTATGATCTCGATGTTGATGAACAACCAATTCAGAAATAGGTCACAATCATCGAATGCCTTTCAAGTAGCCGAATGTGATGCATTTGACTCGATGTGGATGATGAACCCACGCCCGAGATAATATTCATGGCTAGAATCTCACCTATGGTCTCTCCAAATGTCTCACAACCACAACAGTGGTCCATCCAAAGAATCAATCATCTCGGAGGTATTAAAACTATACGATGATGTTGATGAGCAAAAGATACATGACAAAGTACAATCAATCTGAAACTATTGAGTCGGATATTAAAAATATGGGTAATATCAATGTTGTCCCATATGATCAATATGTGAAACAAAGTGAAAGTGAGATTGTACCATGTAATGCATCTTCTGCAACAATGATGACTATATTTTGATGAATACACCGCATGTGCCCCGATGATTCTGTATCTACGAAATTAATGCCTATAAAGAACAAGTTGCCATTTATGAACAACGTGCTAAGTTTGAGTTAACTACCCGTGAGCGAGGTTGGATAACCAAATGCGTACAATTATTAGAAAAAGTAATTTTAGAGAAGAAGTGTTAAAACAAGAGTTAAAATCCTTACAAGAAAAGCTTTCTAAAACTGTTAAGCAAAAGCATGAACTTCAAGATAATGTTAAAGTGCTTAAACATGAATTTAATGCTAAGGAATCAAAACTTTTGAATGACTTTTCTAATCTGAAAACTTTGAAAAACAAGCTCGAAAATAAGTTGTACGTACAAGGGAATACCATTCAGACTGCTCACATGGTCACTAAGCATATAGTTTTGAGTGATAAGCATAGTGTTCCCATTATAGAGAAACCCAACCCTGAGTATGGTAAGAAAGCAAAAGATGCTAAAAATGTAATCTATGATGGCAATGAGATTCTTAAACCTAGACAGAAACCTAGTTGCATTGAGTGCACTGAGGAAGATATTCAACTAGAAGATGCCACTAGGAAGAAAATGGATGATAAGTTAAATGATCCAGAGTGCAAAAAGCAGAACTTAATAGTCAAACCCCATGATTACAAAAAGGAAAATTGGATTTCCTTGAACAAGTTTAAGCCTCAAACATTGTTAACACCCGAACAAGTGTTCTGGAAAAAGGACTTAGATAAGCAAAAAGCAGAAAATCTTGTTGAAATAAACCCTCCCCTTAGGAAAGGGCCTGCATCGACTGTGTATCCTCCAAATACACCAATGCATTTAGTTCCTAGAACTACTTCCACTAAGAGCAAGACCTTAATCAGTTAATATGTTATTTTTCAACTATTTGTTGATTTTGAGAAAACTTGTAAGAAAAGGATCACACCCATGGGATAGCGAAAGGGAAAGGGTTTTGAGCAAACTAAAGAATGCTATTTAACCGAGGTCATGCCTTTCTTTAAACAACTAAAGGTCAATTTGAGAGTCTTAAAAGGGGATGGATTCGGATATTAAAGAAATGGAAAAGGAATTTGATGCAATGATAGTTGAGGTTAGTGACTATGAGCGAAAATTAAAATATAATGAGATTGAGAGGAAGAACTTGCATACCTTGAATGAGAATCTTATTTCGAATGTATTACTCAAGATGTGTTTTACACTCTACTAATTGTTCCATTAATGCTTCTCAATTTCATGAATTATCATTGCTCTAAAGTCTCCCATGATCGTGTCATTGAGCTTGAAATCAAAAACTCGAAACTAAATGAGAAAATTGAACATGATGATAACGATAATTTGGTAAAACATTTTTCTAAGTTAGAAGTTGAACATTTTGATTTACAACTAAAATATCAACATCTCAAAGAAAATGTTAAAACCTCAAACATCAAGATATCCTCGGATGTTCCAGAGTTTGATGCAGTTTTTGAAATAAACAAACGTGATGAACAGATTCAAGCTCACTGCAATATGATCAGAAAGTTAAAAGCCCAAATTTCTCAATTAAAGGGTGAAAAGAACAATGTGACTGGCTCCTAAATGCCTCCTCCTTTAGATTCTCAGAATTCTCAAACTTTTCATCTTCAAAACTTGGTTAATGCTTTACAAAAGGAAAATGAGAGTTTTCTAGAAGAAAATGAAAAAGTTAAACTACACTTCAATGAGTTATTTGAATCAATAAAGGTTACTCGTAACAAAAATAACGAAAAAATAGCTTTGTTGCAAAAGGAAATTGAGAATCTGAAGAGTCAGGTAAAAGGGAAAATGCCAATGACTAATGGGAGAATGATGCATCAAAGGTGCATGCTTGTAATAAATATGCTTTGTCGTAAAATATGTTCCTCCTCATCTTAGGAATAACAAACTTGCAATTCAAACATATTTTTCATACCTTAAGGATAGTCTAGAATGTCTCCGTGAGATTGTAGAAGAGGATAAGTTAGAGAAACCACTTGATAATGCAATTGGCCATGCATGCTTATATGCCAAACGATCTCAAGAACTTCTAGAATGCTTAATTACGATATGCCCTAAATCCTTAGGTGAGCACGTTAATCCTTTGATACCTTGTTCTATGCCCATTATTAAGAAAGTGAACTTTTGCATGCCTTCAAATAGTTCAGATCCCAGCACATCTAAACAAGAAATGCAAAGAGTAGCAAAACCAACTAATGTTCCCATTCCCTCTACAGGAGTAATCAGTGACATAAAAGCAAGCGGGTCAAAGCCTCCGAGCAATACCAAGCAAGATAGGACCTCATGAAGCTAAGAATGTGCATTGGAAGAGAGTAGAAGATCACCCTAGGAATATTAAGTTTGAGTTGAATAAAGCGAATTGTGTTGATTCTAGTATTAGCTATAAGCGTCTTGTAATTAATTCGAATTACGCTACTATCCGCAAACCATGTAATGATGACCGCTTGATTTACATTACTAATCATGAATGTGGTGTGAATGATTTGTTTAATCTTGTCAAATGCCCGATTAAAGCTGTTAATGTTAGAAATCAAGCTAAGAAGGCTAAAGGTAAAGGCGAAGAAAGTTAGATAACGGTGGAAAACCACAGGAAGGAAATTTAGTAATATAGGTTATCAATGGATACCCATCGGCCGTAAGATTAATGAGTCAGTGCCTAAATTTGCTAAGTCAATGCCCACTAGAAAATGGATGCCTCTTGGTAGAACTATTACCTTAAGAAGTGAACATACTTTGAATAGGTCAAATACGGACACTAGCACCGCATCTATTTCGATGATTTCATTGTTTCTACTTGATGTGGGTGTTCCAATCATCATTACTAACCAAATGGAACCCATTCTTGCATGGGGATCCCAATTATCCAGATTATCCATTCTTGTCGTGTTCAAATGCGGATCGTTCAAATCGCTTACGTGGTACACGGACTCAGTTGTTCCAAGCATATGACCGGAGATCGCTCATGACTCATGAACTTCGTGAGTAAATTCATCGGGATTGTTAGATTCGGGAGCGACCATTTTGGTGCAATTATGGGTTCTGAAGATTATGTGGTTGGTAAAGTGTAATCTCCAAGGTATATTATGTGGAAGGTCTTGGTCATAACTTGTTCTCTGTTGGTCAATTTTGTGATTCCGATCTAGAAGTGGCTTTAGAAAACATACTTGTTTCGTTAGAGAACTTGATGGTGTGGAATTGTTAAGAGGAACTCGTGGTTCAAATCTATACACCATCTCTATCGAAGACATGATGAAGTCCTCTCAATCGCTTGTTGTCAAAGGCTTGAAAACAAAATCATGGTTATGGCATCGTCGTCTCAATCACTTGAACTTGGCACCATTAATAACCTTTCGAGAAAGGATCTTGTCGAGGCTTACCCAAATTAAAATATGAAAAAGATCATCTTTGTTCAACTTGCCAATTGGGAATAAGCACGAAAATGCCCACAAACCAAAACCCACAAACTCGATAATGGAAGTTCTTCATACCCTTCATATGGATATGTGCGGACCAATGAGAGTGCAAACGATAAATGGGAAGAAACACATTCTAGTCGTGGTTGATGACTACTCGATTTACTTGGGTAAAGTTTTTAGGACAAAGGATGAAACTCGGATGTCATCATCAAACTTATCAAACGACTTGGTTCGACTCAACAATCTTGTTAGAATTGTTCGAGCAGACAATGGCACAAAGTTTGTTAACAAAGACTTAATTTATTTTTATGAAAGTGTTGGAATCACCATCAAAGAAGTGTTCCACTGAACTCCTCAACAAAAGCAATGTAGTTGAAAGACGAAATTGAACTCTTGTGGAAGCCGCAAGAACAATGCTAATTTATTCAAAGGTTCCAATGTTTCTATGGGTGAAGCCATTGCCATTTGCTTGCTTACACCCAAAATCGTTCCCTTATACACACCTCTCATGGAAAAACTCCATATGAACTTGTCCATAAATGAAAACCTGATTTATCCTACCTTCGTGTGTTTGGTGCTTTGTGCTATCCAACAAATGACGGTCAAGATTTAGGTAAATTAAGAGCTAAGGCGGACATTGGAGTTTTTGTAGGTTATGCATCAAACAAGAAGGGTTACCGAATCTACAACAAAAGAACTCGAGATATCATGGAAACTATTCCCATTGGTTCGATGAGCTGACAGGGCAGATGGCTCCTGGACAACCCAGTTCTGGACCCGCACCTCAAAACAGTCCCATTGGTTCTTATCTTGTACCAAACTCCTCACCAGCAACTTCTTATGTACCTCCTTCTGAAGATGATTTGAAGAAATTGTTTGATCCAATGTTTGATGAACACTATGAGCCAAGTGCTAATGACCTATCAATTTCACCAACAGAGGCTGTTCCTATCCCTGTCAATGAAGTTAACCCTTCAGTTTCTATATCATTAAGTCAAGAAGCGCCTATTGCTGATCACTCTGTCTCATCAACAAACCTTCAATCACCGAGTGTACATCATGGAATTGCTTCTGGTTCCTATGATGGAGATAACCCTTTTGCTACTCCCGAAGATGCTCCGTTTGAAAACATCTTTTCCCCTGAACCAACACCTGAACCATCTTCGTCAGGGGATCGAAACTCTGCTACTTCAGTTCCGCAACAACAACCACATGAACACCTTAGAAAATGGACACATGATCACCCATTGGACAACATCATTGGAAACCCTTCTCGTCCAGTATCCACTCGAAAACAACTTGCAACTGATGCCTTATGGTGTTTCTTCAACTCAGTACTCTCTAAGATCGAACCTAAAGATGTTAAAACTGCCATGAATGAAGACAGCTGGTTCAATGCCATGCAAGAAGAAATTCATGAGTTTGATCGGCTAGATGTATGGGAATTAGTACTGCTCCAGGGCTGTGCTATGATCATTGCTCTCAGTGGATCTTCAAAGTAAAGCTTGATGAGCATGGTGATGTTCGAAAAATAAGGCTAGGTTAGTGGCTAAAGGATATCGTCAAGAAGAGGTATAGACTTTGAGGAATCTTTTGCTCTGTTGCACATATCAAGGCTATCGAAATCTTCTTGGCTAATCTTGCTAGCAAGAATATGGTTGTCTATCGGATGGATGTGAAAACCGCATTTCTTAATCGAGATTTGAAAGAGGTGGTTTACGTCCACCACCCGAGGGTTTTGTGAATCCCGAGCATCCTACTCATGTATATCGCTTGAAAAAGGCCCTTTACAGTTTGAAGCAAGCTCCTAGAGCATGGTATGACACGCTATCAAATTTTCTCCTATCTACTGGATTCAGCAAAGGAGCAGTTGAGCCGACATTGTTCACCAGAAAGTCAGGCAGACATTTAATCCATGTTCAAATTTATGTTGATGATATTATTTTTGCCTCGACCGACCCAATGGAATGTGATCGTTTTTCTAATGAAATGGGTTCAAAATTTCAAATGTCTATGATGGGACAAATGTCATTTTTCTTGGGGTTACAAATTTCACAAAGTCTCGGAGGCATTTTTATAAATCAATCTAAATATGCAAATGAGATTTTAAAGAAATTTGGATTTGTTTCTTGTGACCTGTTGACACTCCCATGATAGGCGTACTAAAGCGGATGAGGACCACTCGGGGATCATAGTAGACCAAACGAAATATCGTAGTATGATTGGATCACTGATGTACCTCACGACCGATGAACCGGATATTCTGTTCTTTGTTTGCATGTGTGCTAGATACCAGGCTAAGCCTACCAAAAAGCACCTTTAAGCGGTTAAACGGGTCTTTTGTTATCTCCAAGGAACCATCAATATGGGACTATGGTACCGAAGGACACCGGTATGTCACTAACGACCTATGCGGATCTTGATCATGCAGGATGTCAAGATACACGTCAAGTACTTGAGGAGGTGCTCAATTCTTGGGTGATAAGCTTGTGAGCTAGTCTTCAAAGAAACAAATGAGTACTTTTATATCCTCTACAGAGGTGAATACATAGCCATGTCATCTTGTTGTGCTCAAATCCTATGGATGAGATCCCATTATCGACTATGGCTTTGAATTCAATAAAATCCCTCTGTATTGTGATAACAAAAGTGCTATTGCTCTCTCTTGCAACAACGTTCAACATTCAAGAGCAAAGCATATCGACATTCGACACCATTTCATAAGGGAACAAGTGGAGAACGGTGTGGTGGAACTCTATTTTGTGAAGTCAGAATACCAGTTAGCAGACATCTTCACCAAAGCTCTTCCAAGAGAACGTTTTGAGTTTATTCTTCCACGACTTGGCTTGAAAAGCCTTCAACCAGAAACACTCAAACGTCTTCAGGAGGAAGACGAGGAGTAAAGGTTCATGTCTCTATCTATTCTTGTAAATAGTTATTCAAAAAGCAAAATACAAAATTATAAAACCTTCAAAAAGCAAATAGAAAAATATAAATTTGAAAATCTCAAAAATATTGTCTTTTTGTCATGTTTTTCGATTCGATAAATATCTGCGGTCTTTGTCTTTGTCGATCAAAAGAGTGACACGGGTCTTTAGATGTTGTTCGAATGTACATATATCTCTTAATATATATATATATATATATATATATATATATATATATATATATATATATATATATATTTGGAGAAAATGAAACAATGGTTTATTGTCATTTCGAGCGATAACCCATTTTTCAAGAAAGAACGAAACCATGCTTTATCTTAAATCTTCAAACCTCATTCTCGATTCTAAAACAAATGTTTGTCGTTAAAAGACAAATGTTTCCTTTCAAATATTTTTCCTTCTATCAATTCTTACGAAAATATTTGCCATCTAGTGAAAACAAAATTGTTTTGAAAATACTTGAACTCTATTTTTGAAAATCATCAGAGCTTATCGGTGTCAAAACCTCAATCCATCTCAACAAATTTCGTCATTGATTGAGGGGGAGAATGATTTTTCAATTAAATCAAAAAGTGTATTTTTCAAACAATTGGCACTTAAATGAGCAAGGTCTACTCTAAATGTTTTACAATATTTTATACAATTGGTTCAAGACCTTGGTTACTATTATGTTTTCAAAATGGATACTCAAGCATGTTTAATCTTTGGAGTCTAAAGTCTCAAACTTGATCCTTATCGGTTAAATGTCTTTCATAATCAAGTCACATCTCTCCTCAAAAGCTTTCAAAATCAACTTAAATCTCTGAGATCACAAATCTCAAATGATTTGAAACTTGTGATCGGGGGAGAATTTGTGATTTAAATTGGATTTAATCTGATAATTCGATAAATGGTTTTATATGTGTTTAGCAAGCTCTCCTCCCTACATGTGCCAAATGATTTCAAATTTTCCATGCACATGTCAAGGGGGAGCATCTATTTTTAAACCAAAAATGATTGAAACGTGATTGATTTGTATCAAATGTGCAGGTTCCTTCTAATATGTGCAAAACTCTTTCGATATACGATGCACATATTGAGGGGGAGCAATCTTAAGAAAACCTCATCCTTCCCAAAATGCTTTATCCATAGTATTGTAATACTAAAATTGATCGGGAAGTGATGATGATCATTTTAGAAAAGGTAACTCAAAGATTGGATAATTTATCTCCAATCTAAGAATTCAAATGTCCTCTTGCCACCATGTGCTAAACAATTTCGGAATTATATACACATGTTGAGGGGGAGCATTTCTAAAATATCAAAACAATTAAGATACAAAATGCTTTGATTTTATATCACAAGTATCTTGATTGATTTTAAAATGATTTTCAATTGGTTTCAAGGCAGAAGAACAATACCAAAAGACCGACCAATTTTACTTTATGCATGGTGGTATAAGGATGATAAGGTTAGGTGTTAGTTCCATGATCCGCCATAACGGAGGATCTACCAGGACAATCCACTAGATAGTGTAGAGTCCTTAGGTATGATGAAAAAGGAGAAAAATGAGAAATGGGAAGAGTGCGGATGAGATAGAGCTAGGCTGGAATAAACCCAACAAGGTTCTAGTAATGAAATCTCATTAAGCAACGAAGGGATGAAGAATGAAAAGAAATGAAATGAGAAAAGGGTGAAAAGAAATAGCCCTCCATTAATTCAACCTTAGGGCGAAAACGGGTTTAATACATATCTCTTGGTGGTTACTAAGGTAACACGGTATTGAAGACAAGGCGTCATGGACCCGGTGGCATGCACTTAACTTCCCAACTACTCAAGTTCCTCTTCAAAGGACTTGTTTCATTCTTCGGGAACCTACATAATCTATCGACTCTCTCTTAGAGATTGTTGATATTGAAGAAGGAGACCTCTCCCTAGTCTCCGACATAGGAAACCAAATGTGCATAATTGAGTCTAGAGCCACGAGATCATCAATAAATCTCTAGGACACATCATCATTGAAGACTCACGGTTTCACACAATGTGGAATGTGAGAATATATTTGAGAGTCCTATGCATTATCCTTGTGGTATTGCCAAGACTGTTGTATCATCTGGACTTCATCAATGGGCGATTCAAAATTGAATTGTTCCTTGTCCGAGAAAATGGATTGATGGATATCTTTGAAAAACCGATCGGTGTGCTCAAAATTCTTTTCTTTAGTACGTCGATTGTGTATTATGTTTTCAAAATCAAAGGGATATTTATGATTGATAATTGATTTTCCATAAAACCTTCGTTGTATTGCAAAACCTTTATATTAAATACAAGATTGTTTTCAAATCATTTTCATCAATCGATGAATCTCAATTCATTGGTTCACTCACTCCGTGTTGTCTTCTTTGAGATGTTCCGGTTTGAGAATGGCTAGAGCATTGCGAAACCACGTCAAGGAAATTCTTGAATTATACACGATCACGAGCGATACTTGTCTTGATAAGCGGGAACCGTGGGCGTGTACCTCAATTCAACAAAAGTCATCAAAGACACTCTTGTGCGCTTTATTGCTAACTGTTTTATGCAGAACACCCGGCGTTTCGGTGATCGAATGGAGAATTCAATCCATAGCCGCATGCTCACACAACACATTCATATTTAAAGAAATCATGATAAGTGCATCAACAACTCGATAATTTCACTCCATGCTTCTGCTACGCTGCTGCAAATATCATAAATCAACTAAAGCTTCCGCTACTCTGATGAAAAGAAATCATGATCCAGAATGTGAGCATGTCGGTCCGAAAATCACAACAACTCATAATGGCGATACAACAATAAAGGATGAGTCAGAGATTTAATGTGGCAGATGATCTCAAAGCTGGCTCAAAACTCATTATCACGTGGATCAGTTAAAGACCTCCACTTGGATTATTCAAACATGCAAAAATGAAGAATCAAAGACTACGAGCTACAGAACAATGAACATGAACAAGAATCCAAGAACAATCTTAATGTAATATCTGTTTGTATTCAATGTAATCTGAGGTGATCTCCCTTAGAGGGAGATTGTTAGGATTTAGTAAATCTGTTATTAAAGTGTCGGTCACCTCAAGTATATGTAATCGTTAAAGCTCGTAGTAGTAGTTATTTAGTGTTTAGTAGTATTTAGTTAAGTAACTTTGTTGGGAATTATGAAGAATACAAAACTACGAGCAAGAATGAAGAAAGAAGAAACAAGGAGGGTCTATTTTATAATTAGGTAGCTTTGTTAGTAAGCTACATTTAGGGTTTATGTAACCTCCTCTCTATATAAAGAGGGTAGGCGTCTAGGGTTTTAGTATCCTTTCATTTTATTTCATAGTAGACATCTCTAATGAGAGTTTAAGAAAGCATAGGCGTAGTAGTTGTAGTAGTAGTAGTTTCTTTGTTTTAATTAATAAAGAAAACTTTATTAGTAACATTGATCTTCTTATCATTTCCGTTGTGTTTATTCAATGTTATTGTTACCCTAGATGAGTCCGGATCTTGGATTCTACAATTGGTATCAGAGCCTCGTGACTCTCGATCTAGGGTTTATAAGGTTTTCATGTCATTAGGGTTTTTGCAGCAGTTGTGAACAAGAAAAGAGGCAACAGATATTATGAAGGTGTACAGGTTTTAATCAAAGGTTTCATTCTGAATTGATCTTCAAGGTATCGTTTCCATATCCTTTTAATTATGGTCATCGTGTGGCTTAATTAAGAATTATAATGTGATTCGGCGTGGTGTGGTGCGTTGTATGATTGTGACGGTAGGATTTTTTAATTTGATTGGTTCTTTTATTTGTCATCATTCGAGGGGTTCTACTGATCATGTATATATCTTCTTTTGATTGGTTATCAATTGTACTGGTATCTCAATTTAATCATGGTCCCACGACGATGAATTTTGATTTAATGAATAATTTCTGAATGAGTCAAGATTCGGTGTTATGCGGTACATGGTTATTACATAGGTCTTGCGGTGTGATTGGTCGAATTAGATGGGGTCACCATCAAAGTCAGATTGATTGGTCAGTGGTTCTAATTTAATTGGTCAAGAGGAATAGGATATGAAGAGGTCACGTAAGGTTTCATTTGCTGCTGATAGTCCCAACGTATTGCTGCTGGTCTCCATCGTGGATACTGCTGATTGATGGTCACATGGGATATTCATATATTAGTTGATCACATGATTGATCACATGAGACATTGATGTCAGTTCGATGATTCATGTGTTCACACAATTAATGTGTTCAAACGCTTGATCATGCTAGCATTATTCTTCACGTGGGGTTACATTTTGGCCAATCATATTTGTTTATCTTGTGTTGATTACGTAGGTTATGTGGACCTTCAATAATTTTCTAGTGCATTGATGGGTATTAATTTTATTTCTTTAAATTAATATCTGGCGATGCATCGTGTGTTTCTAATGATTGGGTCTTGTTAGAATATTATTATACAGTGCGTGGGAACTTAATTACGGTGGGATAACATATATCTGTTCATGATCGGTTGTTGTATATGTTAATTCGATCTTGTGAGTTGGTCTTCTAATATTTTACTAGTCTTGGTGAGTTGAATATTTATTCAACGATGAACCCTAGTAATTAACATATTTTCGGCTTGATTTGGTGTTCTTCTGGCTGCATATTTTGATTCGTTCCTCTTGGTTGATCAAGTCGTGTCTTATCATATCTCAAAGTGAGTCGACACTTTGGAGATAACTTGTTTGTACTTTAATGGTGTGACAAAGTCTTGGTAAATCTAGCGAAGGGTGAGATCTAAAGACTAAAGGTACTTAATGCATATTTGCTAACACTTTAAGGAGTTACGTTGTAGTGCTCGGTGTTAGTGAAGGGTGTGATCTCTGAAGGTGCTTAATGCTCACATTTGCTATCACTTTAATGAGTTACATTATAGTGCTCGATGTCTCATATTATTTGAGGAATTATCAAGATTTGGAGTCACATGGATAGTACAAGATATAAGATGCTTGCGTTGGTGTTCCTACGGTTCTCCATTCCTACTAGTGGTAGGCTATTTTGATTCTAACTGATATGATTTTTACGCTCGCATTTTATTTCTTTTGTTTAGTTGTAAAAAAAAAAAAAAAAAAAAAAATTGACATGGTTAGTATATTTTTGAGGGAAGCTTATGGTTTATATACTTACCATCTACATGCATCACTTGAGGGAAGCGTCTACGAGTTGCATAAGACCCTTATTAAATAAAGGGGAAGAAGATTCACGGTGTGCAGCTTATTATTGTAATGACATGTTTTAGCATTGTTTCTTCATACAGGCTGTTTTGTACTATCAAGAAACTGGAACTTAACATAGTCAAATTCCAGTTTAGGGGAAGATTGTTGGGAATTATGAAGAATACAAAACTACGAGCAAGAATGAAGAAAGAAGAAACAAGGAGGGTCTATTTTATAATTAGGTAGCTTTGTTAGTAAGCTACATTTAGGGTTTATGTAACCTCCCTCTCCTATATAAAGAGGGTAGGCGTCTAGGGTTTTAGTATCCTTTCATTTTATTTCATAGTAGACATCTCCTAATGAGAGTTTAAGAAAACGCATAGAGCGTAGTAGTTGTAGTAGTAGTAGTTTCTTTGTTTTAATTAATAAAGAAAACCTTATTAGTAACATTGATCTTCTTATCATTTCATTGTGTTTATTCAATGTTATTGTTACCTTAGATGAGTCGGATCTTGGATTCTACAAACACCATGGAGACGGACGGGTCTTCACCCACTGTATGCCTGATCCACAGCCCGTAGGTGGCGATTTGTGTAAGACTATAAATACCCTCTACCTCTCGAGGTAGAGGTTGGAGCTCATAATAATACTTTTATTTTCTCTCACTAAGTTCCCAAACCTCTATCTCTTTTTCTCTCTAAAACCTTGAATTATACGCCTATTTGTGTTCATGATATGATGTGTTTGTGAAATCCAATATGTTACACCTTACGTAGATTCTTGTTGAATAAAATTCCAAAGAGCTTTCTTGAGAACGTTCTTATATTAACATATTCCATTCCCTGGTCGTAGATGATCAAATCACATTTAAAGTATACACTTCAACTCAACATAAAAGATGTCATTAGATCATACAATTAGCTATGTAATTTGAACAAACCTTAGATTCTATACACAAGATTAAAACATATTGTTTATCAACACACCATTGTTAAAATTCAAGTGTATAACATGACATTTTCATCACCTTAGTTATATTGCATATTAGTTGAGTTACATTAAGTCAAGTAATGGTAAACTATTATCTTTTATATACTTCAATAGGCAAAAATAGGAATTCCCATCTTTCTAAACATGAGAATGACTACTAGAGAACCTATTGCACTAGAAACTAAATTTGACCTAACGGTTGAGTTGCTTCCACGAGAGAAGTTGGGTATGGGGAACCACCCGTAAAAATGGTCGCGTTTACCCTTAATTGAGCACCACTAGTAATAGTCTCATATTCATTCTCCAACTTGAAAATTTTGTATTCCTATACTTGAATAAAGTAAGTGTTAAAATAGTGATAGTTTGCCTCGCCTTAGGAATACTAATCAAACAAGTAGTAGATAGGACTTTTCTTTTAAAACCACTTGAATTACACATACATATGTTGATTACATGTTCTTTTTTAATTGTTCATATGTCGTGACGTTATCTTGATGTTTAACATCTACTTGATTAATTGTCAAATGTGTAAACCCTAGAAAGGTTTTGTCTTTGTGATGCTTTATGCTACTTAATGTTAGCGTAAACATAATTTGCATTATATTCTGATTGAAGCAATTATGTCCTCTATATAATGTTTCGCATGACTAATGAGTTACACGTGAACTCATAATATGTGATAACGCAGCGTCGTTCGGGTCAAAGGAACTTCCTTTTCTTGAGCAAGTTTTATAACACCTAGGCGATGAACCTAATCGTTGTAGTGTAGTATTAGGGTAAGCCACGGGTATTGATATTGTTCTCTATGGGAATAGGAATGCTAGTGAGAAGTTACTACGCTAAGTTTGGGGTTGAGGAAGATTATTTTTATCTTTTATGTTTTTAGAAAATGGAAAGGTACGAATCTCGGGGTTTGGATTTGGGGTTGGTATTTCTACGATTACTCTACTTATCTAATTATCTAATATAAGGTGTATGTAGTCTATGTCTAATTATTGTGTGCTCGTATGATAGTTTAAAGATGTGTTTACTTAGGTTTTATTACTCCTTAATAATCACCTATTGATGGTTGAATTGTCACGTCCTTATTCTTAATCGCGTTGTGTGTCTAAAGTCGTAGGGTATGCGTTTATCCCTAACTCTTTGAACTTACCAAAGGGTCTCGTCTACAAAACCCTCTAGGGATTATAAACTCTAACTCTAAGGCCCTCTTTGGATGATTTAGTCTACAACCGCTCTAAGTGCTATAGTCTAAGGTTCACAAAGATTAATCAAGCATTAATTACACAACGAATGACCTATCGCATTACTAGATAATTAACAATTAAGATAAGAGACAACCAATCAATATTCAATAATTAAGTTTCATATTCCTAAGCAAACACACAAGTAAATTAGCGGACATGGAGAACATGCAAGCATACACAAATAATCAAAGACATAATTGGATTAATGAGGTAAAACACTTATCTTGATGTAAGATAGGGTTTGGAACCTAAAATCTTGTACAAAACGACCTTGTTCGGTTTAGGTTTTACTCCAAAAGACTACACATAAATACGGAAAAATTCGGATTCTATATATAAGATTACATATCGACGGCGTCACCTTATGAATTGTGGCGCGTCGGTCGCCGTCATTAGGGTTTCGTCTTGGCCACGTTAGTCTTGCGACGCGTCACCTTATGATTGTGACGCCGTCCCTTTCGACCGGCGCCGTGCGGATCAAATCTAGGCCATCCGAGTTGCGGCCTACTCTTTTAAAGCGACACCGTCACTTGAAAATAAGAAATTTGACTTGAGTAGTCACGAATTCTCCGACGCGTCGTCGTAGTTAAGCGATGGCCGTCGTCCCTTGTAATTCGATGGCTTGAGTGTCTCGATTCTTGACTTTGGCCATTTTCTTTGTATATCCGCCTTTTCGTCCAAATAAGTGCCATTGCGACAATTTGCCTTCAAGAGACCTAAAAGTGAAAAGGAACGATATTAAGTAATAATGGATACAAAAGTGATCAAATAAGGGCTTAAACGACCCTCAAAGGTACATTTAAAACCTTATCAAATATCCCTACACTTGGTATTTGTTTGTCCTCAAGCAAACGTGCTTTTAGCCAATTAATTTATAAGTTAGGGGTCATGAAGCATTGGTTTAAAACAGTCCACAACACATATAAGTCCCTTAAAAGTCATAACAAGCACGGAAATACATACTAGCACCTCACATGGGGTGTTTGGATACTCACATCTCTCTCGGGTGTATATGAAATATAACTAGTTGGAAATGGAAGATAAACACTCATTAACCGGTCCTAGTACATAGATTACCATAGGCTTGAGAATAGATCAAACCACCATCGCTTTGGCGTAAGCACCTAGGAAAGACTATCAAAGAGGTCTTTAAAGGGTTGTAATGTTAGGCTTACGGTATGGAAACAAAAGGTTTGGTGGGATAGGCTATTTAGTGGTGGTAAGTCAAAAATCTCTTATGTTGCAAGCATACGAAGAATGGCGTTGCTAAGCCAAGACTCGACACTCTAAACTCTAGATAAGCTGAAACAAACAAACATAAATTTAAAGATAGATGTAGGATGGTAGCCCTTTTTTTTTTTTTTTTTTTTTTTACACTCTATTTTTTTCTTTCTTTTTCTATTTTTTTTTCGATTTTTTTATACACTTTTACTCTACCATCCTCTACGGTAACATCAAAATGATAGGGTTTATAGGCACATCCCTACACTTGAGTTTTATTACTCTAACACTAATTTGACCCGAATTGAAAAGATCAAAAAAACTTGGGGTATGTTATTACGCAAATAAGGGAATTTAACGTTCCCTTCCATTCATTTTATAAACTTTAACTTTCCCATGAGTCCCAATCGTCCCAAAACTGTGCACAAAGGATATGACTCAACTTAGCAACTCATGCAAGCAACAAGATAATTGAACTAAGGGTTTGGGGTGATAACAATAATGCACTAAAAGTGAGTGCATACAAGGTAGGCTAAAGCGATTTGGGTGTATATTTGGGGTGGGGTGTAAACAATGCTCTTCATTGATATTCGGAAAACCGAAACATCACGAGAACCGCGAAAAGGATAGGCTCGAGGGTTAACTAGGGTATCGTGTACTAAAAATGAGTACAACGCAAAGGGTGTGGGGAATTACTCAACCGATGTGGAAGAAGTAATTATATTACGGGTATCAAACAAGGGTTATCCTAATGCCTCTTATCATTTAGTTATTCCTAACTACACAAGTGCGGTCTTACTAGCGATCTCGGGATGCATCACAAAACAAGTTCTAGAATCTATTATACTACGGTTCACACTCTAAGCATTAAAGATGAATGCTTTAATTCCTACTAATCTAAGGGTGATCCTCGCATTTTCGGTGGAATTTGGGTGGTAAAGGGTTTTGTGCTAGTCATGCAACTTCCTATCCGTGAGGCGCTTTTGTTAAGACTAATGGCCCACTCTATATGTCATGAAAAATTTTAAATTTGGTGCCAAAATTACCCTAACCGACATTTTCTCATGGTTTATTACACAAATACAATTGGACAAAGCAAATAATCAAGAATAAGCATAGTTTCAAAGTTCTCGTTTTATTTTCCCTCCCTACACTTAAACTGAACATTGTCCCCAATGTTCCTCGAAAGTATCAAAGTTATGATAATGGAAGGTAATTAAAAACGAAAGAAACTAATACTCCCCTGATTAGCTCTGTAGGATCCGTGTGTGAAGTAGTGGTTAAATCCTTTCCAAGAAAAATGTATGCGTGAAAAGCTCCTTCCAATCTTTTGTTTCTTCTTCTTGATAAATAAAACACGCACACTTGAAGAAAACAAACGAAACCTTCGCGTAAAATCGTGGTAATAATATATATATATATATATATATAAGTCTACTAAACTAGGATATAATGCTTGTGTAATGGATGTTTACAAATTTACGGAAAATTAAGACACAGAAAATTCCAAAATTTATAAGTAGCTCGAAAACGAGAAAAAGGTAATCTATTGTTTTACTCCTTCACGGCGCGTCGAGTTGCGATCTGACGCCGTCGGTTATCACGACAAAAAGCGGTGCGATTTTACGGAAAAAATTACGGAAAATTTATATCTTTAGAATCGGAAAAATTTACGCAAAACATCCATTATGACTCGATACAAGCATTTGACTCGAACAAACAAACATATATATCTTTTAATGAATTGCTATTCTCATGTTGACGTTTCTTTTGAAAACGTGTGTAATCCTCCCTACACTTATCCTTTATGTAAAATACCTTTATATGCAATTAAGACGAGGTTAAAAACAAAATAAATCATTTTTACAAATTTAAACATGAGAATAAACAATCAATAAAAGATATATGACACTAACAAGCAAAAAATTAAGCATGGGTTGCCTCCCACAAAGCGCTTTTCTTTATTTATGAGTCTTGTAGCTAGACTCGTAGTCGTGCTCCTACGTTACTTCATTACCGCCATCTTCTTCCTCATGACGGTCTCTATTGGGGGATTCCATGTTGTAGAAGTGCCCTATGATGCACCGTTCTAAGAGTTCGTCCTCTCCCCACTCGGTCCTATATTTCGGTCCTAAGTTCAAGCAATCCTTATATAAACCGAAAATCTTGGCCATAACATAATCTACTCCTTTTTCCTTATCCTCATTATTCCTATAATAGACCGACAGTTTAAGTTCCTTTTCATCATTAGAGAGTGATGAAAACTTCTCAATCTTAAACGGCATTTGGTAAGCTATGTCATCGGTCTCATCCTTGAATTGCACTATTCCTAATGAGGATCATAAGTCATCCGGTGTTTTCTATGAAAGGTTTTCCTAGAATAACGTGGGACAAGCTAGGATCTATGGCGTGCTAATATCATCCACAATTATGAAGTCCGTAGAAGCGTGAAACTACCTACATAAGCGGGCAATCCCTTAACTCTACCAAGAAAATTGCACCTAACCCTAGGATTATCGGGGTCTTGCCTAGTTGGAATCGGCTTCTTCATTACCCAATTATAGTAGGTGCTAGTCATTATGTTGATTGGGGACTTGCGATCAATGTAGGCCTTTGACACGAAAAAATGTCCTATGCAACATGGTATGTTAAGATTCCAAGGGTTCTCAAACTTGATTCTAGGGCTTTTCCTAACATACATGTGACGGAGGTCATGCACTAAGTGAGGGTGGCGAGATAGTTCTTCTTCCGTAGGAAATTTGTTGAAATAGTCAATGTCTACTTCATCTACTTCCTCGGGTGTTTCATTATTCACAGCGTATGGTCCTCTTCGTCATCATCATTCTATCGGGTTTCACTAAGGCGATGGTATTGACGAATTGAGCGTGCTTAGTTAGCTTGCTTGGATCCTTAATCTCTATACACGAAGGTTCGGAGTTGAGATAGCATTAACCTTCTGTCACTATTGGCTATGGCTTTCAAAGGTTATCTATCTTCCTATCCATTTCGGCTTGTTGTTGGTTAAAATGGTCCGAGAGCTTAGCTATTTGAGCTTCTTGGGATGCGACTAGGTGTTGCAACATCCCCTCAATGTTTTGTTAGGTAGGGCCATGAGATGGGGGCCATGAGAAATCATTGGAAGTGAATTCTTTGGTTTGTCCCCAATAGAAGTCAGGCTTGCCCTTCCATGCTTCTCGGGTGTCATTGAAATACCTAGGTCCGGGTATTGTAGGAATCTTCCTCCCGTTCCATTCTGCGAGGATGCGTAGTCAGCGAAGCATGTTCGGGATCGGGTGCAAGTCTTGGCGTGTTATGAGGATCACTACACGGCTCATACGAGGAAGAAACTTTGTTCACATGGCGTGAAGATTTAGGATTTTCGTAGGAGCTCATTAAGAATTTTACTTGATCTTCAAGCTCGATCATCCTACGATCGGAAGATTGTGAGTCAATGGGAGGCAAGGAGATTGCCTTAACGGTTTTGGGCAACTCACGGGGGTCATTCCAACTTTCGTTGTCATAGAGAGCAAGGTCCTCTATTATACCCCATGATTCTTCCGCGGTGAGATCACTAAGTTTTCCATCGGCCGCTTGGTCAATGGATCGCTTAGTGGGGAAGTTGACATGATCATAAAATATTTGGACTTGGAGCCAAAGATCAATGCCGTGATGAGGGACTTTATAGAGTAAGTCCTTGAATCAAGTCCATGCTTCGTAGAGATTCACCTTGCGTTGTTGGAACATCAAGATGTCATTCCTAAGCTTAGTGGTTCTCCCGGTGGGAAAAATTGAGCAAGGAAGCGAGAGGTGAGATCATCCCAACTTGAGATGGAGCCGGTGGAAGTCGCTCAAGCCAATTACTAGCTTGGTCCCGTAGAGAATTGGAAGAGGCCGCAGACGCGTGGTCTCCCGAGTAGTAGCATCAAGGTCGATGGAATCGACAATTTTGAGGAAATCCTCGGATCTTGATTAGGATCTTGAAACGAAGTCCATGGAATGCACATCCGTTTGCACCAACCGGATGGTGTCGGATCGCAGGGCCGTAGTTTGGGCTTGGTCGGGAAGCTCAATGGTGTTCCTATAGCCTAGGTGGCTTGGTCTCGAGTATTCACCAAGAGTACGGGCTCTTGGCGGGTCATTTGGTGGTAGGTTGATGAATGGTGGTTGCTTATCACCTTCCATGATGAAAAGTGATGGGATTACGAACAAAGGTCACGAAGAGAGGATAGACTACGAGAAAGCTAAAAATGAGAAAATTTACTTGATAGGAATCAAGCAAGGAAACCTAAGCGAGTGGACTACTAACTAGCTATTCTATTCCCGGCGGCGCCAAACTTGATAATGCTACACGCGTCGTTCGGGGTCAAAGGAACTTCCTTTTCTTGAGCAAGTTTTATAACACCCTAGGCGTTGAACCTAATCGTTGTAGTGTAGTATTAGGGTAAGCCACGGTATTGATATCGTTCTCTAGGGAATAGGAATGCTAGTGAGAAGTTACTACGCTAAGGTTGGGGTTAAGGAAGATTATTTTTATCTTTTTATGTTTTTAGAAAATGGAAAGGTACGAATCTCGGGGTTTGGATTTGGGGTTGGTATTTCTACCGATTACTCTACTTATCTAATTATCTAATCTAAGGTGTATGTAGTCTATGTCTAATTATTGTGTGCGCGTATGATAGTTTAAAGATGTGTTTACTTAGGTTTTAGTACTCCTTAATTATCTCCTATTGATGGTTGAATTGTCAAGTCCTTATTCTTAATCGCGTTGTGTGTCTAAAGTCGTAGGGTATGCGTTTATCCCTAACTCTTTGAACTTACCAAAGGGTCTCGTCTACAAAACCCTCTAGATAAACTCTAACTCTAAGGCCCTCTTTGGATGATTTAGTCTACAACCGCTCTAAGTGCTATAGTCTAAGGTTCACAAAGATTAATCAAGCATTAATTACACAACGAATGACCTATCACATTACTAGATCATTAACAATTAAGATAAGAGACAACCAATCAATATTCAATAATTAAGTTTCATATTCCCTAAGCAAACACACAAGTAAATTAGCCGACATGGAGAACATGCAAGCATACACACAAATAATCAAAGACATAATTGGATTAATGAAGTAAAACACTTATCTTGATGTAAGATAGGGTTTGGAACCTAAAATCTTGTACAAGACAGCCTTGTTCGGTTTAGGTTTTACTCCAAAAGACTACACATAAATCTTGAAAAATTGATTCTATATATAAGATTACATATCGGCGTCACCTTATGAATTGTGGCCGTCGGTCGCCGTCATTAGGGTTTCGTCTTGGCGCGTTAGTCTTGCGACGGCGTCACCTTATGATTGTGGCGCGTCCCCTTGCCCGACCGGCGCGTCGGATCAAATCTAGGCCGTGCGAGTTGCGACGGCCTACTCTTTTAAAGCTGACACCGTCACTTGAAAATAAAATTTGACTTGAGTAGTCACGAATTCTCCGACGGCGTCATGGTTAAGCGATGACACCGTCCCCATAATTCAAGACTTGAGTGTCTCGATTCTTGACTTTGGCCATTTTCTTCGTATATCCGCGCCTTTTCGTCCAAATAAGTGCCATTCCGACAAGACCTAAAAGTGAAAAGGAGCGATATTAAGTTATAACGGATACAAAGTGATCAAATAAGGGCTTAAATGACCCTCAAAAGGTACATTTTAAAACCTTATCGTTATGTCACTTTGTTATGAATTTATCTATGTTTGAAAGCTATTATCTTTTGTTGACATTCCTTAAAATCTATGCATAAAATAGTCTAAATGATACATGCTCCTAAATGTTATAATTTAAACATGGCTTGCATGAATCTCTCGTCTTGCTTCTTTTGCGTCTTTGTCACACTATTTGTTTGTTGCGTATGCACTTATAATTTGTCAATGTGATTTTGGTATGATAAACTTTTAAAAGTCTTTTTATCCAACAATATAATCACATAAATTGTCATACTTACTTATAGATAAGTATACTTATTTGTCTAAGCCTAACAACAAAACAATCTAAAAATAAAATGTCTTGAATAATATCGCATTCTTGCATAATATGATTGTTTGTCTTGATGCCACCTTAGTGTGTGGTAATTTTTTGTTTACTAAGTGGAATATGTTGTTTTTGCTTATATAAGATGTTATCATTTTATTTCCATCATGTTAGCATCTTTTGTCACTAACAAATTTGTTTTATAGGTTGATATAAATTATTTGTTATCTCACTTCATTCTAACTTTTATATGCTCATCTCGCATAATCCCCTTAATCCTATGTAGATTAGTAATATGTTTTATGGGACCCTTTAAACTTTCATATGGTTTAAAACATATAAAATTTAGTAATTTGGCATTACATCTTCATATCATTCAACCGAACTCTTTCCAAATCTCATTCTTGCTTCCGCTTTACAAAATTGCCACCACCACTATTTAGCTACAACAATACTTTAACTACATCATCCTCTCCACCTCCTATAAGGAAACCACATGCCTCGTCATACAATCACCTCGTATTAATCGATAAGAGTGCGTGAATTTAAGGATGAAGTTCATTGTATGTAACCATCATCCATAAAACATCACTAAGCTCATCTCTTTCGTTAACCCGAATAACCTCCTAAACACTTTGTTGTGATTCTTTATTTGATACACATTATGTTGGATGTCCACAAATTAAGGGGAGAGAAATTCATTCACATAATTGTCTTTTGTCAAATTTTATGTCTCTTACACCCTAAAATACCAACACATTGGTAAATATCACTTAGCTAAAACCGGTTCACAAAACCACAACTAGTTCAACCTTTTTAACCTTATATCACAAGTTTGCACCAATACCTCATCAAGTGAAAAATGCATCATGTGTTCTACAAACTTTTTCATCTCCATAATCAACAAATATAGTATTTTCCTTAAACTAGCACCTTACAATTTCACTATCTAGAAAACCATCATAGGATCTTATTCTTCTCTCGCAGCGGATATCATGCATGTCATTGTCGGTGCAAATGATATATTAATCAAAACCGTCATTCCAACACTTTTTAACACGTTGGTCTATCCAACTCTCTCATATATGACGTCATTCTCATCCTCATATAGGTACTTATTATTTTGGGTACATATTGTCTTCACTTCTTTTCAATGTCATTATCGTCCATGTCGGTCAAAACCATGTTAATACTATCTCTCCCATTGTCACCTAGAATAGATCATTTTTATAATTCGTGTCAACTAATGAACGAATTTATCTTCACGTTATCACTATTATCTTTATGCATTTTCTTTGGTATCTTCATTATAACATTCTTAGATAGAACGCATTATTGATTACTCTTGGCTTGAAGCATATAAGAACTTGTTCAAAATAATAGGTTATTAGCATCAATAAATCATTCAAATCATAACCCTCATGCATCATTGAATTGTAATGTCTATTCATATTTTTTTTCTTCCTCTTAATCTGGGTCACTTGACATTGCGAAAGGATTGCATGAGCCCATATTTTTATATTATTTGCTATACATACGAGTTTCTAACTCCTTAACAGTTTTCTACGTTATCACCACCACCTTCCATCACCACTTTCACTAATCATCACCACCATGGATTAGCGAAAACTTACTATTATAAATCTAGTGTCATCTATCAAGTTATCACCACATGAATCCTACTAGTAAATCGACACCAAAACTAGCACCACTAGCCTTAACTCTTTATATTCCAACTTCACTTCATATCTTCTTTCTAGGCACTATTTTGTAGGCTCTTATCATATTATATTCTTGCTTTTCTTATTATTGTAATTCTTATTAGGAGACTACACTTCATGAGATCTTTGATTATATCATTTATATATCACATATACATCTTTTTTTTGGGTCAAAAGATGAAATATATTACACTAATTTTTTCATTGTAGGTTCATCATCATATACACTCGATTGTATATAACTTACTCATCTAAGGATGAAGTTTTGCATCAATTATTTTCTTATTTTAGGTGCTTCTTGACACCCTCGAACAAGGGAATATCCTTTAAGCACTCATATTGCATCATTTATACACTTGGTTGTATATGACATATTTGTTTAAAGACAAAGCTTCTATTATACTAATATTTATTTGGTAGGTTCATCTTGGCGCCCTAGAGCAAGGGGAGCTTCCGTCAAGCATTAATTGAATGCATCTTATACACACTTTGTTGTATATCACTTACTCGTTCAATGACGAATATAGTTTTGCACTAGTATTTGTTTCGTAGGTTTTTAATCATACTCTGACGCCTTAAACAAGGGGGGGTAACCGTTAAGGGGAACCATGCACGCATTCATAATCATTCTCACTTTTCGACAAGCCTTTGTGCTTCGATCAAAAAGTGGAGAAAATAAGCTAACATTGCTATGCATTTTTCTTTATCATATATTTCTCATAATTTTTGTTGCATAAAACTAACCTTGATGTAGGTTAAGCCTCTTAATTTGATCCATGGATCCGCTACCAAATAAAGGACGGATTGGAGAAGAAGATTTAACTTCACTGGGGATGATGCAAGCTCGTCTTTTTGGGGAGAAATAAAGTTAAACTCCAAGGACACGCCCTTTTTGTTTTGACAAAAGGGGGAGAAGAGTGTAAACGGAGAAGGTAATGTAAAGGTAGTAAGGATACAAGTAACTTTTTACATTTTACAATCCATTACATTTACATATCTTTATCATCATAAAAAAGGGGGAGATTGTTAGTGCAAATATTACGATATTTAATCTATACAGTCTCGTTTGTTCTGATTGATGACAAACATGTAACTTGTAATATATAACATAAAATGTACAAGTTACTCGTAATCACATTTTGTCTCAACATACATTCAACACCTCTCGATGTCTCAAGTCCTCGTATGTTACAACACAGGTTCGTACATGTTTGTTATGTGGCATTATGATCAAAACCCTTAACAAATCATTTAGAATGTTTAAAGTGCGTTTAGAGTCACTAAGTATTTTAATAGGTTAACCATTCTATTTTGAACCTCAATTTACATTTTGCATTCACAAGTATTTTATACAAATACATCTTTTGTAAAATGTCTAACAAATATATATTTTTATTTGTACAAGTAAACTAACTATAATATTCATACAAGTACTAAAGTTTACTTACACTGGACAAAATACATTTTAATTTGACAAGCACTCAACTAGATATTTTATTTTATAAAAGGTAACAAGATATTTTATCAACTAGTCACATAATACATTACAAGTTTATTTTCATGAACATTTTAATCTAAATGAAAATGCATTTTTACATCATTCCATGCATCATCATATCTCTTTAAGATCTTTAGAAGATTTGGTATATTTGCAAGATCTTGGAAGATATTCTAAGATATCAAATCTAATAAAATATTATTTTTGAGATTACATTTTTGGCTATAAATAGAGCCCATTGTCTTCTCATTTTCTCATCCCTTCCAACACGCATTCTCTCTATCTTTCTTTCATCTTTTAGATCTATGGATAACCATGTAGTAACATACATTAATCACCATCATCATACTGCTTCTAACATTCATCTTTGTTGTAAGCATACTTTACATTTTGTTCAACCAAGGAAAGCTTGGAGATCTAGCCATCCTCATTCATCAAAGCATATCAACATATGAAGATTCAAGATCTCTTTTTATCCTCATTGATTGAAGACTTCTTATTTAAGAAGATCATTTAGATTAGTCATTCATATCCATTGGACATTTATGTCATTGTTAATACAAATATCGTCATTAAGCGTTATTTATATTTTTGATCTTTGCCTAAGTTTTGTTAACGACAAAAGTAAATTTAATTTATAAAAGCTTAAAGCTTGTCAAGTTTATTAGATATTAAAACAAGCTTTCTCAAACAATATATTCATCATTCAAGCATTTACATTTATGATTAGTAACATCTTGATATGACTCTAATCATTATGTATGATAGTAGTTTGTAGAATGTGTTAGGTTCTTAAAACCAAACACTACTTAAGCATTGCATATTTCTATAAATAGTAATACAACATTTGACATCATGTATTACATCATGGAAATCATTGGAAGATTCCATTAGATATTTTGTGAAGATTTGTACTCTTCATATCTTGCACAATCTCACTTAGATAGAGTTGACTTTAGGCAAGATTTGATATCTTGTTTGTCGGTGGCGGTACCAAATTGGTACAGGCGGAACCCTTTTAAGGGGTCCGCGGTCCGTCAGGCAGCTCTGTCAATTTGGCTATAAATAGCAATGCCAAGCCAAGTAGTTTCTCATCCCTTTCTAACATACTCTCATACATATCTTCTCTCAACCTTTCTAACTCGGTTTCATATCATATTAGTGATCTCTTTTGTAGCAAAGAAGATCAAGTCATATTCAAGCTTCAACGAGAAGTTGGAAGTCTTGTTTGTTTAGTGTTGTATGATCTAGTGTTGATCCATACTTCATTGTTGTATCAAACCATCATAATCTTGTGAGTGTGAGTGGTTAGTATTTTAGTCCTCAAAATACATTGTGTGTGGGAGTAGTTGTACCCTTGGAAAGAACTCGACATCTAGCTTAGTGTCGGAAATAGTGTAAGCGAAGTGTAAAGGTTTTCTCCGCGGTGAAAGGAGCTTGTTGACTAGTGAAGTTAAACTCTCGAGTGTGAGACTCGGGGGTGGAGTAGGGCAAGGAAAAAGAGTCCTTGTAGGCGAACCACTATAAACAACTTGTTGTGGTTTGATCATTTCTTTCCTTATTTACTTATTACATATTGCTTGCATATTTCATTAACATACTTAAGATCAATATCAATTGATCTTTCAATAAGTTCAAAACAAAGTTTTAATCGGTAAACTATTCAACCCCTTTCTAGTTTTCTACAATTGGTACGAGCCTCGTTGCTCAAGAATTTCTAAAATAACTTGTATTTTATAAACTTGAAGCGATCCATGGATTACGAAAACTTTAAAGAAGGGCAATCTATGCAAAGACCACCACTCTTTGAAACCAATGGATTTATCTATTGGAAAAACCGTTTTGAAACATATGTAAAATCAAAAGATATAGATCTTTGGTTTATTATTGTTAAAGGAGATTTTAGTTCTACAACAAAGGATATTTCCGTTGATGAACAAAAGAAATTAGTTGCTAAAAATAATGAAGCTAAAATGATGCTTTATAATGCTTTACCTAGAAAAGAATATGAAAGAATTTTTATGTGTGAAACCGCCAAAGATATTTGGGAATCTTTAATTGTTACACATCAAGGTAATTCACAAGTCAAGGATAACAAAATTGATCTTCTTGTTCAACAATATGAACAATTTGTTATCCACGAAGATGAAACCATTGATTGTGGCTTTGCTCGTTTAACACTATCATTACATCACTTAAAGCACTTGATGAATCTTTTCGTAGTAAGAACTTTGTCGGAAATTTCTTAGAGCACTCCATCCCAATGGAGAGCTAAAGTGACCGCTATTGAAGAATCAAAGATCTCTCAATAATGTCACTAGGCGAGCTAATTGGCAACCTCAAAGTTCACGAAATGGTAATGGAGAAAGATTCGGAGATCATCAAAGGAAGAAAGGAGAAGATCAAATCCGTTGCTCTTAAAGCAAAGGCGGAATCAGCGATGATGGTGAATCTTGTTCCGATAGTGAAGATGAGGAGTATGCCATGGCGTTAGAGATTTCAAGAAGTTCTTTAGAAGAAGAGGAAAGTTTGTAAGACAACCTCGAGAAGAAAAGCCATTCGAAAAGATCGGGATGATAAGAAGATTAAAGGTGAAAGAAAGTGTTTTAGATGTGGTGATGCAAGTCATCTCATGGGAGAATGTCCCAAGCCACCTAAAAGCAAAACTCAGCGAGCTTTTGTAAGTGGTGCTTGGGTGATAGTGAAGGCGATGAAGAATCAAGCAAGGAAGAGATCGCTCTAATGGCACATGAGTCAAATGAGGTACTTTCCGACTCTTCTTATTCTTCTATAGATGATGACACCTTGCAAAAACAATATAATCAATTGTGTGAGCTAAGTCTAAAAATCATAACTAAAATAAATTTCTAAAAACCAAAAGGAGTTTTGGAAAATGAGGTATATGAGTTAAAAGAAAAAGCAAAACGTCTTGAAAAGGAAAAGCAAATGGCGATGATTGTAAATCATGTCAAGAGCTTAATCTTGAAATAGAAAAACTAAAGCTCACACAAGAAGTTTTAATAGAAAATAATTCTAAGTTTAAAGGTTTAACAAAAACATCGCTCTTGCCGATGAAATAGTTAAAATCCATAAAACACCGGGAGACGAGGAATGGGCTAGGTTTTAATGAAGTATTAATTTCAAAGAGTCAAAACAAAGCGGCCGAAAAGGCGAACATTACATCAAAATTGCTGCGATGCAGCCACGGACGAGACGGAACCAAAATAAGGGTTCCGTCCGTTGTCAAAATGGTACCATGGTACTTGATGAAACAGAATGTTCATGTCTGGACCGTCTTGAATTTGTTAAAATAACAAAGAAAACCAATGATAATGTTAAACTAAAACCGGCCATTATATCGGGAGTAGGACTTGTTAAAATGAATTTAGATCAAAAACTACTCAACAACGATATAAAACTTCTTTTGCCAAACGCCCTTTCCTAAGAGCAACCACAACGTTCAACCTAACTACCAACACAACGGTTGGAATCAAAACTTTCTAGACCATATCAAACTCCAGTTACATGCCATGGAACCCTTACCCATCATTTCCATACATGAATCAAATAAATGGTATGTTTAACCCAAACGGACCCATGAGATATTGGGGACCAAATGTTTGAGTTATTTGCTTCTTAGGTATGCTTGAAAGTTGGATTGGAACGATGAATGGATAAAAGATAGTGGATGCTCACGACACATGACGGGCAACAAAGTCTCTTCTCATCATACCAAGAGTATGGCGGAGGTAATGTCACTTCGGTAGCAATCTCAAAAGCAAAATCATTGGCAAAGTGCGATTGCTCATAACTCTCTAACTATTGAAAATGTTGCTCATGTGGATAGGTTAGGATTTAATCTACTTAGTATTAGCCAACTATGTGATAAAAAGTATAAAGTACTATTCGATGAAAATGGTAGTAAAATACTAAAGATGGTATCACCATAGCTAAAGGAGTTAGGAAAAATAACATATCGTCATGAAAATAGATAAAACATATAATGACAAACTTTGCTAACAACATTAGCGATAGCTCATCTCTTTGGCATAGGCGGCTTAGGTCACGCTAATATGAGACTTATACAAAACCTATCTTCAAAAGAGTTGGTTAGGAATTTACCAAAACTAAAATATGACCAACACTTTTGCGGCGCTTGCAAAATTGGTAAACAAACACATAGTAGTCACAAATCTAAAAATATGGTGTCCACATCTAAGTGTCTAGAATTATTACATATGGACTTGTTTGGACCATCCGCTATAAGAAGCTATGGAGGCAACTTATACACTTTGGTCATAGTAGATGATTACTCGAGGTTTACTTGGGCGTTATTTTGAAAACCAAAAATGAAGCTTTTGATAAATTTGAAATACTTAGCAAGAAAATTCAAAATCTTCTAGGTGTCAAAATTGTGTCGATCCGAGCGGATCATGGTCGTGAATTTGACAACGAAACTCAATTTGGAAACTTTTGTGATACAAATGGTATAACACATAACTTTTCCGCTCACGAACACCTCAATCAAATGGAGTAGTAGAGCGTAAAAATAGAACAATTCAAGAAATGAGTAGAACAATGCTTAATGAACAAAACATTCCTCAAAAGTTTTGGTGTAGCATGATTGACACTTCTACATATATTTTAAATAGAGTCCTAATCGTCCTTTCCTAAACAAAACACCATATGAACTTTATAAAGGTAAAAAGCCAACATTAGGATATTTTAAAGTCTTTGGTTGTAAATGTTTTATTCTTAATACTAAGGATTATCTCACCAAGTTTGACCCAAAGTCTTATGAAGGTGTATTTCTTGGTTACTCTCAAACTAGTAAAGCTTACATTGTCCTAAATAAAGAAACAATGATAGTCGAGGAATCGTTGAACATAACATTTGACGAAAGTCCACCTCCTCTAAGACATCACCTTTGGTAGATGATGACTTAGTTGAAAGTCAAATAATTGAAAGTCAAATTAATAATAACAAGGAAGATGAACCATTAAATAAGGAAATTGTCAACATAAAAGAATCTAAAAGTCATCCATTAGAAAGGTCATAGGAAAACTTAATCAAAGAACCTTAAGATCACAAGCTCAAAATCAAAGTAATCATTTTGTTTTGTATCCACCATTGAACCAAAAACCATAAATGAAGCAATAAAAGATGAATCATGGGTAATTGCCATGCAAGAAGAATTAAACCAATTCGTTAGAAATGATGTTTGGAAACTAGTTCCAAAACCCAAAGATCAAACTATAATTGGAACAAAATGGGTCTTCGAAACAAAATGGGCGAAAATGGTGTAGTATCTAGAAACAAAGCTAGGCTTGTTGCACAAGGTTATAATCAACAAGAAGGAATTGACTATGATGAAACTTATGCACGGTAGCTAGACTTGAATCTATTAGAATATTACTTGCTTATGCATGTGCTTATGATTTTAAATTATTTCAAATGGATGTTAAAAGTGCTTTCCTTAATGGGTTTATTAACGAAGAAGTGTATGTTGCTCAACCTCCGGTTTTACCGACTTTGAGAAACCACATCATGTCTTCAAACTCAAGAAAGCATTATCTGACCTTAAACAAGCACCTAAAGCTTGATACGACCGTCTTAAGACTTTTCTTATTGATAACAAATATACTATGGGATTAGTAGATAATACTCTTTTACTAAGAAAAGGAATCGCAAATTATTATTGTTCAAATATCGTTGATGACATTATATTCGGATCAACTTGTCAAGAGCTATGTGATGATTTCTCTAAAATCATGCATGACGAGTTTGAAATGAGTATGATGGGTGAGTTAAACTTCTTTCTAGGACTTCAAATCAAACAACTAGATGATGGTATTTTCTTTAACCAATCTAAATATATAAAAGACATGCTTAAGAAATTTGGTCTTGAAGATTCCAAACCAACTAAAACACCCATGTCCTCGGACACTAAACTCACCAAGACGAAGAAGGTGAATCCGTAGATAACACTAAATATAGAGGAATGATTGGTAGCCTACTCTATCTTACGGCTAGTAGACCCGACATTATGTTTAGTGTTTGTCTATGTCTTTCGCTTTCAAGAAAACCCAAAGGCATCACACTTAGAAGCATTAAAAGGATTTTAGATATATTAAGGGAACAACGTGTTTAGGATTATGGTATCCCAAAGGAGCGGGTATAGAAACCATAGTGTATGCCGACTCGGATCATGCGGTGATTATGTCGATAGAAAAAGTACAAGTGGTATTTGCACTTTTGTTGGACATTGTCTCACCTCATGGTTTGCAAAAAAGCAAGCGGCTTTAGCCATCTCTACTCTTGAAGCGAATCGTCTCGGTAGGAAAAGCATGTCAACAAGCTCTTTGGATGAAGCAAGCTCTCGTGAACTACGAATTCATCTCAACGACATTGTGATACTGCGACAACAAAGGAGCCATCGATCTCGACAAGAATCCCGTTCAACATGCTCGTACAAAGCACATTGAAATCCGTCATCACTTTCTTGCGACAATGTTCAAAAGGAAACATTTCAATCGAGAAAGTATCCTCCGAAGACAACATTGCCGACATCTTTACTAAACCTCTTAGCGAGAACCTTTTAATCTTCTTAGACTTGGTTTAGGGTTAATGGAACCAAACATGTAGGATAAACATAGCCTAAAACATTAGAATAGTCAAACCAAAACAATTTTGCCTTGTATACGCTCACATAGCCACGGCACAAAGCGACAACAGGACGGAACCAAAATTTGGTGCCGTCGGTCCGTCAGTGTCTCTGAAAAAAAGCGCTATATACATAACATCCTCTTCCTCACAACCCACTTTACCAAAGCGTGTAAAACTTAAACCAAGCTCATTATTGTCATCTTCCCACTCACTAATCATGAAGATAACATCATTGTAAGTATCCTAACTACATTTCATCTCTTAATTACGAGTCTAGGATTCTTATTTATGCACAAAACTATCACAAATCATTACATGGGGTTTTATGTATGCTTTTATACCAAATATGAATTCAATTGGCAAATTGCATAACTAGTCATTCAAATTAGGTACTACATTATCATATTGCATAAACAAATCATGTTTCCCACTAATTGATAGATAATAAATATAAGGCCTTATTCAAACAACCAAACACCCCATGTCAAAAGTTTTGAAAAGCTTCTCACTTGTAGGAAAACATTTTTCATTGCTAATACAAATAGAAACGTTAAATTTTCATCACTTGCATGCTCTTGAATACTAAAGGTATTGCATAACTAATATGCACTCCGGGTATATTCAAATGTAGCCACATTGAATTAGGAGCATTTGGGTTATCTCATGGTATTTGCCAAACACTCCACTAAAACCATTTTGTGCATAAAATGAGTCGAGATAACCGCACTCAAATTGTTTTCATATAGGCACACACTAGAATCAAAAAGCGTTAAAATTTATTTTCATTTTTTTAACATGTTAATTCTTGTCCTTAGGAATAACCATGGTAGCCATAAGATTCTATGATCACAAAGACACTCTTAACTACATTCCCAAACACCACAAAACCAAAGGACTCACCAAGGAACAAGTAGAAATATTTAGGGGTCTAGAATCAAGGTATTTCCACGAGGTAGAACCATTCACCCATCCTTCCTTGAGCACACTAATCTTCGTGAAGAACTAGCCGCCATTCAATTCGATTGTCTTCTTGACATTGATGAACCAATTTGTCCTAGGTTCGTGTTAGAATTCTATGCTAGTGTGACGGTTTTAGTGATGAAGATGATGATGAATTTTGTCTTAGCTTTAGAATCAACCAAAATGACTACACCATCACCTTAAGTGAATTTGCTAGAGTACTAGGAATTCCCAACCGAGGAACTTGTGTCTACGGATAAGTGGTCACTCACGCCCTTGATGCAATCAACGACCGCACTTCTCCCTATCTAACCCGTTTGGCCGATAAGGATGTCATCCGTGAACACCTTTTAACCCAAAAGCGGATACAACCGAGTAACCCGAAAGGAAAAGAGGTAGACCGAGATCCATATGGAATGGAGCTAAATGAACTTAAGCAAATTTAAGAAATGGGAGGAGTTACTTAGAGCAAGCGTCATTAGCACCATAGGAATAGGGATCACATAAGCGCTTGTCTTTGCCACATGCTTTACAACTTGTCCACCGACAACCATTCAACAGCCTACTACATAGCTAGGAGAATGATTGATATTCCAACTCAAGGATCCGTTGCTCTTCCATACGGGATGCTTCTCACCCGTCTCTATAGAAACTTCGCTCCAATTCCACCAACCCCAAAGGGATGCACCTTCACTATGAACTCATCCTCACATCTTTGTACCTTTGAGTGATGCTCGAGTTGCTAAGACTAAAGGCAAGAGAGCTAAACCTCCAACTCCTTCATCATCATCATCAAATAGCTCAGGATGGTCTTCCAAGCTCTCATCTTCCACCTCAAGAGTATTACGCATCTCTTCCGAGATTGAGAATGAATCGGTGAAATTCAAGCAAACTAAGGGAATGTTCAAGTGCCTTGGTAGGATGATGAACAAGATTTACAAGAAATTGGACAAATAAGGGTACTTTAAGGAGTGTTTGGAACAATGCATTATCGTTAATGTTTGATACTATTTAGTTGTTTTTATTATGTAGGATGATAATATAACTTGAAACAATGGTGTATGCTAACAATCTCATGCAGGGGGATAGCACAAGTATGCTATCAAATTTTACCCATTTTCACTATATTGTGAAAATCAATAAGCCTTGCTCAAAATCTATGCTCCACTATGTTTACATATGTGTTATTTACTTTTCCTAACTAGAAATGTTTAGTATAACGACTTTTGAGAAAAATTTGGGTTTGAAATTTCCCGACACCTAAAAGCGTACTCTGTCCATATTTGACCTCCACGGATCGAGGCGGCACCATAATTTTGGTACCGTCCTTTATATAGTTTGGTACCGCCATACACATGCAGGCGGACGGGACGGCACCCTTTTAGGGTACCGTCCGTGTATGATTTTGGTGCCGTGGATCCTCCGGTAATTTTACAATTTCGACTCTTCGTGATTCCAAATTATCTTCCATCACTTATAAATCAATCTTAACTAGTTTATCTTGTTATTAGAACTAGTATTATTCACTAAGGTATATAAAAATCCATTTCCACCAAAATTCAAAATTTGAAAAATCCACCCAAGGAGCCCTTTGGCATAAAGGAAGGAACCAAATTTTGGTACCTTCAATCCGTGGGTAATCGAATATTAGGAAATTCCACTCACTAGAACACATTTATTGCATATCTTTTCTTCTTCACTCCATCTTCTTTGTATGGATTGACTTGGGTGATATGACTAGCATTCAACCCACTTCCAAATCATTAGGAACCTCATCTCTTCAATGGTTCAACATCAAATCAAACCTTTTCTCAACAATTTCTTACCTCTATAAATTGAAAGGCTTTACCATGATCATCCTCACACCTTCTTCATTCTCACTACTATCTAGCAAATCAAAACCCAAGTTAAAATGACTAAATCATCACCAAAACCTTGCAAGAAAACCGCTAGAATGAGCGTAAGGCCTTGTTGTTTTGTTCATCTTAGCTCATCATCCGAATCTTCACCACTCACCATCTCATCTCCCATTAGAGATGATACACATCTTACCTTAGCTACACCCACTTCATCACACATTGTGATCACCACTCCACCACCAATAAAACACCTACTTCACCTCCACGGCACCCATCCAAACATCAAAACACCTCACCACCTTCACCAAGGTCTCCCTCTCACTCCCATGGAGTTATTTTCAACTCCACCAACATCACCAAATCCTTTCCTAGAGGCCAAGTCATCCACCACCATTGCCATCCTTTGGCACCATTGAGCGAATCGCTCATGAGTCACCTCGGTCATCCATTGACCCAAACGCCCCATTAGGGCCAAGACCTCTCCTTTTCCACCCCATTCACAAGGACATTCATGGTCCTTTATACGGGGATCATCCACTTCCATCATCAATGTCCCTCATATTGAGGACATTCCGGAGTGCATGTGGGATGACAATCCCACTTAGAGAGGAGATTCAAGCCGAACTCCACAACCTCCACCAATTCAAAGGCATGGTGGATTCTCACTAAGTGAGACAATGCAAATGCAAAGTGCTTTGCTTGCATCCATCATGACCACTCCAAACATCCCAACACCACCAACACATCCACCATTCCACCACCACAACCTCCCAAACTTTCTACCCTCCAGGCATGGTTGCTCAACTTGTGAGCAAGCGGGTCAAACAAGTGGAACGGACCGGGATTATGGTCCATGACTTCCACGAAGAAATGAGGTTCATCCTCAACCACATTCTTGGCGTCTCAGCGCTCTTTCCCATCCACCATCACTTTAGGATGGTTTTAGAATAGTCTTTCTTTTATTTGCTTTCTTAGGATAATTTTTATTTTCTTGTACTAGAAACACATCATTGTGTTCTCTTTTCATGATCTTTACTCATGAAAATTTTAACTAATGAATGTTGTTTATTATATTGTTGGTGTCATTACATAGTGTTTGGAAATGCTTGTGAATGATCATTATTACTAACAATTTTTTTGTAGCTTTATTTTCACAATCCATGTATCTTCCCATTAAAGCACCCAATTTAGGGGAGCTTTGAACAAGGGAGATAATAGCTCGAGCTCATTACATTCCATAGCCTCTTCTTTTGTTGAGACAAAGGGGAGAAAATATAGAACTTTGAAATTATTTATATTTGACTTTTACGAAAAGTCAAGCGCATACATTGACTTTCTAAAAGTCAAACAGAACTCTCATTGATAATACTTGACTTTTCTTAAAAAGTCAAGCGCATCTTGACTTTACGAAAAGTCAACATCATGCATCAACTAGTGAATTCTTTGACTTTCATAAAAGTCAAATTTCATACTGCATTATCATTTCCTTTTCAAGTTCTAAAACTAATATTTTATAACTCTTGTACAAACTTTGTTTCTTTTATAAAAATAAAATTTATATTTTGTCCTCAACAAAAGGGAGATTGTTAATACAAATATCGTCATTAAGCGTTATTTATATTTTGATCTTTGCCTAAGTTTTGTTAACGACAAAAGTAAATTTAATTTATAAAAGCTTAAAGCTTGTCAAGTTTATTAGATATTAAAACAAGCTTTCTCAAACAATATATTCATCATTCAAGCATTTACATTTATGATTAGTAACATCTTGATATGACTCTAATCATTATGTATGATAGTAGTTTGTAGAATGTGTTAGGTTCTTAAAACCAAACACTACTTAAGCATTGCATATTTCTATAAATAGTAATACAACATTTGACATCATGTATTACATCATGGAAATCATTGGAAGATTCCATTAGATATTTTGTGAAGATTTGTACTCTTCATATCTTGCACAATCTCACTTAGATAGAGTTGACTTTAGGCAAGATTTGATATCTTGTTTGTCGGTGGCGGTACCAAATTGGTACAGGCGGAACCCTTTTAAGGGGTCCGCGGTCCGTCAGGCAGCTCTGTCAATTGGCTATAAATAGCAATGCCAAGCCAAGTAGTTTCTCATCCCTTTCTAACATACTCTCATACATATCTTCTCTCAACCTTTCTAACTCGGTTTCATATCATATTAGTGATCTCTTTTGTAGCAAAGAAGATCAAGTCATATTCAAGCTTCAACGAGAAGTTGGAAGTCTTGTTTGTTTAGTGTTGTATGATCTAGTGTTGATCCATACTTCATTGTTGTATCAAACCATCATAATCTTGTGAGTGTGAGTGGTTAGTATTTTAGTCCTCAAAATACATTGTGTGTGGGAGTAGTTGTACCCTTGGAAAGAACTCGACATCTAGCTTAGTGTCGGAAATAGTGTAAGCGAAGTGTAAAGGTTTTCTCCGCGGTGAAAGGAGCTTGTTGACTAGTGAAGTTAAACTCTCGAGTGTGAGACTCGGGGGTGGAGTAGGGCAAGGAAAAAGAGTCCTTGTAGGCGAACCACTATAAACAACTTGTTGTGGTTTGATCATTTCTTTCCTTATTTACTTATTACATATTGCTTGCATATTTCATTAACATACTTAAGATCAATATCAATTGATCTTTCAATAAGTTCAAAACAAAGTTTTTAATCGGTAAACTATTCAACCCCTTCTAGTTTTCTCCCCATGTGCCTTGCACATGAGGGCAAAATGGGCATTTCATTGTTTTGGTTAATTATTTTGGTGGTAAGACTGGTACAACCTTAGGGACTAACGGTGTATTTAATCAATAAAATTATACCATCACTACCACCACCGTCCCGTTATCTCTTCATCATGTTTCTCTCTCTAAATTTCTGTTTCTCTCTCTAAAATTACCACCATCACTATTCTCAAATCTCATAAACTCCTCCACAAAAAAACATAATCTCAATCAAACACTATCACCATTCTCTCTCTAAAATTAATATCATCACCATTTTCAAATCATGTAGTTTAGATTAAAAACCCAAAAAGTTGTAGTGCACACAAAATGAGTTACCATATCAAACACATCATGAACAACTGAAGATATCTAAAATGAGTTACCATATCAAATAAACACATCATTAATTAAGTTGTTAGTTTAGGAAGTTGAAGAAAAAGAAGAAATGGTTGATCAAATCATCAATTTCGTCATTCGACCGCCCATGTATGCTACTTTCTTCTTCTTTTTTTTAATAAATAAATAACATTTTTTATTCAATTCATTTCAATTGGTAATTTGCTAGAGTACAATTGTTGCAGCAGATCTACTAATTTGTTGTTCCCTCTATACCATTAATTAATTAATTGGTTGGTGCAGGGCCTCTTATAATCCTGAGGAGTATTTATGGGATAGGGGGTGTTTGGCTAAGCTTATTTAGTGGGCTTATGAGCTTATTAACTTATATAAGCTTATAAGCTCAAACCAAATGTTTGGCTAAGCTTATGTGAGTGGGCTTATGAGCTTATTTATGGGTGTTTTGATAAGCTAGAAGAATGAGGCTTATTTATGAAGATTCCGGCTTATTTAACTCTTCACTTACATTTTTTACCTCATAACCTAACCATATATCATCTTTTTTTCTATGTCGATACTCGTGACAGATTCATCTCCGTGTTTCTCATTCTTATAAGCTTATTCATGTCCTTTTTAGTGATTTACCAACATAAGCCAAACCAAACACTTTTGAGCTTATAAGCTTATTAACCATGAGCTAATCCAAACACTAAGCATGGGCTTATAATCTTATGTTATATAAGCCATAAGTCGCTTATTAGAAATAAGCCTAAGCCCACTAAATAAGCTTAGCCAAACAAGGCCATAAACAATTCACTCTTGGCGGAAGGAACTTCATTCGACAAGACATTGACCTTGTTAATACCCTGATCATACTTTGAAATGTTCCCATTACATGCCTTCACCTTTTCCATCTCATGCTCTTCCTCAAATGCGTTTCATCGCCATGGTAACAGCATGTTGCTTGTCTTGATGCCAATGACGTTGCTCTTATCCTTCTCCCTTCCAACATCACTCTCTTCACTCTTGATTTCTCTGGCTATGGCTTATCCGACGGCGATTACGTCTCCCTTGGCTCCCACGAGAGTCAAGACCTCAAGGTTGTCGTCTCCTATCTTAGATGTAAGATATTACTTTTCACATACACATCAAACCATAACACAAAGTAGCATATAGATGGAATTCTAGAGAGAAAGTTAGAGGTTTAGGGAACTTAGTGAGAGAAAGTGAAAGATATTATTATGAGCTCGAACTCTCTACCTTGGAAGGTAGAGTATTTATAGTCTTACATAAATCGCCACACATCGGGTCGTGGATCGGGCATACGATGGGTAAAGACCCGTCCGTCCTCCACGGTGTTACTTAACTAGATACTACTTAACTAAAAGAACTACGACTACGAGTTTTCTAACGATTACATATACTTGAGGTGACCGACTCTTTAATCTGGGAATTTCTAATTCTAACAATCTCCCTAAGGAGGTCACCTCAATTACGTACCAAAAATACAATGAATACAACCGGATAATACATTAACAATTGATCTTGCATTCATGATGTAGTCCTTTGCTCCTAAGCTCGTAGTCATTGATTCTTCACATTGCATGTTTGGTTACTTCAAGTGGAGGTCTTTTCTTGATCCACGTGATAATAATTTTGAGCCATCTTTTGAGATCATCACTATCAACAATCTCGAGATATCCATTGTGGTGTTGTGACTTTGGGACCAACATGCTCACATTACGGATCATGATATCTTCTCATCGAGTAGCGGAAGCATTTGTTGAATCATGATATTGGCGGCGTAGCGAAGCATGGAGTGAAAATATCGAGTCATTGATGCACTTATCATGATTTCTTTTGAGATGAATGTGTAGTGTGAGCATGCGGCTATGGTTTGACCGCTTCATTCGATCATTTGCAAGCGTCGGGTGTACTGCATACAACAGATTAGCAATAAATCGCGCGAAAGCGTCTTTGATCACTTCGTTGAATTGAGGTACACGGCCCACGGTTCCCGTTGATCGATACAAATCTTTTTGTGATCGGTAGGATTCTAAGAATCTCCTTGACGGGGTTTCGCATGTTGTTCTAGTCGTTCTCAAACGGAACATCTCAAAGAAGACAACACGGAGTGAGTGAACCGTGAATTTTAAGTCCACCGATTGATGAAAAGAGATTTGAAAACAATCGTGTATTGCTCAATAGAAATGGTTTTGCAATACAACGAAGGTTTTATTGAAAATCAATTATCAATCATAAACACACCTTTTGGTTTGAAAAATTAGTACACGGTCGATGTGCTAAAGAAAAGAGTTTTTAAGCACAATGACCGGTTTTCAAAGGTATTCGTCAATCCATAACTTTGAACCGGGATTGATTCAAGAGATTGAATCGCCCATTGTTTCATTCGGTTGTCACATGGTTAATCTATAAAATAGATCTCACATGCCACCTACCGAGGAGCTTGTTTGATGTTGGCTCGAAGGCTTTCCATCTTCATTGTGAATATGTAAACACATCACTCGGATGTTACGCAATACCACAAGGATAATGCATAGGACTCAAGATATAATCTCTCTTTCCACATTGTGTGAAACATAGAGTCTTCATTGAAAGTGTCCTAATGAGATTTATTGATGATCTCGTGGCTCTAGACTCAATTTGTGCATATTTGGATCTGTCTTGGGAGACTAGGGAGAGGTCTCCTTCTTCAATATCAACCATCTCTAAGAGAAAGTCGATAGATAATGTCGGTTCCCGTGAGAATGAAACAAGTCCTTTTAAGAGGAACTTGAGTGGTTTGGAAAGTTGAAGTGCGGTGCGTCCACTGGGTCCATGACGTCTTGTCTTCAATACCGATGTTACCATCGGTAGCATATGAATTGAACCGGTTTACGCCCTAAGGTTGAATAAATGGAGGCTATTTGTTTTCACCCTTTTCTCATTCAATTCTTTTTAATTCTTCAACCCTTCAATGCTTACGAGACTTCATAGCTAGAACCTTGTTGGGTTTATTCCAATACTAGCTCGGTCTTAGTCCGCACTCTTCCCATATCTCATTTTGTTCTCCTTTTATCATCATACCTAAGGACTTCTACACTAACTAGTGGATTGTCCTGGGTGGATCCCTCCGATTACGGCGGATCGTGGGAACATATACCTAACCTTATCATCCTTATATCACCGTACATAAAGTAAAGTTGGTCGGTCTATTTGGTATTGTTCAATGCGCCATTAGATCCAATTGAAAACCATTTGAAAATCAATTCGGATACTTGTGATATATTATCAAAGCATTTTGTACTGAATTGTTTTTGATAATTTTAGACGAGAACTCCCCTCAACATGTGCATCAAGTATTTGAAAATGTTTAGCACACGGAGGCAAGAGAAAAATTAACTTCTTTGATTACCATTTTCTAAAGATATCAACATCACTTCCCATATCAAATCAAGTAGATATAGGATTTCCGGGAAGGATGAGGTTTCCATAAATTCGCTCCCCCTCAATATGTGCCTCGAGGTTTGAAAAGAGTTTTGCACATACTAGAGGGAACTTGCACCTTGGGATGAATGATCACGTTTCAAATCAAAGGTTTAAGATAGATGCTCCCCCTCAACATGTGCATGGAAAGTTTTGAAATCGTTTGTCACATGAGGGCAGGATAGCATGTACATCCTTATAAAACCATTTACCTAATTATCAGTTTAAATCCAATTTAAATCACACATTCTCCCCGATCACAATTATCAAATCATTTGAGATTTGTGATCTCTTATTGATTTAAATTGATTTTGAAAGCTTTAAGGAGAATTGTGACTTGATTGTGAAAGCGTTTGAGCGATAAGGATCGGATTTAAGACTTTACACTCCATTGATATCTTTTGAAAACAATTTTAATGCCAAATAACTTTTAATTTAATTGAAATCATTCTCCCCTCAATCAATGACATAGGTTGTGAATTGAGAGATAGAGATTTTGACAAATAAGTCCGATGATTATCAAAAATAGACACCGAGTTATTTTTCAAAGCATTTGGTTTTCAATGAGATAAATGTTTATAGAATCGAGCATGGAATTTGAAAACATGTTAAAACATGGCTCTGTTCTTTCTTTTAAAACCGGGTTATTGCTGAAAATGACAATAAACCATTGTTTCTCTTTCTCCCAAAATATTTTTGATTTTTGATTTTTTTTTTTTTTTTTTTTTTTTTTTTAATATAAAATTGAACAACATCTAAAGTCCGTGTCATTCTTTGAATGACAACATCAAGACCGTAGATATTATCGAATCGAGAGAAACATGATAAAATGACAATATTTTTGAAGATTTTTGAATTTTCAAATTTTATGGATTTTGAAAGTTTTATATTTTTCTATTTGATTTTGAAGGTTTTATAATTTTGTATTTTGTTTTCAAATAGATATATACAAGAGATAGATGAAGATAGACCTTTACTCCTCGTCTTCCTCCACGAAGGCGTTTGAGTGTTTCGGTTGAAGGCATTTCAAGCCAAGGCGTGGAAGAATAAACTCAAACGTTCTCTTGGAAGAGCTTTGGTGAAGATGTCCGCTAACGATATTCGGACCTCACAAAGTATAGTTCCACCACACCTTTTTCCACTTGTTCCACGATGAAATGATGTCGAATGTCGATATGCTTTGCTCTTGAGTGTTGAGCGTTGTTGCATGAGAGAGCAATAGCACTTTATTATCACGATCGAGAGGAATTTTGTTGAATTCAAAGCCATAGTCGGATAATTGAGATCTCATCCATAAGATTTGAGCACAACAAGATGACATGGCTATGTATTCAACCTCTGTAGAGGAAATAAAGTACTCATTTGCTTCTTTGAGGACCAGCTCACAAGTTTATCACCCAAAAGCGAGCACCTCCCGGCGTGCTTGACGTGTATCTTGACAACTCGCATGATCGGCATCTGCATAGGCCGTTAGTGACATACCGGTGTCCTTGGTGCCAAAGACCCATATTGATGGTTCCTTGGAATACCGAAAGACCCGTTTAAGCGATTCAAGGTGCTTTTTAGTAGGCAGCACGGTATCTAGCACACATGCAAACAATGAACAAGATGTACGGTCTACTAGCGTGAGATACATCGGGATCCAATCGTACTCCGATATTTCGTTTGGTCAATCATGATCCACGAGAGGTCCTCATCTAATTTGGTTCGGTCAATCATGGGGGTGTCAACGGTCACATGAATCAAATCCAAATTTCTTTAAAATCTCTGTTGCATATTTAGATTGATTTATGAAAATGCCTCCGGGACTTTGTGAAATTTGTAATCCCAAGAAAATGACATTTGTCCTATCATTGACATTTGAAACTTTGAACTCATTTCATTTGAAAACGATCACATTCCATTGGGTCTATCGAGGCAAAAATAATATCATCAACATAAATTTGAACATGAATTAAATGTTTGCTGACTTCACGGTGAACAATGTAGGATCAATTGCTCCTTTGATGAATCCGGTTGATAGAAGAAACTTTGTGATGTATCATACCATGCCCTTGGAGCTTGCTTTAAACCGTAAAGAGCCTTCTTCAAGCGATAAGCGTGAGTAGGATGCTCTTGATTCACAAATCCTTCGGTTGGTGGCGTGAGCGACTTCTTTAAGATCTCCGTTCGAAATGCCGTCTTTACATCCATCGATAAACTACCATGTTCTTACTAGCGACATTAGCGAAAGATTACGATTGCCTCGATTCGAACAAGCTGGAGCAAAAGATTCTTCAAAGTCTATACCCTCCTCTTGACGATATCCTTTAGCAACTAATCGAGCCTTGTTCTTCAACACATCACCATGCTCATCAAGTTTTACTTTGAAGATCCATTTGAGAGCTATAATCATAGCACGCCTGGGCGGTACTAACTCCCATACATCAAGGCGATCAAACTCATGAATTTCATCTTGCATGGCATTGAACCGACTATCTTCATTCATGGCGGTTTAACATCCTTTGGTTCGATCTTAGATAGTACGGAGTTGAAGAAGCACCATAAGGCATCGGTTGCGAGTTGTTTCGGGTTGATACAAGACGAGAGGATTTCCAATGATGTTGTCTAAGGGGTGATCGTGAGTCCATTTTACGAGGTGTTCATGTGGCGGTTGTTGAGGCCGAGGTAGGTGAGTCGATGTCTCTGAAGAGGATGGTTCGATGATGATTCGGGGTAGCAAATATGTTTTCAAATGGAGCATCTTGAGGAGTCGCAGGGATTAACTTCATCATTGATGCGAAACATTTCCATGATGTACATTTGAAGAATGATGATTTGTTGATGAGGCGAAGAATCGTGACGGGTGCTTCTTGACTTAAGGATATTGAGGCGAGAGATTGACTTCATTCACGGAATATGAGCTTCCTCTGTTGTGGGAACCATCACCTCATTAGTAATTGAATCATACAGTTCATCAAACATAGGATCAAACAATTTCTTTACATCATCTTGGATGGAGGTACATATGGAGTTTCTTGGGAGGAGTTTGGAACAAGGGATGAACCAATGGGACTGTTTTGAAGTGCGGGTCTGGTGGAGTGTCCGAGGAGCCATTTGACCGGTCGACTCATCAAGCGTAACGTGAATTGTTTCCATGATATTTCGGGTTCTTTTGTTGTAGATTCGGTATCCCTTTTGTTTGGTGCATATCCTACAAATACTCAATGTCGACTTTAGCCACAGGTTTGCCCAAGTCTTGACCCTCATTAGTTGGATAGCACAAGGCACCAAACACACGAAGGAAAGATAGATTAGGTTTTCTGTTGTGGACGAGTTCATATGGAGTTTTTCCATGAATAGTGTGAATCGAGGAGCGATTTTGTGTGTAGCATGCGGTGGCAATTGCTTGACCCGGAGAAACATTGGAACCTTTGAGTAGATCGGCATTGTTCTAGCGGCTTCAACAAGAGTACGATTTAGTCTTTCAACTACACCGCTACATTGAGGGGTTCGTGGAACACTTCTTTGATGGTGATTCCAACGCTTTCATAGAATTCACTAAGTTGTTTGTTGACAAACTCGGTTCCATTATGCATTCGATAATTACGGCGGTTTTGTTTAGTCGAACTGCGGTTGTTTGATGAGTTTGATGATGATATCGGGAGTTTCATCCTTTGTCCTTAAGAACTTGACCGGTGAATCTAGAGTAATCATCAACCACAACTAACACATATTTCTTCCCAAAGATATTACGCACCTCATAGGTCCACATAAATCCATATGAATCATATGAAGAACTTCGTGACGAGTTAGTAGGTTTGGGTTTATGGGCATACTTCTTGCTTTTTCCCAATTGACATCTTGAACAAAGATGATCCTTTTCATACTTTAGTCTAGGTAAACCTACAACTAAGTCCTTTACGGAAAGATCGTTGATGGTGCGAAGTTCAAGTGATTGAGACGACGATGCCATAACCATGACTTTGTTTTAGAAGCCTTTGATAACAAGCGATTGGAGGCCCTCATCATGTCATCGATAGAGATGGTGTAAATATTTGAGCCACGAGTTCCTTTTAACAGTTCCTTACCATTAAGATCTCTAACAAAGCGGTATGTTTTCGAAGGCTACTTCTAGATCGGAATCACGAAATTGACCAGCGAGAAGCAGATTATGACCTAAACCTTCCACGTAATACACTCTAGAGATGACACTATCACCAACAACATAATCTCCATACCCCATAATAGCACCGAAATGATCATTACCAAATCTAACGATCCGATGAATTTGCTCACGAAGTTCATGAGCGCGACCGGTCTCCAAATCATATGCTTGGAACAACTGAGTCCGGTACCACGAGCGATTTGAGCGATCTGCGGTTGAACACGAGACAAAATGGATAAGCGGATAATTGGGATCCCCATGCAAGAATGGGTTCCATTTGGTTAGTTACAATGGTTGGACCACCCACATCGAAATAGAAGTATTCATATCGAGAAGTGAGGCAATGGAATCATTGTGAATAGATGCGATACTAGTGTCGTATTAGCCCATTCACGGTGTGATCACTTCTTAATGGAATAGTTCTACCGGTGAGCATCCATTTTCTAGTGGGCATTATCGATTAGTCTTATGACCAACGGTATCCAATAGTAGCCTATTTTCTTGAATGTTCTTCCCGTGGGTTTCCATTGTTTTCTAACTTTCTTCGTTTTGCCTTTTAGCCTTCTTAGCATGAATTTTAGCATTAACAAAATTAATGGACAATTAACATCATTAGGCGAAACATTAACATCACATCCATGATTAGAAATGAAATTCAAGCGATCATCGATTACAAGGTTTGCAAATAGTATCGAATTGAATTAATTACGATGCGCCTATGGCAAATACTAGAATCAACACGATTCGTTTTATTCGATTCAAACTTAAAGTTCCTAGATTGTTCTTCTACTCTTTCCAAAGGCACATTCTTAGCTTGCGAGGTCCTATCATTCCTTGTATTGTCTTGAGACTTTGACTGCTCCCTTTAATGTTCATGATTACTCTGTAGAGGGAATGGGAACATTAGTTTGTTTTACTACTCTTTGCACCACTGTTTAGATGTCTTTGGGATCTAAACTACATGCGGTGCACTACGGTTCACATTCTTAAAACTAGAGTCTTGAGATTTGTACTCCTAGAAGGCACACTTGAGTTCTCTTTCTTAGCATTGACGGATCTAGAATCGAACTGCTCAGGGTACACTACGGCTCACATTCAAAACATTGGGAATCGAGTGCATATCATATTTGGCCTTATGCATTGAGCATGGAATCAAAGGTTAACTCTCTCACCTAATGTCTTTGGGCATATTGTGATCAAGCATTCTAAGATTTCTTGAGATCGTTTGGCATATAAGCATGCATGTCCAATTGCATTATCATGAGGTTTCTCTAGCTTATCCTCTTCAACAATCTCACGCAGCATTCTAAGCAATCCTTAAGGGATGAGAAATATGTTTGAATGGCAAGTTTGTTGTTCCTTAGATGAGGGGAACGATGTCACGGATAAAGCATATTTATTACCGAGTGAACCTTTGATACAACATTCTCCTCATTGATCATTGGCATTTTCCTTTTACGACTCTTGATTCTCAATTTCCTTTGCAATGAAGCTATTTGTTCGTTGTTTTTGTTACGAGTGACTTTAATTGATTCAAACAACTCATTGAAATGACGTTTAACCTTTTCATTTTCTTCTAGAAAACTTTCGTTTTCCTTTTGTAAAGCATTTACTAGGTTTTGAAGATGAAACGTTTGAGAATTCGAGAATCTAATGAAGGAGGCATTTGGGAGCTGTCATATTGTTTGGTTGACCCTTTAATTGAGAGATTTGGGCTTTCAACTTTACGATCGTGTTGCACCGAGCTTGAATCATTCATCACGTTTGTTAATTTGAAAAGCGCATCAAACTCGGAGCATCGAAGATGTCTTGACATTTGAAGTTTTGACATTTTCTTTAAGATGTTGATATTTTAGTTGTAAATTAAAATGCTCAACTTCTAGTTTAGAAAAATGTTTAACGAAATTGTCGTGATCATCGATTCAATTTTCTCATTTAGTTTAGAATTAGTTTTTCAAGCTCAATGACACGATCATGGGAGACTTTCGGGCCACGAGATAATTCATGAAATTTGGAAGCATTAATAGAGCAATTTGAGCGATGAAAACACATCTTGAGCAACACATTCGGTAATAAGATTCTCATTTAATGTATGCAAGTTCTTTCTCTCAATCTCATTATATTTCGATTGCACGCTCATAGTCACTAACTTCAACAACCATTGCATCAAATTCCTTTTCCATTCCCTTAATATCGGTTTCTATTCCTTTTAAGACTCTCAAAGTGATCTTTTAGAAGTTTAAAGAAGGGCATGACCTCAGTCAAATAACATTCTTTCATTTGTTCAAAACCCTTTCTCCTTGATTATACCGATGGGTGTGATCCTTTTCTTGCAAGTTTTCTCAAAATCAACAAATAGTTGAAATATAATGTATTGGCTAATTAATGTCTTGCTTTTAGTGGCAATTGTTCTAGGTACAAGATGCATTGGTGTATTAGGAGGATACACGTCGCTCTAGGCATTTTCCAAAGGGAGGGTTAGTTTCAACAATATTTTCCGCTTTACTTATCTAAATCCTTTTCCGAAAGACTTGTTCGGGAGTCAACAATGTCTGAGGCTTAAACTTGTTTAAGAAATCCAGTTTTCCTTCTTGTAATCATGAGGAGTGATAATTATGTTTTCTCTTTGCATTTGGGATCATTTTGTTTCTTATTCATCTTTTCCTAGTGATTTCATTTGATTTCTTATCTTCCTCGGTGCACTCAACGCAACTAGGGTTACGCCTAGGCTTAAGGATTTCATTACCATCATAAAGCACCTTATGAGCATTTCTAGCCTTTTAATTACCTCTGGATTTGGTTCCTCAACAAGGGAATGCTATGCTTATCACTTAGGACTCGATGTTTAGTGACCATGTGAGCGATCTGAATGGTGTTTCCTTGTATGTACAACTTGTTTTCAAGTTTGTTTTCAAAGTTTTCAGTTAGAAAAATCTCTCAAGAGTTTTGATTCCTTTGCATTAAATTCTTGCTTAAGCATTTTCACATTTTCTTGAAGTTCTTGTTTTGTTTAGTTGTTTTAGAAAGTTTTTCTTGCAAGGAATTTAATTCTTGTTTCAATACTTCTTCTCTAAACTTACTTTTTCTAATTCTTGTACTCACTTGGTCATCCATTTCCTGCTCACGAGTGGTCAACTCAAACTTAGCACGTTGTTCATAAATAGCAACACGTTCTTTATAGGCATTTAGTTCGAAATTACGGAATCATCGGGGCACATGCGGTGTATTCATCAAAACATAGTCATTATTGATGCGAAGATGCATCACTTGGTACAACTTCATTTTCACTTTGTTTCACATATTGATCATATGGGACAATATTGATATTACCCATATTTTCAATATTTGATTCAATAGTTTCGATTGATTGTACTTTGTCATGCATCTGTTGCACATCGACATCATCGTATAGTTTTAATACCTCGAGATTAGCTTGTCATGGGATGGCCCACTAGTGATGAAGAAGAGACCTTGGGAGAAACCATTGGATAAATGCTAGCCATAAAAATTGTGTGTGCCGTGGGTCCATCATCCACGTCAGTCGTATGCATCACGATCGGCGACTTGAAAGGCATTCGATGATTGTGACCTATCTCACGAATAGGTTGCTCATCCACATCGGCATCATAGGTCTTGGCATTGCCCTCGGCAAGAAAGCAACAATTCCTCTTCATTCAAAGCGGCACCATTGTCACGAGCTTGTGCCAGGTGACATTTTATCTCGAAAGTAATCGGCGATTCGTGGGCGCTTTGGAGATGTGCGGTTCCTTGCAATATGTCCTCACCACCACAGTTGTAACATTTGATGGGCTTAGCTTGACCTTGGTTACCATTCCTTCCTCGATTACGGTTGCCAACATAACCTCTCCCACTCCACCTCGTCCACGATCATCTGTCTTTCTGAATCGGTTGCACCACGATCCTTCCATCTTTAACGGTGGCTTGATTGTGTGGGTTAGATGCGATTCGAGGTTGTTGTTGGTTTGTGGGAGAGTATTCATGTTTTGACTAATGAGAAGAGCTAGTTGATTAATGAAGCTACCAGCGTGAGCATCGACATCGACTTGTTTGTACATAGGATCGGGAATGAGTTTGTGATTACCATTACCCAAGGGTATGACTTGTGATGCTTTGGTTGTGATTCCGATGTTTGAGTAGAAAGTTTGTAGAGTCATTAGACGAGCTTGTCTCTCCTGGTTGGTTTTGAACCGATTGAGAATTAATTTTTCAAACATAGCATGTCTCTCATTCGAAGGAGGAAGGCATAGAGTTGCTCATAGTTTGTATTCTTCAATCCTTTAGTGAGCTTCACAATGTAACAAACTTGTGCCATTCGGGATTCATGTTGTTCACAAATTTTGAGTTCAACTGAATGTTAGGCATAGTCATTCGATGTTCCTCATGTCATTAACTAACTTATGAAATCTCACATAGTACTCATAGACATTCTCATCTGGTTTCATCTTGAAGTGCTCAAATTCGTCATAGAGTTGGGATTCTCTGTCTTCCATAGTCAATTACGAACACCGAGAGAAGCATCTTAACATTATCCCAAATTGCCTTAGCATCGGTGTTATGATTGATCGACTTGTAGATGTCTTTAGGAAGACCTTGAAGAACAATGTTTGAAGCCACGATATCTCGCATCAAATCTCTTTTATCCTTATCATCAAGCTCATCATACATCTTAGGTCCGTCCATTCCGTAAAGTGGAGTACCATCTTCATTAGTATCAAGTATGTCTCTAGTTGTCTCAACTCGATATGGTCCTTCATCAATGGATTTGAGAATGTTGACACCATTTTCCTTTCCAAGGCAATACAATCGATTCGTTGAGCCCAAGAATCGTAGTCGATTCTGTCAAGCATGGGGGCGAGTATCCGAGCCACCGCTTGTACATCCTCGGCAACAGTGGAGATGACAGTAGGGACGTTGGTAGACATGTTAACAGATTATACGGGATTTTATAACTCTATGATTAAACCGGGAAATAGATTCTTTCACGGGATTTTACTAAATCAAGAGAAAACCGTAAACAATCACTCAAGTCGCTAGAAGATAAACCACTAAATCGCTAACCCTTAATTCGCTACACCCCTAAGTCGCTAGAGTCCCAAGTCGCTAGACAAAAAGCAAGTCGCTAAGTAGTAACTCGCTACAGACCAAGTCGCTAGCCAAATTTTGGCGACAATTACGCTACACAAGTCGCTAGAGATACAAGTCGCTAAAGAGCAACTCGCTTCTGGACCAAGTCGCTACCACCAGTCGCTACTCGTGGTGGAGAGTCCACTACTTGTACTTTAACTCGCTAGATCTAACTCGCTAGGTTTAAAGCGTAACTCGCTACAATTTTGTGAAGCAAGTCGCTATAAAGAAAAGTAAACCGTGAGCTAAGTCGCTAGCAAGAAAAGCCTTATAAACATCACTTTTCAATCCAAAACAACCCAACCAAGATGATTCAAGCTAACCAAATGAAAACCTAAACACTTGTGATGATTCTAAACATGAAAGTACTAACAAAATTCAAACTTTAACACAAGAAATCAACCAAATGATGCAAAAACCACTAAACTTTTCAAACTCAAAACCACCTAAAACCACTATAAATCCAAAGATGTGCAAGATATGATCTAACCATGGCTCTTGATACCAATTGTAAGATATTACTTTTCACATACACATCAAACCATAACACAAAGTAGCATATAGATGGAATTCTAAAGAGAAAGTTAGAGGTTTAGGGAACTTAGTGAGAGAAAGTGAAAGATATTATTATGAGCTCCAACTCTCTACCTTGGAAGGTAGAGTATTTATAGTCTTACATAAATCGCCACACATCGGGCGTGGATCGGGCATATAGTGGGTAAAGACCCGTCCGTCCTCCACGGTGTTACTTAACTAGATACTACTTAACTAAAAGAACTACGACTACGAGCTTTCTAACGATTACATATACTTGAGGTGACCGACTCTTTAATACCGGGAATTTCTAATTCCTAACATTAGAGCTAACCAACTTGTTTCCAGCATTGGCCTTTGGGGACGCTCCATGGGTGCTGTTACCAGGTACCTCACTATATTCTCTTTTTTATATCCTCTATACTTGTTTCCAGCATTGGCCTTTGGGGACGCTCCATGGGTGTTGTTACCAGGTACCTCACTATATTCTCTATTTTATATCCTCTATCTACTACTGTTAGTAGTATATTTTTAAGAAATATAATTAAGAGATAGTGACTCACCAGGTGAACTCCCATTGGGCATCTGTTGTTTCGACTGCAGAATCCGCCATCTTGTCCCCCTAAACCAATATCAGTTTCAGCTGTCATAAACCCCAATTACAGCATATGAGATGAGATAAAAGAAATTAGCATTGAAATAATTAATTCAAAGTGAAACTTTTATTAGTTATAAGAGGTTGAACCTTGATTTTAGTTTGGAAAAACTTTGGAGATACAAGCTTGGATGGACAAGCGAAAGGGTGGAAGGGGTTGTATTGTGGTTCTTCTAAATTTCTATAGCTTTGGAGAGGGGTTCAAACGTTGGGCATTATTTATTAATGATGTGTTTATTTGATATTCATGATGTGTTTATTTGATATGATAATTCATTTTGTATGCACTGCAATTTTTTTGGTCTTTAATCTAACCTACATGATTTGAAAATGGTGATGATGTTAATTTTAGAGAGAAAATGGTGATAGTGTTTGATTGAGATTATGTTTTTTTGTGGAGGAGTTTATGAGATTTGAGAATAGTGATGGTGGTAATTTTAGAGAGAGAAGCAGAAATTTAGAGAGAGAAGCAGGATGAAGAGGGATAGTGGTGGTAGTGATGGTATAATTTTATTGATTAAACACACCGTTAGTCCCTAAGGTTGTGCCAGTCTTACCACCAAAATAATTAACCAAAACAATGAAATGACCATTTTGCCCTCATGTGCAAGGCACATGGGGAAAATAACAGACGTTGACTAACGGAAACTTGGTCAAGGGACTTGTCTAGAGTATAAAACCCAAGTTTTGGACTCCTAACGATGAAAAAGGCAAGGTTTGTCCCAATGTGATGCGCATGTACAAGTTTAGAGACGAACGATGTATTTTAGTCTTGATTTTATTTTATTTTATTTGTGATGTGTTCTAGGCAGTAGCTTAATTTCAAATTTTCGCCCATGTAAGACGATGAACAGTTTATACGGTAAACTGAATGGATAGGAGGGTGTTCGAGATTGAACATTATTAGTAAGATTGCCTCTCTCTTTATACATTTCCTTTTAAATTAGATTTAAGCAAATTAGTTCAAACGAAGATAGCTGAGACAAATGATAACAAGTGACGATTTTTGCTAATTTGACCAAGCCCCCTAAACCATAAGCGAAGGAACTTTTCTGGATTACTTTCATGCGCTTATCTGCAATTAAGTTGTTTAGAGTGTTAGGATGAAGTTGTTTGTTCGTTTATATTTAAAGTAAACAAGGTCTTAAAAATAAGCAATCCCAAACACCCCTGATTACAATCAGGCGCTTTATTTATATATGGTTATTATTTAAAACCAATATAACATGAAAATGAGTTTCAAATAGCAATGCCAAACATCCCTTAATGATAAATGAATAAACCTTTTATATAGAATATCGGTATCGCTATATAGGTTTACAGTGAGTAGGCTATAATTTTCAATTATCAGAAGTTTCAAATTTAGTTATTAGCTTGAAATTGAGATATTCTAGAGATTCAAATGCATGTACCTACCATAGCAATGTTTTCAATTCATCATCAGATACTTGATAACTTATTTTTGAAATCATATTTTCAAGGGAAAGTAGTTGTTATAAGAGGAGAAAGTGCTAAAGATGGACCTGGTATGCCTAAAATGTTGACACCGACAAGTGCAATAACGGACATTGGTCTTGGCAAGGTAAACTGTTAGTCCTCTAAACACCTTTTTAAATTCTCTTTTTAGATTGAAGCATCTTTACATATGTTGTTTTTTGTTTCTTAGGCTTTTGTCCAGGAAACAATTTGTAAGTTTTATCCACAACTGAAGTTTGCTCAATTTTCTAATTTTATCTGTGGTCATTGACATACTATATCCAGGCAAGGCAAATCTTTCAAAGGTTCGGGTCATGTGGCCTTCAGTGGTGTCAATCCTATGGTAAGGAACTATATTCTCCATTTCTTTTGTGCTTGACTTTGAGAATCCTTATAAAAAGTTTTTGAATATAAATGGGTCGAATTTTTGCAGGATGGGAATGAAGGAAAAACTTTAAAGTTTCAAGCTTTACAGGAATTGACTTATCATATAGTGTCCCTAATAATGTAGCATCGCTCAAATCTGAAAAAAGTTTTATCAAATGAGGTTGACGGTTTCAAAAAGGTGGATTACGAAGGCGAAAACCACTCATTCTTTTACATATATGCAGATAACAACTCTTACCTTCTTTATCTTTATTTTGATAACTACTCTCTTCCTAATAAGGAAGGGAGCTCAAATTGTAGGGCTTCAGAGGTTATAATCGATACGACTTTTAACATCTTTTAATAACAAAAATATTATGAATACATAGGAAATTCCTAAAAATCATGAAATGTCATTATAAACATGAACAAACACCTTATCGGTATCATTGTGATATACCTAAAACTATGGTGAATATTTTTATTTGTATATTCACCTTACACATTTGAACAAGGAAAAAACACTTCCTTTCATATCTACTACATTCACATACTGTATATATTTTGGACTCCCATCTCAAAGCCATAGGTTTTGTGGAAATCTAACATAGTTGTGACAAAATGGGTGTTGAAATGGGTGTCTTTTGCTGTAGAAATTGGGGTTAAGATGGGTGTGTTTGTGTGTTGAAATTGTGGTTCAAATGGGTTTAATTTAATCTTTGATGGATATTTTTTGTTTTTATGTTTTTGTTTTGTTTTGTCATGATTGGATATATATATAGGAAGCATTATCGAGTTTATAGCCGTGGTGGAATGGAAATATCTAGCAGAAAGTAGAGAAGCGGGATGAGAAATTCAGAAATTACATGCAAGATTTGAATCAGGTTAAATTCCGTTAATAAGTGAAACGCCGGTTTATTTGAAGGAATAAGATTGAAATTACTTGGATACCATTTATTTGTATGCAAACATGCCTTTCAGGGGGCTTTTGTTCAGATTGGTAAGAAATATGATTTCGAATAAAATATGTGTTTTTCGATTTAATCTTGCAATGGATAGCTCCACGAATTAGGCTTCGTCCGCAAGAAAAAACTGGGCGGATTTGTTTTAGGAAATCGATGAAGGAAGTGACTGAGAAACAAGAGGATATATTCATGTTGAAAATCTAGGAGGATTTGATACGGTTGAAACACGGGATATATTCATGTAAATAAACATTACCACAATTATTTTATGCATGATGCACCAACAAAGCGCTCCCGCAGCAACGTGCAGACGCTCGTTAAACTTAAAATTTCGAAAAGGTCAACCATATTGACACGTAAGGATAATGTTGAACACTGCGTAGCGATAGGGATTATGAAATTTATATTATCTTCTGTCAATCATTCATTGATCTTTTATAGCAAAAGATAACAACAGCTCATACATTGTTGGTGTGTATTCGCCCAGTAGCAGGGTATGACAATCAAAGGCAACAACAATACCACTATGTGGTTACCGGATATCACTTGGAATTGTGTAATCACTTTCCAAAGTAAACTATTCGACCCTAATGCCTGGGTTACACAAATATCTACTTGGGATAAGACCAAATGTAGTTATAGAATTAGGCACAATTCAATAACCTTTTTGCTTGGAAGTGTTAATTATTTTCTGTGTGTATATCATGCGTAATCAGATCTCCTATTTATAGGAGATTACTCTTAGCTAGTCAAATGGAATTATGAGAATTAATCGGCCCATTAATCGCCTCATAATTATCCCCATTATAGCGTTAGTGGTTACATGACCAATTAAGCGTGGTCATTATGCGGTTATAATCACATAGCGATACTTTCATAATACTAGCGATTTTTTCCACTAGCGATGCTTTCATAATACTAGCGATACTTTCCACTAGCGATGCTTTATAACACTAGCAAGTACTTTCCACTAGCGATACTTTCCACTACCGGTACTTTCCACTAAAAGTCGGGGTGTTCGGGGACCTTATGGGTGTACACTCCATACCTCGACCCATTACAGTGTGAACTAATCCCACAAGTGCACTAAATTTTCCGACAATCCTCCCAAATTTTGTTCACTTCCTTTGCATGAAAAACAAACATTAAACAAAACATGTGCATAAGCGAAAATATCATGAGGATTGAATTTCCATCTTAGTACATTACGTTCAAATATTCGAGAATCAAGGTGTTCTAAGAATTGAACCCTTCAACCCATTTGAATACGAAGATAAAATACACAAGTTTTCAAACACTTAAAAGCTCGACACTATACAAGCCATGTGTCCATATCCAAATTCATAAATGTTGTAAAAGCTAAAGTCCAAAAGCTTCAAGCGGCAAAACTTCAACATTCACATAGGTGGTTCCTCTTTATTCATGCTCACCTTAAGCACTTTTTCAAAGAAAATTAACCATTAAAAGTAAAGACTTCATCCTCCTTTCAAGCAGTTACGAGCACAACCTTGGGATGTAAATAAAACATGTGCCCCACCCACCGAATGTTCGACTTTCCACATTGAACTCGGCTCCTAAGTTTCCTCGGAGGAGTTGGGTGTCCTAGCATTCGATGACTAAGTTGGACTTAAACCCATCCCTTTGCGGACTATATAACCAAGTCTCTAGCCGGACCCTTCGTCAGTGATCGGCTAAATTTTGTTGAGATCTAACAAACTCTATAGATACCACCCCATTGATAAGCTCACGAATCATGCTATGTCGACACCTAAGTGTCTAGACTTCCCATTGTACATCGGCTATAAGCCTTTGCCAATGTAGCGCACTATCACAACGGATAGAAATAGGTGCTATAGGTTTAGGCCACAATGGAATCTCGAAAGCAAGTTTTCAACCATTCGACTTCTTTACCAAAGTTTGCTAAAGCCACAAATTCAGATTCCATTGTTGAACTGGTGATGCAAGTTTGCTTCTTGGATGCCCAAGAAATTGCACCTCCACCAACTAGGAATACCCACCACCGGTAGAGCGAATTATCTTTAGTGTTCTTGATCCAACTTGCATCGGTGTATCCTTCCAACATCGAAGGATAGCGATTATATGAGAGACTATAATCCATAGTTCTTTTCAAATACTTGATTACCACATGAGCGACTTGCCCGATGATGAGCACTAGGATTACTAGTATACCGCTCAATTTTCCCACCGCAAAACCAATATCGGTCTTGTACAAGTCATGGCATACATCAAGCGACCAATTACCCTAGAATACTCAAGTTGAGATCTGACTTTGCCATTATTAGGCATCGACTTCTCACAAGTATCCATAGGTGTACTCATCGAGTACAATCAAAGTAATTGAATTTCCTTAACACCTTCTCAATATAATGAGACTAAGAGATAGAAATTCTATTACTTTCATGTTTAATCCTTATACCAAGGATAACATCGCCTCCCCATGTCCTTCATGGAGAACCTTGATGACAAAAATTCCTTTGTCGGGTCAACCTAATTTTGGTCAATGCCAAAGATCAACATGTCATCAACATATAGACAAATGATGACTCCTTTACGATTCATCAAATTTGCTATATCACATTTGTCGGTGGTTAAGAACATAACCACTAGACAAAACCACTTCATCAAATTTTTGATGCCATTGTTAGGTGCTGCTTAAGTCCATAAAGAGACTTAATCGGTTTACACCTTGTTTTCATTTACGAGCAAGATGAAGCCACGAGGTTGGTTCATATAAACCTCCTCTTCCAATTCACCATTCAAGAAAGTCGTCTTCACATCCATCGATAAATAATCGGGTTGTGAATAGATGCCAAGGCAATCGGCGGTCTTATGGTGCGATCTGAGCCACGAGGGCATAAGTATCAAAGTAGTCAATTCGACTTTTGTTTAAAGCCCCGAATGACTAATCTAGCCTTGAACTTTTCAATAGTTCCATCTACCTTCATTTTCCTTTTGAAAATCCATTTGCAACCCGAGGTTTGCAACTGGTGGTAGATCAACCAACACCAGTGTTGTTGCCCATGATGGAATCCATCTCATCATTGATTACTTCTTTCCGTAAAGCAATATCACGGGACTTCATTGCTTCTTCAAATGTTTTGGGATCATCCTCAATAATGAAGCAATGGGAGTATTGGTGCGAGACCTCATCCTGGTTCCTTCAACTAAGTAGAGTTGAAACTCGAGTCCAAATGACTTTGGAGTCGACCCTTTTCTCTTCTCGAGCACGTGTTCGGGTTGTTGAACCACAACCTCATCGGGACCACCGATGGTTCATCATCGAGGACTTCGATACACCAAAGTCATGAGTTCCATTAGAATCCTCGACTTGGTCTAAGGACCAGCGAAAATCTATTCTCATCAAAGTTTGCATCCTTGATTCAATTATGGAGTTAATTGAAACATATTCATTAGGTTCAATAACATAGAACCTAAAAGCCTTGGAATGCTCGGCATATCCAACAAAGATGCGATCAATGCCTCTTTCACCCAAAGTTTTCGACTTTGGATCGTGAGTCTTACAACGACCCTACAACCCCGAACTACGAGATAGTTCAGGTTGGGTTTCCTTTTAGTCCGAGTTCATAAGCGGTAACCTTGTTCCTTTTGTTGGGAACTCTATTTAGTAAATAGCAAGTCGTCAACATAGCTTCACCCAGAACCCTTGACTCGATCCACGAATAGGACAACATGGAATTAACCATCTCCTTGACACCCTATTTTTCCTTTCGAAATACCATTTCTTTGAGGAGTATAAGGGCATCGTTTCATGGATAATTCCAACAGATTTGAAAATCTGAGTATCCATGTACTCACCTCCCTATCGGTCCTTAATCTTTTGATCAAAGACCCAAGTTGTACTTCAACTTCGTTTTAAACACTTTGAATTTATCTAATGCTTCATCATTAGTATGTAATGATAGACATAACAAAACCTAGAAGCATCATCAATAAATGTCACAAAGTACTTCTTATTCCCCAAAGAGGAGTGGCATGCAAATCACACAGGTCACTGTGTATAAGCTCCAAGAGCTTAGTCTCACGACTAATACCCTGAAAAGGTTTCTTGGTTATCTTGGTCAACATACAAGTTTTACAATTTTTAGTGTCCATGTCAAATGCTGGGAGTAACCCATCCTTAGACATATCTTGCATCCTTTTATAGTGGACATGGCCAAGTCTAGCATGCCAAAGGGTAGAGTCAGTCTGGTCAGTGGTGGTCACAAAAGCTGAATTTACACTATCAGTGGCAATATTAAGCCTGAACATTTGATTACATAAATAACCAAAACCAATAAAAACACCATGCTTAGAAAGCACAAATTTATCAGACTCAATAACTTGTTTATAACCATGATTATTCAAAATACTACTTGAAACCAAGTTCTTCCCGATATCGGGAACATGAATAACATCAAACAAAGTTACAATCTTTCGAACTAAATCTAAGATCTACACAACCTTGTGGAAAACTAGAAGGGGGTTGAATAGTTTTACCAATTTAAAACTTCCTTTTAAATATTTAGATCGACTTATGTCAATCTATTTGGTTGTTTATGTTGGACGTTGATAGATAGATATATAAGCGTGTAATGAAAGATAAAGAGTAAGAAGCACATCACCACGACACAAGTATTTATAGTGGTTCGGCTACAAGGACACCTTCCTTGCCCTACTCCACTCCCGAGTCACCTACTCGAGAGTTCGTAAACACTACACCAACTCCTTATGGCGGAGAAGCCTTCTGGCGTCGCTTAACCTTTTTCGGTACAAAGCTAAATACCGAGTTCCTTCACACCAAGGCGAACCACACCTAACACAACGTCGCCTACCCTTTATACGGTGCTAGGCTAACCACCGAGTTCTTTCACACCAAGGAGAACTAATCCTATCACAACGTCGCCTACCCTTTATTAGGTACTAGGCTAAGCACCTAGTTCCATTACTATGGAGGAACTACTACCCTTCACAACACAACACCTAATATCAAGGAGATCCACTCCTTGTTACAACACCATCAAGGATATCACCATCCTTGAAATAAACAAATACTTATATGTATAACGATGCACCTCATCGATTATCGACCTAGGCATTCTTCCCAAATGCTACTTGATTTGATTCTTGGCATCCTTCACTAATGCCTTTGACACAACGCTTGGCACCCTTCACTAATGCCTTCGTCTTGACACCTTTAGCATTCTTCACTAATGCTTTGACACGGACGATAAGCACCTTTCACTAATGCTTTCATCTTGACACTTTCGGCATCCTTCACTAATGCCTTCAACCCAACATCTATGGAGAAAGAAAGAACTATCAACAAGAGAACCTTAGTTGTCTTGATGATGACGAAGCATGGCAACTCATGGACTTGAGCTTGCTCGTCTTCAAGTGGTGATCTCGCCTTTAAGAGGAACCTAGAAGATCACACAAAACAAAAGACAAACTACATAGATCACTTGGATCCGAGGTTAGAGGTTATAATACTTGGGGAAGTATGTGTGTAAAGTGGTGAGTAGAAAGGAAGAAATGGCTCTCTATTTATAGAGAAATTCTCTCTTGTTCCCGGATCCCGGATCCCTCCCACAAGGATCCGGCTAGCACAAAGCCGAGGGATCCGTGGGCGCTCCTCTTTGCCCATGGGTATTTTTGGTTATGGGTCATGGGTCATGGGTTATGGGTTGATCCATGGTTTTCTTTCTAGATACAATGTATCTTAAGGATACAATGAACTTGGTTAAGTGGTATATATAAAACCATGGGTTATGGGTCAATACCATTTGCTAGTTTTACCCATTTAGTATATACTTGTTTTACCCATTTTAGTATATACTTGTTTTACCCATTTTAGTATACTTAGTTTAAGTATATGCTAACCCAATATGTAAACACTAGTTGTTGTACATATGTATCTAAATCATAAAATCACTTATACTTGTTTTAGTGTTTTATGTGAAAACGTAAGTGTGTTAGGAAACTATTGACTCAAACTATTTACGTATTCTATTTGTTTCGTTAAAATGATTTTACGTTTGTTATCGACAAAACATTAGAAGATCGTAAAATATAAATAAACGTTTTTACGGCTTATTTGTATTAACAATCTCCCCCTTTTTGTTGATGACAAAACATAAAATTATTTTAAGAAAAACTAAAATTAAGTAGCAAATTTGAATTAGTAGTTTTACTTTCTTCTCCCCTTTTGTCGAAACAAAAGTGTTAAAAGAAACTAACACAATTTTTATAAGAAAAATATGTAAAAATGTAAAGAGAGCAAGTGGCGGGAATGGTACTCGTCTTAACTCCCCTTGACGAGTCCATCCCTTTGAGAGGCGTCAAGGACATGACGTAAAATAAACTAATTGTGTTTGCAAATATGTTTGCAAATGGTTCGTCTAAGTAATGACGTGCTCCCCTTGAAGATTGCAAAGTTGCAATGGGGTGTCATGAAGTATAATCCAAAATCGGATTAAGTTGCAAATGTTTTTGCAATATCGTTTGACACAAAGCTCCCCTAGCTTTATGGTGTCAAAATCTTCATATGTATTTTGAAAATCTACAAAGTAAAGGTTAGAAAACAAGAGTATAGTGCATAATTTCCTGCAAATAAAACTCAAGTTAGTAGAAATTTGTGCTTCTGTACCACGGATCCCACGGTTCCCTTCTTGGAGGGATCCGTCTAGGCATTTTGGAGGGATCCGGCTATCTGGTGACAGTTTCTTCAGCAGTGAAGATGTGTCAAACAATGCTAATGAAGAGATGATATATGTGTGCAATAACAAACACAACGCACAAAATAATCATAGCATATAAATATTCATTCAATAAAACAAGAGATAACCAAACGAATCTCTAAAACTAAGAGAATGAACTAGGACATACAAGTACCACTTAATACTAACTAGTTACTAGACTTAAAATGCTACAATGTGCTTGAGTCTAGGGATGAGTGGACTTGTTGATTTGATCCAACTTTGCAAGAAGATGATTAAACATGAAATGTATCTCATTTCGTGCTTCTTGAACAAGTCCTTGAGTGTTTAGACAATTTGGACAATTATTGTCTTGGTTTGGACCGGAGGAAATGGATATTTTGAGGAGGCTCTATGTGTGATTGTGGCTCTTCATTTTGAGAAGTAGGAAGAGGTTCTAAAATGAGGGTGGTAATGGAACTTCTTCCATATGATCAAGGTTGTTCCTTGTCTCCCATGATGGGCTAGTTGGTGTTGTTGGTGGTTCCTATTCAATGAAAAGGTTGGTGAATGGGAGGTTCTTGGTGGTGAATGATCCAATGAGTATATGTTTGGGTGAGGAGAGGCTCATTCAAGGAGTGTAGTCCATGCTTAATGAATGAGGGTTTTGATGGCTTGCTAGAACTAGTCAAGTTTGGTTTTGAACTAGATGATCCTTTTCTAGTCCGAAAGGTTTGATGCTAATCCTTGCGGTTCTCTTAGCCTTTGTTGGATGAGTTTGGTGAGATGGGGTTCTAGTATCATTATCTCTAATGGGGATGTTTGATGGATGAGATTTCATGGATCATTTGACCCTTTCTTTTGGATGATCCTAAGGTTGAGGAGTTGTTGCTAAGAGCCTTAGTCATGGTGATGATGATGCTAATGTAAGCTTCTAATTGCTGATTTTTGAAAGGTAAGTGAGGATGGTGCCTTAAACCTAAGGTTGTTTGGTTTATAAAGGATAATTTGAATTAGGAAATTAAATTCTTGGCCACTTAGAGGATTAAGCATGCTCTTAAGGTTTTGATCACTCTAGGAGGATAATAAATGAATGCTAAAAGTGGTTAGAGAACCAAAGGTGACTTAAAATTGAATATGGAAGATTGAGGCTTTACTGCACTCTGGATCCGCGGATCCTCTCGGAGGATCCGCTGGTTAAAGACCGAGGATCCGGCTATCGAGCAGTTTTAGGTGAAATGATTATGCTTTTGTAAGGTTTATTATCAATGGATTTCGAGGTTTTGACTTAATTTTGAAGTCTTTAGCTGTTGGATATCTCAAATCCTCAACCATAATAAGTGATGGTGCTTAATGATGGTTTTGGGCAAGAAAATTGACTTTGGGTAGTCTAACTATGTGTTTGACAAGGATACCATTTAATTTGATATGGAGAAATGGTGGTAACAAGTCCTAGAAGTCAGATGATGACCTAAGAAGAATTTACTAAAATCTTTAAAAATAAAAAAAATGAAAAACTATTTTTGAGCCTAATTTTGAGTCAAAGATGATTAAGATCAATTTGCTAAAATTGAAGGATAGACCAAACTAAGTGCTATCAGACGTGATAGATAATGTGTGAGTGTTGGAGCGGAATTATGGTGAGTTTTGACGAGTTGATAAATCAAAAATATTTCCAAATATATCCTAGGTAAGCCATGGATGAGAGTGAGGTTTTCAACTATTTGAGGAAGACTTAGTTGGCTCTAGTATCTTATGTTTGACTCGTGTGAGGTGATCTAGTAGACTATTTTGATGTAAGCAAATCTGTATTGCATATCAGATGCCACGGATCCCGCGGTTCCCTTCTGGGAGGGATCCGGCTAGTTCAAATGTTGGGATCCGCCTACTGCAGATCAGAGAGCTTTCAGCAAATGTGCAACTTTGCACTTTATAGTAAATGCTTCTCCTAGTTGTTTCTATAGGGACTAAATGCAAGAACACAACTAATATAATGTATATCAAAGTAGGAAGAGCTAAAATTCCTAGAATGAGTGTGACGACCACTCAAGGGTCGTAAAATCTCATTTTCAAATACCTAAGTTAGGATTGTTTAGTGCCAAGATATGGCGATACCTACATACTACGAGCATAGTTTAAAGTGTTACAAACCATTGTTTGAAATTGTTCATCATACATTTGGGTCCTAAGACCTTACCTCTCTTCTCCTCCCATCTCATCTTCACCCGTCCTCCACTCTACCTCTTTTCTTCAAGAAGTTGGCAAAGCACTTGAAGATTCCCTTGGTTTGTTGCCATTCGGGTGATGCACCGGAACATCCGGCAATTGGTTGATATACTCCAAGGGTCGAGTTCGGTATTTCCGAGTGGGTTGCTACTTCCTTCACCTTCTCTTGGTCTCTCCCTTTCTTCCGAGGAATCCGTGGGTGGGTGAGGCCTCTTGCCATCTACCATAAACCTCGTGGTTCTTCCTCGGTCAATGGTACCATAACCTTGTTGCAAAAGCTATGGTCATAGGTTTGTGGAGAAGGATCTAATGCAAAGATGAATTTAGCAAGACGGGTTAGGAGCATTGCATACGGGAGCACCATCTTGTCCATGCTTCTTACACTTGCCATTCTCTTGACCATGTAGTAGGCAATGTTGAAGCGAGTCTCGGTCACTAGACAATAGATCATGAAGCTTAGACATGCGTTGGGGTGATCCTTGTTTCCTACTAGACACACCACATTCTCCCTTATCACATCTTCCCATTTTCTATACAACGGGTACATCTCCGAGAGCTCCATTTGGAAAGGATCTCTATAGATCACTTTCGACTTCCTAGTAACCCTTGATGGGGATGCTCTTGGCATAAACACGGTGTCCACTACCGTGGTTGCTTCGGGATTGTTGCGTGATAAATTTCGTGATGATCAACCATAGAGTGTATCTCCTCCAACGACCACTCATTAGAATACATGCAAACACCATCATATGGAACCCCTATTATTCTTCCAAACTCCTCAAGTGAAAGAGTGTACTCATGTCCATTTATGGTGAATTCAATTGAGATGGACCCATCATCATTTCTAATTATACCCATAGTCTTGTAGAACTCAAGCACAAAGACCGGGCAAATTTGCTCGTTTATATCCAATAAACAATCAAACCCAATAGTTCCAAATACTTCCCTTATGTCGGTATTTGCAAGAAATGATGGATCAACAACTCTACCTTCATGAAAGAGTCTCCTTTCAAGCAACTTAAAGGCTTTCCTATCGTCGGACTTAATCCATTTTCCTATGGTACATGGGTATGTAGTGGCGGTGTCTTGGTAATCTTGTTGCTTGTTGCTTGGCATGATGTTCCTAAACAATACAACCACAATGTGGTGTTAATTGTGAATAGTAACCTAGAGGTTTGATCACAATTTTGCTCTCATCATCTTTGTTGAGTTCAAGAAATGTGTTTAATTTGTATTAACAATGTTAATTCTTTGATTTAGATTATCTTAGAAAACAATGTGGTGACAAATTATGATAAACCCATTTGAACCCAACTCTTAAAGATGAAGAAATTGTAATCTTAGAAATCAAGGAATTAAATTAACAATGTAGTGAAGATTGTACTTACACAAGTGATTGTTAAACTTGAGAGGAATGATCAAATTGCTCCTATGAGCAGTACATGAGTTTTTGTTCGTGAGTCTTTGAAGTGAGTATAATTGTGGAACATCCACAGTGATCATTCTTTAGCTTATACTGTCTTCTGTTGCACGGATACGACGGATCCCTCTCATTTGGGATCCGGCTAGTATAAGCGGAGGGATCGGCATGACAACAAAAGTCGACTCAAACATTCCTTGATAACTTTGGTTTGGGAGTTCTAAAGCGCCTAGTGTTTTGATGTTAAGGCTCTAAAACTTGTGGTTTGAGGTTTTGAAGATTTAATACTATTCCTATTAGACGTGGTTCCCTTTTTAAAAATTAGTCATAATTCTTGGGAAGCTTTTCAAACATTATAATAAAATCCCATTTTATCATAATATAAGAAGTTTCACATGGATATTTATTGACATAGATGAAGTGTCAATAAATCCTTTGTGATGAATAATGATTGAGGTTATCGAATAACCAAGATATCATTATTACGAGTTGGTAATGTAGTCTATACAAATTAGTCGAAGAATACTATTTGATGATGACTATAATATGGATAACTACTTGAACGATTACTAATAAATCATGCAACTAAGATTTTAATAAAAATAAAAGTAAGTAATTAACGATCATACCTTTGCTAAATATTCTTTTTAAGAAAAGAAGTATTTAGATGTTTTGTGATCTTCTTGGAATCTCCAGATTTATGTTGTGAGAATGACAACACTAAACATTCTTTTTGCGAAAAGAAATATTTAGATAGATTCTTCATGATCTTCTTGGTAACTCCAAATCCAAGTATGGATAATTCTTAACAAAAAAAATGTTAGAGCATTCTATCATTATCCAACAATAAACAATATAATGATTTTTAAAATATGACAAAAGAATCCTTCTTTGTAGTTTTCAAACATACATGGATCGTATCAAGTTTTTAAAGTACAACATACTCTAAGAAACTTGGTAGCGAAGCTCGATGCCAATTGTGGAAAACTAGAAGGGGGTTGAATAGTTTTACCAATTTAAAACTTCCTTTTAAATATTTAGATCGACTTATGTCAATCTATTTGGTTGTTTATGTTGGACGTTGATAGATAGATATATAAGCGTGTAATGAAAGATAAAGAGTAAGAAGCACATCACCACGACACAAGTATTTATAGTGGTTCGGCTACAAGGACACCTTCCTTGCCTACTCCACTCCCGAGTCACCTACTCGAGAGTTCGTAAACACTACACCAACTCCTTATGGCGGAGAAGCCTTCACAACGTCGCTTAACCTTTTTCGGTACAAAGCTAAATACCGAGTTCCTTCACACCAAGGCGAACCACACCTAACACAACGTCGCCTACCCTTTATACGGTGCTAGGCTAACCACCGAGTTCTTTCACACCAAGGAGAACTAATCCTATCACAACGTCGCCTACCCTTTATTAGGTACTAGGCTAAGCACCTAGTTCCATTACTATGGAGGAACTACTACCCTTCACAACACAACACCTAATATCAAGGAGATCCACTCCTTGTTACAACACCATCAAGGATATCACCATCCTTGGAAATAAACAAATACTTATATGTATAACGATGCACCTCATCGATTATCGACCTAGGCATTCTTCCCAAATGCTACTTGATTTGATTCTTGGCATCCTTCACTAATGCCTTTGACACAACGCTTGGCACCCTTCACTAATGCCTTCGTCTTGACACCTTTAGCATTCTTCACTAATGCTTTGACACGGACGATAAGCACCTTTCACTAATGCTTTCATCTTGACACTTTCGGCATCCTTCACTAATGCCTTCAACCCAACATCTATGGAGAAAGAAAGAACTATCAACAAGAGAACCTTAGTTGTCTTGATGATGACGAAGCATGGCAACTCATGGACTTGAGCTTGCTCGTCTTCAAGTGGTGATCTCGCCTTTAAGAGGAACCTAGAAGATCACACAAAACAAAAGACAAACTACATAGATCACTTGGATCCGAGGTTAGAGGTTATAATACTTGGGAAGTATGTGTGTAAAGTGGTGAGTAGAAAGGAAGAAATGGCTCTCTATTTATAGAGGAAATTCTCTCTTGTTCCCGGATCCCGGATCCCTCCCACAGGGATCCGGCTAGCACAAAGCCGGGGATCCGTGGGACAGCTCCTCTTTGCCCATGGGTATTTTTGGTTATGGGTCATGGGTCATGGGTTATGGGTTGATCCATGGTTTTCTTTCTAGATACAATGTATCTTAAGGATACAATGAACTTGGTTAAGTGGTATATATAAAACCATGGGTTATGGGTCAATACCATTTGCTAGTTTTACCCATTTAGTATATACTTGTTTTACCCATTTTAGTATATACTTGTTTTACCCATTTTAGTATACTTAGTTTAAGTATATGCTAACCCAATATGTAAACACTAGTTGTTGTACATATGTATCTAAATCATAAAATCACTTATACTTGTTTTAGTGTTTTATGTGAAAACGTAAGTGTGTTAGGAAACTATTGACTCAAACTATTTACGTATTCTATTTGTTTCGTTAAAATGATTTTACGTTTGTTATCGACAAAACATTAGAAGATCGTAAAATATAAATAAGCGTTTTTACGGCTTATTTGTATTAACAGGTAAGACAATCAAAGGCAACAACAATACCACTATGTAGTTCTGGGATATCACTTGGAATCGTGTAATCACTTTCCAAAGTAAACTATTCGACCCTAATGCCTGGGTTACACGAATATCTACTTGTGATAAGACCAAATGTAGTTATAGAATTAGGCACAATTCAATAACCATTTTGCTTAGAAGTGTTAATTGTTTTCTGTGTGTATATCATGCATAATCAGATCTCCTATTTATAGGAGATTACTCTTAGCTAGTCAAATGGAATTATGAGAATTAATCGGCCCACTAATCGCCTCATAATTATCCCCATTATAGCCGTTAGTGGTTACATGACCAACTAAGCGTGATCATTATCGCGATTATAGCACTCACAAGCGATCTTTCATATCTAGCGATCTTTCCACTAGCATCTTTCATATCTGTGATCTTTCCACTAGCGATCTTTATAACACTAGCGATCTCTCCCACTGCAGATTTTCCACTGCGATCTTTCCACTAAAAGTCGGTGTTCGGGGCCTTATGGGTGTCTGTCCGTCTGCTCTGACCATTCTGGGGTGTGTGTCCAAAAGTCAGACTAAATTTTCCAATATACATGTCATGTCATACATTAACTAAATTGAACCGGGCCACATCCACTTGATTAGATTGTTCTATGTAGCATCGAACTAGGCGATTGGCTGACTTTGTTCTTTCTTCTATTAACTTCCTTTCATTTGCCAAGGGTCACATAAATTCTATTAACCTGAACAAACACTATGGTATAAAGTTGCATCATTTGTTTTAAACTTCAATAGTTGAAATACAAACATTTAAAGAAACGAAATCAGCGTATTCACGCCTTATTTGCAAACATACAATCAACTATCAAAAGAACATCGACTTCATTTTCTTAAGAGAACATCACTAACTAATTTCTCAAAGTTTAGATACGATGATCCACCAATAGCAACAGCTTCTTCGGCTTTCTTCTTCCACTCTAAAGCCTTGCTTCTCATCTTCTCCCCTTTCGCTCCATCCATCATCTCCCTCACTTGAGCCTCCACCTCCTCTCTCTTCACATCTGTATCGATCTCCATCCCAATCCCCCATTCTATACAAAGATACCGACAATTGGTTTGTTGCTCAGCGAAAAACGGCCAACAAGTCATCGGAACACCATTGCTAATACTCTCAATAGTCGAGTTCCATCCACAATGTGTCAAGAACCCACCGATTGCTGGGTGCTTCATAACCTTCAATTCATACATATATCAATAGGAAAACATTTTAGTTGCAGAGATGTATTTACATAAGTGTAATGATTAAAATATAGGGGTGATCTGCACACGTTTTTGATTAATCCATCATGATTTGTGCATTCTGATGTTATGCAGTCTGTTGTGTCGTAAGTTATAATGCGTTAATAAAAAAATATGGTGTAGGTATCAATTCTCTTAAAATATAGATATGAAATGGTTGGAATAGTCAATTTCTTAATCAATTTCTATAGGTCAACTAATCTAATTGTGCTTGCATCATTTCCTTTCAGAATATTAATAATGTCAAAAGCAATTGTTAAAAAAAAGCAACTAATATGTAAATTTGTTTGATATAAAATTAAAAATAGTATAGCAAAACAAATGTAAATGAGAGTGACATATAGGTGTTGGCTTGTAACTTTTATTATGAATGTTTTGTCTGTAGTTTGTTTTATAATTTTTTGAATTATTGATAAACATTGTATACAATTACCTCTTCTTGAGGGCACCAGCTGGTGACCATGCCTCTCCCTTTGGTCTCCTGGACGAACTCAGGGGGCATCATGGCTTCATCACCTCCGACAATATCCGGCCTGGTTATCCACAAGAAATCCTTCTGGCTGTTAGCAAGTCCCCATCCAAACTCGATGAGTTGCTCTTTTGTCATGACTGTTATACTTCCAAAGTTCACATAAACAACGGAACCAGGGTCTTTTGTATCAAGCCAGTTGATGCAACTCACATCTTCCTTCCAAAGGTTGGACCCAATGTGTTTGAGTCGGTCATCGTCAACATATTGTTGCATCATGTGTAGTGGGCCTATTGTGAATGTTCTTGGGTTCATGGCAATTATGGGTTTAACACTTTCTTGTTCTAAGTCGTCGAATGTGTTGATAATGACAGCTGAGCCTCTAGGAATTGCAGCAGCCTCGTGTATAAGATAGTTGAGCATAACATCGTTTATATCTGTAGTTCGAATGAAGCTTGGCAAGTCCCTTAATCTTATATTATCCATTCCAGGGATCCAGTCCAAGCTTGTGTCTAGATACCCATTTGTCATGTCACTCATATCTGTAATATTTTGTTAACCATAACCATTCAGTAAATTAGTAAAAAGTTGAATAAAACGAAAAATAAAAACAATTCTTATACTGATTTCCAACAAATGTCGCACATCATAAAATATATATATATATATATATATATATATATATATATATATATATAGGGAAGGGATCAATAAGAAGATTAATTAAAATGAGAAGGGTAAAAGTAATTACCACACGTTTTAATATGAGAGTAAAATTTGAATGAAGATCATCCATTTTGTAGGTGCAAGATCTAGAATGAGTAGTTGTATTCTTCCTATCCTTCTTATTTTATTATTATTCTTATTCGATCCTAACTACATATATATATATATATATATATATATATATATATATATATATATATATATATAAAAAGCCGCCATACATGGCATTAATTATTTTATGTCGTTAATTATTATTATTAATATAACTATAGAAGCGGGGCGGAGTTAGAGTTCTTCACATGCGTGTCGATTAATTGATAACTTTCATGAGTTGACAAAATAGTCGCGAGGTTTAAGTGTGGTTCTGAAATAAGTTCGAGTTAGCAAAAATAGTCGCGAGGTTTAAGTGTCATTGCAAAATAAGTCGGCTTTATAGTAATTTAAGAAAATAATCCTATCTAAATTCATCGTCTACAAAGCAATCCCACGTCATGTGAGTTTATACTCGTTTACATCTAAATGATAAATCGCATAAAAAATTAATATAAAATACAATCTCCTTGGCCTTAGAAAATACTAGAAGGTCCAAAAGTCAATCTCTATATAGTATGGCCGTATGGGCAAATGTGACCACTACTGAAACACATAAATGGTGGAGAAGATATCGGTGTTGTAACTTGTAACATATATTATAAAATATATATGTGTACATCTTGGTTGGAAAATGTAACACGTTGTTTGTTTTCAGAATTATAAATTATTAGTACTCCGTAATATATTAATCTAAGAAAACGTTAACAGCAATAAAGAAACAGAAGGGGGAATCGTAGGCCGAAGGAAGAATTCAAAATTAAGTCGTTATCATCGAAAGAGTTAAATAATCGCCCTTAAGATTTTTTTATAATTTGATCAGGACAGCCATTTACTTTCTATATATATAATATAGTATTCAATGAAAAATATTTCAGTGATCTTTGGCTAATTTTAAAAATGGCAAAATAAAAAAGTACTGTGCGTCACGCTCGTAAAAGTCAAATTTATAACATGCAACATAGCACGTTCATTTCGTTACTGGCTTCAATTGTTAGAGAGCTCGGTAAGGAACCAACAACACGTTGTTGGTAAATTTTAACCAACAACACGTTATATCGTTCACCGTCCATTTAATAATTCGTTAGCCATTCGTCCATTTAGCTACGGGAATGGCTAGCGCCATTCGCTTCTTTTCTTTATTTATTTATTTATTTTTGTTTTGTGGTGAGTGGGTATTTTTTGTATAGTGTTTTGTGGGACTAATTGCACCAATAACATGTTATTGGCTTTTTATTGGGAGGTATTTTAGTTGTTGGTGTGTTATTGGGAGGGTGATGAGGTGGCGTTGAGGTGGCAGACGAATAACGTGTTATTCGTCGTTACCTCACCTTGCACTCTTAGTTCCCTAGATGTTCTAATACTTCATGTCGTAAAAACAAAAAATATATGGTTGACTGGAAACCAACCGGGCAAGAGTAAACTATCAATCTCGAGTTGAATAAAAGTAGTTATAGGAATGAAAAGCATTGACGAACGGATCTACGGATCTACCGATATACTAGTATATGAAAAGTTCTTTTTTAATACCTCCGTCTCAAAATTTAAATTCATTTGAACTTTTTGAATCTAACTTCAACTCTAAATTTTTTTTTTTTTATTATATAATACTTAGATGTTAAATATATGAATGGATTATGTTTTAAAATTGTTATAATTTTCATCAAGTATTATATAATATAAACAAAAATATTTTTGATCAAACTTTGATTCAAAAAGTCAAAACAAACTTATATTTTGACACACGGGAAATACTAAAAGCGTCCTTACGATGGCAAATTTCTTACATAGATGTCTAAGACGTGACTTGAACATAAAACAAACTTTTTTTTTTTCCAGATTTAAAACTAAGAACAGAAGTAAAGATGGCTTTTACCTTTGAAGGGAGTATAACCCCTTTGAACAAGATCATGATAATGAGTATAAGCCAAAACCCCACAAGCACTAGGCGTCCAGAAGAGAACTTCGGGCAACCCGAACCTTTCAGCAGCTTCAAGCGTAAAGCTCATGCACCCATCAGAAATTATACAGCTCACGGGGGGCACCTCGGACTCTTCAGAACCATTAAGACTAGTGATCAACTCACAGAAAGGTTCCAAGCTATGCTTAGGAACCGACTCACAGAGTGCAGGTATTGACTGGGTAGCTTCAACCTCAGACGGTGGAAGGCCATCTGGGATCGAGTAGAAACGAAAATCGGGCAGACCATCGAGAGAGGAAGCACCTCTAGATCGAAGCAAGCGGTTATGGTTGTAGTGGTTGTTGACAAAGGATATGTGGAAGCCCTTAACATGAAGAAGCTTAGCAAGTTTCATCATGGGGTTGATGTGGCCTTGTGCTGGGTAGGGGATACATATGGCATGTGGCTTCTCCACTTTGGCTATTGAACCCATTTAGTTAAATGTTTCTCTGTGTATGAGATGTGGTTTAAGTGACAAAGGTGGTATGGTAGTAGGAAAGGTTGCCTGTATTATTTATAGAAGAGCAAAAATGGGAGTCTAGTTCATTAGTTTGACCCTTCTTCATTGGAGTATAAATATAATATTTTGTAAATATATGAAATTAAATTCTTATGAAAATATAAACACATCCATTAATTTGTTAAAACGGGGATTGTGGCGGTTCTTCAAGCATACCGTTTTTTGCACGTAACTTATAATTTAATCCTGATGAATAATATATTTATCTTTTAAATTTATTTGATCAAATGATGGATTGTGGCGGTTACTAAGGCAGTTTCCATCGGATCAATTAGGCATCGAATCACTAACTCAACGCCCTCCTTACCTCAAATCCCTACTGAGAATTAAACTGAATCTTGACCGACTCAGATGCAATTTGAACTCAAATCAGTGTCCTGTTTGTGATGAAGATATGATGTCAAGAATGAAGCTCAGCTTTCTCTCTATTGCTTGTTAGCTAAAGAAACATGGGCCAACGTTACTAAATCGCCACGAGAACCTTCAAATTTTCCATTTTTAGAGTCTCCTAGATATAATCATGCTTGCAGACCACGAGAACCTGTCAAAGGCCATGGCTTCCCTTTTCGACGTTGTGATACATTAAAAATGCGCATCCTTTGGAGACTTATGAACTAGTTTGTGTTGGGTCTTAATTCTTAAAAACAAAGGGCTTCATTTGATGTAAAACTCATTTCCTTTAAGTGGATCTTCAACATCTTTATCTTTACTGATATAAAGGAAAAATGGTCAATTCTTAGAAAATAAAAACTTAAAGTTTGGTCAACACCCAAAAAATGAATTCGAACTTTGAAAAGTGAAAACTAAGAAAAGGAAATGTTGAAATATTGAATTGAATATTGGTTGTAATGAAGCACACGGTTTGTAATTCAAACAAAATCAATAAATTTAGGCAACTTTGAAAGTATAAGAGTTGACTTTGTTATTATAGAAACTAACATATTATTGTTTATTTCTTTCATAGTTCTCATGTGTGACATGAAAGTTTAAATACAATAACTTACTTAGTATCCTCATAAAATTAAAGTTTTATAAATGCAGTGTCAAACAAATTAAATTACTTGAAACCCCTTTTATTTTAAGAAACGCGCTTAGAAGTAAACGTTTCGCGTAATAATTAAATTCTTTTTAATACTAACCAAAAGAAAAAGTCCTTATAAATACTAATTTTTCATCTTCAAGGGTGATAATATAAATTAATCAACATCGTTATTGCTCTTAGAAACATATAAGTTCCCGATGCAGAAGAATATTATGTGTTTTGTTTTTGTTTGCATGTTGGTTACCATTTTCACAAATAAGGTTGTCGCTGACGGTGAAGAAGTATGCCAATCTATATTAGGTACTTTTTGAACAAGCATTAGGTGCTATTTTTTACATATTCCATTTTGTTAATTTGTAATTCTCTTTCAGTTCATTCATATATATTGACATGTTGAAAAGACATATTATACGTATAAAATCAAACAAATAATTCATAATTTATTGCTTTATTTTATGTATTAGAAATTTTTACAATATTTGTGTTGTCAAACATGCAGGAAGTAGGTGCTCATATAACCAACCCAATGTATTAAATTCGTGGAGAAGAAATGAAAATGACAAATCAAAAGAATGTTGATGATGATTTTGATGATGGTTTTTCTTATATAATGTGTCGAGTCAAATGACTATTCTAATTTTTCATTTGTTTTTGTTAAAATGATATACGTATAGATTGTAGTTCTAATCTTTCATTCAAGTATGTGTTCTAAATTCTCTTTTGTTTACTTTCGGTTGTGTTGCAGCATATTTCCAGGTTTTATCAGCTATGAAGTAACCAATAGAGGTTTATGTGAAACTCAAATCTGCTTTCACTACTTTCGATGTGAAACTCAAACCATTAAAGGTTTATGTGAAACTCAAATCTGCTTTCATCTCCACATGTTAAAAAAAAGTCAATAAACTGCTAACAAATTAACCATGCCTGTGAATGTTAGTTACTTTCAACTGGTGAAAGACATATTTCGAGCAATCAAAGTTAGCCTAAATAAGCTTAAAAGGCTACAAGAATTATTACACTCTATTCATCTTATTGAATCTAAAAAAAAATCATTGTTTGGTACCATGTTTGGTACTTTGTTTCAGTGGTTATAATGTTTGTATTGGTACCAAGTTTCATGTATCAGGTTTTACCAGGGGCGGAACTACATGTAACTTATGGGGGGCGGTGCCCTCCACGGTTCGTCAAAAATTATCAATTTTAGTGTATTTTTTTAGGACCATTTTATTAAAGTCACACCCTTCTAAAATCAAATTGCCCCCCACCTTAAGATCAAACAATGTAAAAATCTTGATCTCTATCTTAATCTAAAAAATATCAGTTTGACTAAAAAATATATATAGCCTTTTATTAAAGTGCATCACGAATTTTATCAAAAAAAAATTTTTTTGCCCCCCACCTTCTAAAATCCTGGGTCCGCCATTGGGTTTTACTACATCATGACTAAAAAAACTACGTGAATTACAAAAAGCAAGGTTTAAACTCATTTAATACACTTTAAATAAAATTGATTACTAATTTATGTAAGTTCTGTATTATCGGAGACTTTGTTAATAGTTCAATACACATTTAATAGAATTATGTTATAAAGTCGTGAATTATTGGAACTTTGTTAATGGTTCAATATACATTCATTTAACATAATTGACCATTAGTTTAAGCAAATATATAATCAAGCAACCAATATCTATATAAATGAGGACACTTTACAATTTGGGTCATAATATTCACCATGCATGTTAAATGAAGACGCGTCGATATTGGGTCATAATTTTATTCTATACATTGGCAATGATTTATACATACATGTGCTTTGGCAATGATTTATACATATCATGCAAATTTAAGTTAGGCAATGATTTAATAAAAATGCATGTAAATATATCACTCTAAGTTAGACAATTATTTATAAATATCATGCAAAACTTCTTATGTAAGATTAATATTTACATTGATTTGGTTGTTTGTTACAAAACTTCAATGATTTTCTTTAACTATATCACAAAGTTAGCTATTTAAGTTGAAAAAATGTCCATGTATGTATGGTGTGAACGTTTACAATTTCAACATGTGATGATATAATGGTTGTCTTCAAAATTCAAATGCTTAATAACATGGTGTGAATACGAAATTAAGATAATTGAGACAATTACTTTGTATGGTTGTGTCTCCCTTAAGCTCACTTTGGTGATTCCCCCCACCCGTGTATGGTGTTGTTGTGGTATGTCACAACTATTAGGGTGTATGCTTTCTTTTGGCTTAACTTGTTGCCTCGTGTATTTTGTTTGGCAAGTCGGCTTCGATTTTGCCCTTTATGTTCGATGTAACTTGTTGTGTTCAAATTACCTCCGTTTGTGAGGAGTGAAATGAAATGTTATCTTTGTTCAAAAAAAAAATATATATGCATGTGAACATGAATAATAAAATGATTAATATGTTCCCTCTACAGAACATAATTCCCTGTGTGCCTTAGTTTTGCGATGACTATCAACAAATCTCAGGGCCAAAACAATTTCAAATGTGGGTGTCTGTTTGCCCGACTCTATTTTCTCTCATGGCCAACTTTATGTTGCTTTGTTAAGAGAGATATCACGTAGAACTACAAAAGTATTAGTGAAGCCAGTTAAAGAGTTCGGGTAAAGAGGAGTCTACACCTCAAATGTCGTTTACCAAGAATGAGTAACGTGCATTGTTAGTTAGTATCTCATAACTGATGTAAGGTTTTCTTTTATAGTCTCACTAAATATTTTAATATGTCGTTTGATACATGCTAAGAATTTTTGCTAGAGTTGAGTTATCACATGTTACAACCGTTTGCAATTACATTTGATCTTTTCAAGTTTTATTTTGAACGTTATACGAAACATTTACAATAACATCGCATATCGTTAATTGTCTGTCGCTAGAAACTGCTGCCGTTAGACGCGGGTACTCGCCTATAAGACAAAAATGGTCAAAGTGAAAAGTGAAAAGTCAAAAAAGTGAAATTTTGAAAAAAATTAAAAAGGAAATGTTGAAAGAATTAATTATTGGGGTAATTTTAACTATTAATACACATATGTTTCAAAAGGAAACTATTAATATAAATCGAAAATCGGGTTGACCCGGGATGCTTCAAACCCGACGAGTTAACCCGGTTTAATTTGACCCAACCCGTCGGGTTGACCCGGTTTATATTGACCTATTTTTTGACCGGAACAGGTCAACATGTTGAACCACCCGGGTCGAACCGGATTTCAAAATGTTATGCTTACTCCCCAAATCCTCAAACTTTTATTATTTTTCGTTTATAACCCATAAACTTTCTTTTATCACTAAAACTATCTGCAGCTATAAAATCCCGTTGCTATGCACGGGTACTCGTCTAGTATATTGAAAAGCTTCGTGTAATTGGGCTGGGTAGTTCTCAAATCCTCTTAACGCCATCTCCTATTCTTTTAATTTCCTTTTTCTATCTTCTCTTTAGGTTCTAATATGATGCAGGTTGATATGTGTCTAAAAACACATATATTTTACCTTGTTTAAACCCACAAAAAGGATCAAAAGCGCACAAATGACCATAAAATGTTACAAATATCATTGAAATGTGTTTTATGTGATTCGGTACAAAAGATTGAAAACAAGTGAAAATGATCAAAGTTCAAAATTGTCATTTTCGGTCCTCGGAGTTTCACAAATTGGCAAAACTAGTCCACGAAGGTTTAAAATGGAAGAAAAGTCAACTTTAGTCCTTGGATAATCAAACATGTTCAAAATAATCCTGGATGAAAGTTTTCTACAAATGGCAACTTTACCCCTCAGTTACAAAAATGGCAAAATTAGTCCTCGGTATTTAAAAGTATAATTTATCAAATAATACCCTTGTACTATTCATAACTTACAATTTGGAAACCTTTTGATAACTTTTGGGAATTCTGATTTCAACCCTTCATTTTCGAAAATTACAAATATGGTCCTTGTGATTTATAAGCTACAAACCAAAAGGTCCCCTCTTGTATTATTAAACCAGCCCAAAACAAAAGCCCAGCCAAACCCTTGAACCCCCCCATTTTGACCCCCAGTCAAACCCACTTCCCTCCCAAAAACCATCTCCCCTATACACTCCCTCACCCACACCTGCAAACCAAAACCACTCTCCACCTTGCCTGGTTTTTCACCACCACCTTTCCACCTCATCACACCAGCTGTTTACCCACTCCCTTCCACCTCCACAAACACCCAAAGTGCATTAATTGCTTAAAACCTGCTCAAATGACTTTTGGCGCCAAAAATGCCAAATGCACGGTTTGGATGAATTTGAAGGATCCAAGGGTTGAAATGAAGTGGGAAACATTCAGAGATGTCGACAGAGCTCAAAAAGATCATTATAAAGAGAGAAAGAAGCAGAGTAGTAAAAGGAGTAGTGTAGGTAGTGTAGTTTAGTTTCGACATAGTGTAATTTTCATTCTCAGTGTATGTTTAAGCTTTCAAGTACTTTGTTAAGTTATTTCAGTGTATTGTAAACCTTTTTCAGTAATCAATTTCAAGTTCCAAGTTCATCCTCAGATTATGCAATCATTTTAGTTCAAAAATCTTATATAGCTTAAATGATGTTTACAGTTGTTGTTATGGATGCATAAGTTCATATAAGTTCTTTATATAACTTATGCAAGCCATTTGAATAATAAAAATCAAGTGTAGTAATAAAAACAGAAAAATATCAAAAATACTAGAAAATAGCTCATAAATATAAAAATCAGTGTTCAAGGAAGTTTGAAGCAAGAAGCTTGGTAGATTCTGGATTTATATGGTACTAGTGCCTCAAGGGAGGTTATAGGAATTGTTCTTGGTGCTTGGTTCTCAGTTTGGCTTGCATTCACTTGAAATTCTCTCAAATATTACCAAAGTCAACAAAAGTCAACATACAGTTTCATTTGTGACTTGGATCTGGTTTGCTGATATGGAGTTGGATATGGGTTGATTTTGATCTGAGATAGGTTGAGATCAGTTGTAGGATATTGGTTGTTTGTTTTGTTTTACAAGCCATAGTGGCTAGGACCACTTGTAAGTTCAAATTTATCTCACTTGAATCTGTTTGTTCTTTTATTGTTATTATTGCATTTGATAGTTGGATTTTACTAATTGATTATAGTTAGTTAAGCTGTCATGGATTGGATCTGAGTTTAGACTAGTTTAGCTTGCATTTCAATATCTTAAGTGGTGTTTGGTTCAGTTGGTGTAGCTAAGTTGTAGGATAGTATTGTGGTTAATAGTTGCATATATGGTCGTAATTAAGTGCATTCAGGTCTTAGAAGCCATTTAATTTCACCTCAGATCAGTGATAGTCAAAATTGCATGTTATCTGCTTCACTTTCAGTTTTAGTTGGAATCAGTTGGTAAAACTTAGCATATAGGTGTAGAATCTTATAACTTAGCTTGCATCAGTATTATTTCATCTTTATACATCATTATCATTTCACAAATTTGATTCAAATCTCACTTAAGTCAAAATTGCAATTCTGTCAACAAAAGTCAAAAAGTTGAAAAAGTCAGTTTCAGCCAAGCTTTGTTGATTTTTCATGAATTCAATTTTGAGTCAAAATCATTGATATTTTGGGTTTAATAAGTTCAGTTGGTCAAATTTCAGAATCTGATTTTTTTTGAATTTTTGGGAACTTCTATAAGCTCTTAAATAGCTGCTCAATAAGCTGGTTTTCCCCTGTTCAAACTCAGCATACACTGTGTTGTGTACATGCAACTTGCAGGTCCTCTACAAGCTTCATTATAGCTTGTTATGGGCTGAAATTTGGTACATAAAGTCTTTGGTTGGTTGTTAAGAGTCCTCATTTCGGTTTCCCATAAGCTCTCTTGATAAGCCGTTGGTTAACCTCAAAGTAAGCCGCTTAGTAATGCTTTGGCACTAGTGCTTAAATAGAATCATATCATTGTAGATTACTTTTCAGAGGTTTAGGATAGTTGGAATAGGTTGGTTTAAGTAATTTTAGCATACTCTAGCTTACGTGATAAGTTGGTGCACTTAGGTAGCTTATAGCTTATTTTAAGTCTTATTTTAAGCACTTTTCACATCGCTTCAGTTCTTGCACACCTGCATAACTTCTATTATTTTTCGTAGATTTATAATAATATTTTAGAATTCTCTTGAATTTTTCATAATTTTTCATCACTGTTTGCTAATTTTCTTATTTTAAATCAGTTTTTAAGACTTTTTAAATAGCTTTTATTACAAATAAATCAGAAAAGCTTCAAAAAAATAAGTTTTCAACTTTTATAGATTAAGATAAATATAAAAAGCAAAAAATAATTTTTCCAGATTTTCCTAGTTAAATTTATAATTTTAGCCATTTAATTAGTTTAAAATAGTTTTAAATTTGTAGAAAATAGAAAATCATCGAAAAATACAAAATTAGTTTTGAAAATTTTCTTTAGTTATTTTAGATTTTTCTAAGTCATAATTTTACTTTTCTAGCTTTATTTCATATTTTCTTATATTTTAGGGTATTATTAAATAGTTAAAAATAGTTTTAATTAATAATAATTAAATAAATAGTCATAAAAATAATTTTCTTTTTCTCAAAATTCTCTCTTATCATTAGGTTTGTAAAAATTTCATTTTTATATTTTTAGGATTAATACTGTTTCAATTTCACATTTTCTTTTGTACCTTACGTAGTTTTTAATTTAAACATACGCGCTTTAGGTTTTAATCGTTAATCGTTTTTAAATATAGAATTAAAAGGACTTTAAAGTCTTTATTAGATTTAATTTCCTTAGTATAATCACTCAAAACCCCTTTCCTGTTCAATATCACCCGATCATAGATTCGTTGTATTACAGTGTTCACACCTCGTTGGGACTTAACGACCCAGGGATACACTAAACTCCTCTATTGCGTTCTCAAGTGATTGACTCTTGTTGACCATTCACCTGGTTGATTTGGGTTGACTGTTTGGGACCAATCACAGGTAAAAAGTATTTTCAATGGTAACCGTGCGTTAGTATGAGATAACTTTGTGGGACGTGAGAGCCTATTGTATTGTTCAACATGGAACCACCGCAAAAGAGCCGTTTTGAGAAATCATTTCTCTAGTAGTAAAGCTGGGAAATTATTGTCTAGATTTTGAACTATATTACAGATGTTGAGACTGATAATCTAAGAAATCATTCAGTTTTAGAAGTCTTTTTATCACTTTATAATCGTGTACAAGAAGGATCAGCTATAATCATATCTAATATAATATAGAGTTAATTACATAAATGGTCACTGTGGTTTGGCAATTTTTTCACTTTCAGTCACTAAAGTTTTTTTTTTTGACTAGTTCAGTCACTGTGGTTTGTATATGTTACAGATCCAGTCCATATCCGAATAAAATGACCAAAATGTCCTTCTTTTTAAAATCTTTTCACAATTAACTAACGACCGTTAGTATAAAGGACTAACGGTCGTTAGTTCTTTATACGTTTTCGTCCGTATTACGTTTTCGTCCGTATTTACACGTTTTCGTCTGCTTTTACGTTTCATTCCGTATTTACGTTTTCGTCCGTTTTACACGTTTTCGTCGTATTTACGTTTTCCGTCCGGTTTTACACCTTTACGCCTGCTTTTACGCTTTCGCAAGTACACGCTCGTCCATATTTACACGTTTTCGTCCGCTTTTACGTTTTCGTCCGCTTTTACGTTTTCGTCCGCTTTTACACCTTTTCGCCTGCTTTTACGTTTTGGCCGCATTTACACGTATTCGCCCATATTTACGTTTTCATCTGCTTTTACACGCCGCGTCGTTTTACACCTTTTCGCCTGCTTTACACGTTTTCGTCCGTGTTTACACGTTTCATCCGCTTTTACGTTTTCGTCCGTATTTACGTTTTTCGTCGCATTTACGTTTTCGTCCATATTTGCACGCCGCTCTGCTTTTACACGTTTTCGTCCGTTTTACACGCTGGTCCTTTTTACGTTTTCGTCCGTATTTACGTCTTCGTCCGCTTTTACACCTTTTCGCCTGCTTTTAAACGTTTTCGTCCATATTTACACGCCGTCCGTTTTACACGTTTTCGTCCGATAACACGTTTCGTCCGTTTTACGTTTTCGTCCAGTATTACACATTTTCGTCCGTTTTACACCTTTCCGTCTGTTTTTACGCTTTAAAATGCGCATTTACACGTTTCCGCCTCGCATTTACACGTTTCGTCCAGTATTTACGTTTTCGTCCGCTTTTACACGTTTTCGTCCGTATTTACACGTTTTGTCGATTTTACATGTTTTAATTTGTTTTACACGTTTTTATCCATTTTTACACGTTTTGTCCGTATTTACAATGAAAAAATAGCTGAGAAAGCAACAGGAAGTGTTGTTCCCGTTTCACAATTAGTAAATAGACAATTTTGCACTAAGTGTGATACATGATTGAAGTAAAGTATTTGAAAAATCACAATTAAACAAGATAAGAAAACTTAAACACACTGAGATTTTTCTAACGTTTATATCCTTTATTAATAATTAATCAAAAAGAATATATTAACCAAGTGCTTACGGACAAAGACTTGGGATTGAATGACAAGTATGGTGTAAATCCTCACTCAAGCTTAGGCTAAGTCTAAGCACAACTACTCAGTACCATGAGCTATCTCGGGGCATAGTTGTATTGGAGGAGTGAAATATTTCTTGTGTGTATTTTTCACAATTAATGCACAAGCTTAAAATCTTTCAATCCTACCTTATGGCTATTATATAAGTGTGTTTTAACTCATCCTAGAGGACAACCGACAGGTTTACGAAGACAAAATCTTGATGCATTTTGTCTCTGCTTATAATAGCTATATTGAGTAAGTGACAAGGTCGCTTTCTTCTTGTCGGTGATGACACCGATCCCGGATGTTAGTGTTTCGGGAAAGTTTGACTTTGGGTTGATAAGGACTTCGTCTTATCTGCTCAAACTTATCCCGCCTTGTCCTTCGATCTTGATCTTGTTAGCCTTGATCTTGATCTTGTTTTGTCTTGATGATAATAGGCGGTGAGGAGTTTTGGGATTCGATGAGTTATTTTCATCACCATCGAATCAACCATCTTCTTGACTCGGTTTTCACCCTTGAGTTTCGCCACCGGTGGAGAGACTTTACTTAGCGTCGTCTCGAGTATCACGAAGATAGCTCACCGAGTGGCTATCTTCGATGACTTGTTAGTGTTTAAGGTTATAAACACTTAGGGTATTTTCTATTCAAATCCTAGAATTAAGGGGTTTGGGTATTCACTGAACCCAACAGTCTCCCCCAATTTGGATATACAAATAGCCTAAGTGTTTTGATCAGTGTAAGTGAGCAAGAGGCTTCTTCTTACACTGAATGTACTAGCAAACATAATAAGGAACACTGATCTTAACAAAAACATACATCGTTTATTAACAAGGATTGCAAGTTCCTAACACTAGTACAAAAGATCAAAAGATAGTTGTTTCAGTGATGTCAGTCAATGTGGATTCCAGGGCTTCAAGCTTAGGCTTCTTGGACAGTAGAGTTGCTTTATCAGGATGATCTCTCACTTTGGTGTTTAGGTCAGCACAAAACCTGATATTTGCAGGAGTCTGAATTTGAGAGGCCACTGTCAAGTAACTAAGCATCGTAGCTACACCAGCCTGATCAATATCGCTCCACCTTTGAAATGATGGAGATTAATCTCATCCATTAGATCAAATAAAAATATATGGTGGATATTGATCCCTTGGTATGTAAATAATTTTTTGTCCTTAAATGATCTTAAATCATAGTATAAAATAAGGGATGTGATTTGCACATTCTCATAAATGATTAGGACAATTAAATTTTGAGTGGTTGAACATTTATGTTTTTACTAAAAATAACATAAGAGTATAAATATTCAAACACTCAAAATTAAAAATCACCTCCATAAAATAACTCTTCACAAACAATCAAATCTCATGAATCTAGCCGACCGAAGATCCCTTAAATATTCAGTAATGATTATTATCTATTTTTTTTTAACAATAGAGAAGCACACTAAAAGCATGTAATGGTTATTTTCTATTTTTTTTTCATTGAATTTTATATTCGAATACAACCAAATCCGATGAATTTAGCGGATCGAATCCTTGTTAAATATTCTGTAATGGTTATTTTCTACTTTTTTAAACAAGAGAGAAGCACACTAAAAGCATGTATATAACTTGATTGAAATGGTGTAGATCACATATCTTTTCTATTGTAAGAGAAATTATATAAAGCTAAATCGAGAGTGTATAGCATGCGAAAGTGTTAGATTATAGGCTAAGGTTCAAGTTTAATCAAGGGTTTATGGTCAATTAGATTTAGGGTTTAAGTTAGTTTATTTTCAAAATTATGTTTTATTATAAATAAACATGCTATCTTATGTAATTAGAAAGTCATTCACTCAATAAAACTTTATTATCTTACATAGTATTCGAACTTTAGTTAAGATCCACTAACAAAATTTGCTATCCTCCGGTCGTTGGTTACTCGCCGATGATCCGGAGGGTTTCAGTTATTTTCGCTTTATTTTTTATTTTATTTTTAATGCATAAACTCTATCACATCAAACTTTAGCCATCAATATACACTAAGTATGTTGATTTGCCATCAACAACCATATATATATATATATATATATATATATATATATATATATATATATATATATATATATATATATATATATATATATATATATATATATATATATTCTTCCTCATCAAGCTATTTTCATTGTCGAAGATCATTGTTGTTGAAAACAAAAGTTGATCACCAATTGTCGCTCCCTTCTAACGACAAAGCTAGCTATGACTTAAAAAAAATAGCAAACGTCATAAAAATGAAGGAAAGAGCCAAGCAATATACAATTATGTTTCCATATGCAAGTCCATGTCCATACAAACGGAAAACAGAAGAAGAAGGCGATTTCAACATCTATCCAGCTTGTACGTTCAGAACCTCCCGTTCAAACTGCAAGGGGAGGTGTTAGATTATAGGCTAAGACCCAAGCATAATCAAGAGCTTATGGTCCATTAGGTTTTAGAGTTTATGTTCGCTTATTCTCAAAGCTATGTTCTATAATAAATAAAGGTATGTTTGGCAAAACTAGCTGTAAGCTGTAAACTACAAAGCTTTAACATAAGCTATAAGCTTTCTTTATTTATTTATTTATTTATTTATTTTATTTTTTTAATAAACGTGTTTGGTAAGTTAGCTGTTAAATGTAATTATAAGATGTAAAATGACATAAAATGATACAAAATGATATATCTATAATTGTAAACAAATGTTTGGAGAGTATATCAGCAATTTAAAGTATAACTCAAAGATGTATAAAAAGCTTTATGAATCAGCTTTTCTTTTAGGAGCTATTTTTCTGAAATAAAAGCTTGAAGTTAATGTATCCAAACGGAGCTACTTAGGCGGTGTTTGGGATTGCTTATTGAAAATAGATTATTTGTTTTGAAAACGCATAATCTGATAATCAACGGTAACAAAACGTGATTTTGAAACTAGTGTTTGGATTTGATTATGTTGTTTAATATCGCAATAATCAGATAATCAATTTTTTGAGTGTTAGTCAAATCAGATTATTTAGCTAGTTATTTGATAAAATGACCAAAATAAACATCCTTATAAATGAATTATTCTAAATTAAAAGTAGAAATTTAATCGATAAAATGACAAACTTTTGGTTTTCATTACATTTTTACTTAACTTTCATGATTTCATTTACTTGGTTATGGCATATGATATTATAATATAAAGACCGGTGGGTTTAGTATATTTACTTCACCTTTGTATCATCTTCCTACTTTCCAAGTTTTACATTCACATTTGACTTTATGCCGCCATCACCACCCAACCAGGAACTATAATTTTGAATTATCACTACAAAGGCCTAAAAGAAAGTATTATCGCAAGAGGGTAGTAGGAGGTAAGAAATTAAGGATAGTGTGGTAATTTTACAAGTTTATCTAAATCTGCGTTTTGGAAAAGTAGGTGCCCACTAGCTTTCCCAAACCGGCGTTTTCAGCCTCTTGAAACGTGAATAATTTTTTTTTTTTGAAGAGGATAACCCAAACACTTAAATCTAATTATTTGCGTTTTCAAAAAAAAAGCCGAATCCCCTACAACTTTAAAAATTCGACATTATGCAATCTCTAATCTCTTGTTTCTTACTCTAATTCGTTTCAGTTATGTGATTACATTCGTGTTTTACGTAATTGTTCCTGATTTTAGTAATCGATTGGAGTTATGGTTTTGTTCTTGTCGGTTTTTACTTTTTTAGGGTTTCGATTTATGTGCTTCATGGCTGATTTTGGTTAGTATATTTGCACATCAATTCATGCCTTAGTCTCACTAAGGCCTTCGTTGTGGAAGATTGACGTGGAATTCCTTATTTCTTTGTTTAACGTTTTTTTAGGGTTTCGTTTGGTCGTATTGTTTTTTTTTTTCTGGTTCTGTCGTAGTTTGCTGCTGCTATTTGATTGTATTATGGATAAAAGTGGTATGGTTAACGTGGATTTGGATAATTTGGGAGAGTCGTATCTCGAACCTTCACGTTCGATTGATATTAACAATATTAACGATTCAAGTGTCTTTGAGCGACCTCAATCGTTGGATTCGTTGTCGTATGTGACTATGAGGAAACACAAGAAATCTAGTAGGAATGTTGTTGAGGATTCGCATGTCTCGGTGTGGAGTCCTCTCTTAAGAGTAAGCATGATCTTATTGCAACTTTATTTGGCGTATCTCTTAAAACACTAGGGATCTTGATGCTTTCACTAATGGTTTGGATCTTTGGTATAAATACGGTATGGGATGAATTGGATAATGATGTTCATAAGATGGCTAAGGATGCTGTCTTGGGTTTGTGGGAGGCTTTCAGGGCTGAACATAAGGCTAAATCTAATAACTCTATACCTGCTTCTGAGTCTCCTATTGTCCAATCTACGGACATTAATACTAATGCTACATACTATGCTGGAGCTACAGGTTTAAGAGATGATCAGCCTAGAGGTACAATGGTAAGTCTAGACACTTAGGTGTCAGGCATAGCATGAATCGTGAGCTTATCATGAATGGGGTGGTATCTATAGAGTTTGTTAGATCTCAACAAAACTTAGGCGATCACTTGACGAAGGGTCCGCTAGAGACTTGGTTATAAAGTCGCTAAAGGGATGGGTTTAAGTCCAACTTAGTCATCGAATGCTAGGACACCCAACTCCTCCGAGGAAACTTGGGAGCCGAGTTCAATGTGAAAAGTGAACATTCGATGGACTGGAGCATGTTTTATTTACATCCCAAGGTTGTGCTTTAATCTGCGAAAAGAGGATGAAGTCTTTACTTCTTAATGGCTAATTATCTTTGAAAAGTGCTTGGCGGGGAGCATGAATAAAGAGGAACCACCTATGTAAATGTTGAAGTTTTGCCGCTTGAGAAGCTTTTGGACTTTAGCTTTTACAACATTTATGAATTTGGATATGGACACATGGCTTGTATAGTGTCGGGAGCTTTTAAGTGTTTGAAAACTTGTGTGTATTTTATCTTGGTATTCAAATGGGTTGAAGAGTTCAATTCTTAGAACACCTCGATTCTCGAATATTTGAACGTGGAATGTACTAAGATGGAAATTCAATCCTCAGGATATTTTCGTTTATGCACATGTTTTGTTTAATGTTTGTTTTTCATGCAAAGGAAGTGAACTAAATTTGGGGAGGATTGTTGGAAAATTTAGTGCACTTGTGGGATTAGTTCGGAGGTACGGAGTGTACACCCATAAGGTCCCTGAACACCCTGACTCTTTTAGTGGAAAGTACTGCTAGTTGAAAGTACTGCTAGTAGAAAGTACTGCTAGTATTATGAAAGTACTGCTAGTGGAAAGTACTGCTAGTATTATGAAAGTACTGCTAGTATTATGAAAGTCTCGCTAGTGCTATGTAAGTCTCGCTAAATGGCGCTTATAACCGCATAATGACCACGTTTAATTGGTCATGTAACCACTAACGGCTATAATGGGGATAATTATGAGGCGATTAATGGGCCGATTAATTCTAATAATTCCATTTGACTAGCTAAGAGTAATCTCCTATAAATAGGAGATCTGATTATGCATGAAAGAGATACAGAAAACGATTAACACTTCTAAGCAAAAAGGGTTATATAACTGTGCCTAATTCTATAACTATATTTGGTCTTATCCCAAGTAGATATTCGTGTAACCCAGGCATTAGTGTCGAATAGTTTACTTTGGAAAGTGATCACACGATTCCAAGTGATATCCGGTAACCACATAGTGGTATTTGTAGTTGCTACTGTTTATCTTACCCTGTTCTAGGCGAATACACACCAATAGAAAAGTCAATCAATCAATAAAACTTTATTATCTTACATGAAAGTCACGGAAAAGTGCTATCAGAATTTTAAGAGACAAGGGTTTAAACCTTGCGAGGAGAACAACTTAGGATGACAATACTAGTTAGGTTGCGTAAATATGAGCCGAAATATTCAAACGTTCCCGATTTACCTAATTATAAATCCTACCTCGTTTACTCGTTTATATAGATAGGCGAGTGCCGGTGCATAGCAACGGAAAATCCTAGCGGCAGAAAATTAACGAAGTGTGATATTGTGGTAAGTGTTTCAATTCATGTCACATTCAAAATAGAACGTAAAATATCAAAATGTAATATCAAACGGTTGTAACATGCGATAATTCAACTCGTTCAAGCATACATTCTTAGCATGTATAAAAGAACATATAAAAACATTTATTGAAACTGAAATAATAACTAACAATGCACGTTACTCGTAGCTTAAAACTTCTTGACACACTACATTTGAGGTGTAGACTCCTCCTTGACCGAACTCTTTGACTGGTTTCACTAATACCTTTCAAAATGTTTATGTCATTCACGGTTACAAGAACGAAGTAAACATTAATATAAGATGAAGCAAATAGGAACAAGAACGAAGCAAACATGAACAACCACGAAGCAAAGCAATTCTAATCTCAACATCATCATCAACATTTCTTTATTTTTTTATTTTCATTTCTTTCAACCGATTAGTAATTTGGGTTTAAATTTTCATTTGCATTTCTTTACATAGGCAATAGAATACACTATATCAAACCATTCATATATATATAGAGTGAATGTTAATTTGATTTTTTTTCCATATTTATATTAAATCAACCACTGCATGGTAATGTGAATGTTAATTTGCTGTCAAGTGTTTAACCTCAATGGTTGACTTAATAATGTGCTATATGCTAAATAGATTTATGCTAATTTTCATTGCCATGCATAGAACGAAGCAATATGAATCAAACCATTGCATCGTAAAATGAATGCTATATTGCTGTCAAAGTGTTTAACATCAATGGTTGACTTAATAATGTGCTACATGCTAATTAGATTTATGCCAATTTCCATAAAAGGAAGTAATATGAATCAATATGAATTACATACATTAAATTAAATAGTTGTTGAAGTTGCCATGCATATGAAAAAGAACCAAGATAACACAAAAAAGTTGGCATCCAATAGTTAAAGTTTCCATACAATTTCATTCAAAATAACAAAAAAGAAAAAGAACCAAGATTCAATAATTCTGTAATCCTAACATTTTTTTACACATGCCTAAAAGATCACGGAGTTGGTTTTGTTCAATTACGTCATTTGAAACACTTATGGGCGATTCCATGATGGCGGCGGTGGTGATGGTGATCTCACAAGAGGTAAACCTCCTGCTGGAGGAAGCAACCAACTCTCGACCGTGTTTGTATTTGACCGCTTTGGCAAGCTTTGTTAAGATTTGAACGACTTGATTCATGCTAGGGCGTTCCACTGCTTGTTCTTCAACACTAAACAATGCTACAATGCAAAAATGATACATTAAACATGGGTATAACTCATGGGTTAGAGTGTTTGGAGGTATATGATAGATCCACTCTCTCTGTAACATGTTCTTTGTTACCGCCAATCATCTTTCTTATCATTGCATGATGTCTACACCATCTCCAAGTATATTGATATATACATACGTCTTGAGATATCGAAATACCAATAGCGAAACAATATGTATGGCAACATAATAAGAAAAGATTAAGAAAGAACAACTCTTAGAACGTACCTTCATTTGTATTAACTTTTATGGCACATATGTTCCATGGTAATTCATCAACTGCTATATCAATCTATAAAAAGAAAAAAAAATAGAAAACAATTAGTCTTCTGGAAAGAAAAGTATTTAGTCAAGAAAAACAATTAGTGTGGTTTGATTTTTCATTTGCATATCTTTATACAGATAATGAAATACACTATATCAAATCATTCCTATATTTAGAGTGAATGCTAATTTGATTTAGAGTATGTTAATTCATGTGATTAGTAGAGCAATTGCCAATTAGTAGTTAATTTTAATAGAGCAATTGCCATATGTAGTACTAATTCAAAGTTGCCATGCAATTTTAATAGTTTTCTTCTTTCAATGTTTGAACTTATGCTATTTTCTTGTTTCAATGTTTGAACGTATAATAATTCAAAGTTTTTTCAATGTTTCCTTAAAAAATTTAAGTTTCCCTGATTGAATTATTTGATTTGAAAATGATAGTCAAAGTTTCCAAATCTACATTGCAAAACGCCAGCCACAATGACTTCCAAATTGGTTTTCCACTTCCACTTTCAAAACGCCAGCCACTTTCAATGTTGACCAAAGTTTAAGTTTTTCACTTTCAATGTTGACCAAAGTTTTTGACTTTCAATTAGGGGTGCTCATCGGTCGAAAACCGGACCGGATCGAGAAAAACCGGACCGGACCGAGACCGAATCCGGCAAAAACCCTAGACCGAGACCGAGACCGAATGTGGTCGGTCCGGTCCGGTCTCGGTCAGTCCGTCAGTCGGTCCGGTCCAACAAGGCTAAATTTCGGGTTTGTGGTCCGGACCAGACGAATCCGGCAAAAACCCTAGACCGAGACCGGACCGCCGGTCCATCGGTCCGGTCGGTTTTGTCGGTCGGTCCGGTCCATCCGGTCCGTTTGCTCACCCCTACTTTCAATATTCAATATTCAAGTTTTTACTTTTTTTCTTTGACCGTTTTTTCATTTTAAATAGTAAAGATAAAGATAAAAATAAAGATGAAGAGTCTTTAATTGTGGACGCCAAAAACTAAGCTACCAACAATCACTAACCACCTAGGCACTTACTATAAATAATTAAAAAAATAATTAAAAAAAATAATAATAATAAAAAAAAATAATAATAATAAAAAAAAAAATCAGCAATTAATATCTAATACTCTTCTCATCAAATTTGTTTATGCATGATTCAGTACAATAATGTCAAACTTGGATCGAGCTTTATAGACAAAAGCTGACCCATACAAAATATAATGAGATATTCAAACAACAACAACAAAGAAGCATAATCATCTGAGACTGCTTGCAGGAAAATGGCGTAACGGGTTTTCCCTTAGTAGATCTGTCTCCCTGTGTCAAAACAGCAACGATTCAGTCATACTAAAATTTGTCCATCTTACCAAACCAAGAAACAATGTGTCGTTACTTACTTTTTAAGGTCTTTATCATCTTTGTTCCTGAGCTGCAGAGCAGAAGACCGTGCACCCTTGTTGGCCACATTTAGAGGTCTGAAAAGGGTGGATTAAAAATGAATATAAAGATCATATTCCAATAGAAAAAAATGACATTTTAATTACTGTACATATTTTGTTGACAACAAATTATTGATATGCAACCAAGTAATTATGTATACTTGTCATGGTTCCATGATCAGTTCCTCCAGATATATTTGGCGACATTAGGTACACTAACGATGACCATTATGCCATATTAGCTGAAAATGTGAGACTTTTTATTTGCAAAACTGCTCCCATTCTTTTTATATGTGGTGATTCTTTTTTAGGAGCAATAGAATAAAGATGCCTAAATATTGTTATGGCTAGCAATTGAACAAGAAAGAGTTATGTGGTTGTTTATGATACTCACTCTGAACATTCTTCTTCATCTACAAAAACCTCGATGCAGGGAAGGGCAGCAGCAGCAGCAGCAACACCTCTCTGAGGAATCTGAAATTTAATAGAAATTTTAAGTAGCATGCATCAAGTATAACATACTGATTGTTAGTTTTACTAGACAGAAACGTGCAGTACCTTATTTGATGTCCACTTGGCAGGGATGGCATTATTCTCTTTATTTCTCTCAGCTCGTGCTCCTAGAGTGTGCCATGTAGGTTTCAAAAATGATGATTCTGAGCTCTTCCTACTACCTACAGTGGTGTTTGTTGTGTCTTTGAGGACCTTGAATGTACCCCCATGAGGCCTAACAACAACATAAATTCAACTCTCAACTTGCATTACAAACAGAAAAACGTGTCTGCTAAGAGTGTTGTAATTAGGCCATTTGCTACTCACCCTTCTTGCTTCGGTCTTTTCCTAGAAATATCTAACGTTTCCTGAGTGCGATTTCCTGGAAGGTGATTGAAGAAATAAACATATGACGAGTAATGTAAAACACAGTTTTGACTTCCAAATAAGAAATATAAAATTGTACCACTGTCTCCCCGGGCCAAGATGGTTCCAAAGCTTCGTACAGCTTGACGGGTCTCTCCTGATTCCTCCTATGGATTTGAAAATTAATAAAAACAACTCATAAAACAGTTATAAGAAAAGAAGCACATTTTGATTGACATACTTGAGTGGTACAGGCTTTTGGTCTACTCATTGAACGAGCAAAAAAATTCCTGTAAGCCGATTTTAGCTTTTCAATTGGTTGAGCATTCCTATAACACAGAAAAAGATTTGGTCAAGTCATCTCAGAGACATAAGCATGCACACTTCATAAGTATGTCATAACTATGCTGCAACAATTGATCTTGTCTTTTCTATATCAAACATTATATCCTAATTATATATGCTTTACAATTAGAACAAATACATACATTTAATTTCATTAGGATAGCACCTACGCAAATCCATTTGTCTTCAATCTAGAATAACCATGCCCATTATCTCTCGTTTAAAGGTGTGTTATCAGTTTAACCAAAAGCCCAGAATATGGTAAACTAACATAACAAACCCAAAAACAGAGACTAAACGGAAATTTTTTATATTATGAACTACTTGTTAAAAGTACTAGTCAAAAGGAACTCCTATGGAACCAAAACAAAAAGTTACATTGATGTTTTCGTGTACTAACAGAAATCTATGTGTAACTTAGACTTGGTACTAACTACAAAACATTATTGCATTAGCATATGCAATTGCAGAAACATGCTAAACATGTCTGAGTTATGCACCAATATACTATGTTGTCCACTTATATGCTTTTGTTGTCCCTAATATTCATATCTACATATAGGCTATACAAAGAAACAAAACTTGACAAAAGCTGGATACAAATGCAAAAGAAAACAAGCAAAAAGGGCCACTATATAATGATAACATGTATAAGAGTCGAAAATCATACCTAGATATCCCGCACTCATATATTTCATTTGCAGTTTTAATCTTATTCTTTGACTCCAAGTGGCTAGCATACGCTATGTAAAAGACAGAATGTGTCTCCCCTATTTTATTAGAATCAAGAAAACTATAAACAATCCCAGCATCATCACAATTTTCAGCCTGCAAATGCAATACAGATATGAGTCATCCCCATATACAAATGTCCAAATTTTAAAGAATTAAGTTATATTGTAGCTTTGAAGTAGTACTCACATATTCCAGCCAGACTTTTAGATAACGGAGATCGTTCTTATAACGCTCATCATGCCAAAAGGTTCGAACACATTGTTCAAATATGACCACCAACCCTGAACAGTCCCCACCAGGTGGAAATGCATCTTGAACCCACTTTATGCAACTTTTTTATACACAAAAAACAACCATCATAAGGCAAAGCTAAGTTATACGACCATCATAAGGCAAAGCTAAGTTATACGTAGTAACTTAGAGGGTGTTTGGGATTAATTATTTATGCTTGTAAGGAGATAAGCAAATTGGAGTACTTGGATAAAACAAACCGCTTCTTTTGGGGTAAAATAAACAATGTTCAGTAGGAATGTTGGGAGTACATATTTTAGATAAAAAAAAGAATTCCTCTATGAACCTCATATTAAACAAAAGCCGATGATAAAAACGTCAACCAACACTTTTAAACCAATTATTCTTTTTTCAAGTCTTGTTGCATTTTTTCACCCCAAAAGAAAATCCAAACACCATCATAGCAGAGACATGGATTATACTTCATAGTAACTTATGGAATGTTTGGGATTGCTTATTTTGTTTCTGCTTACCTTTATATTTCCTTATAGAGTGTTCAGATAATCCAACTTGTTACTGCTTATCCACTTATTTTTTAGGGCAAAATAAGTCGTTTTAAACAAGCAGCTCAGTTTATTTCAAAGCGCTTATTTTAAATAAAATTAAGATTAATCTTTTCCCCCTAGTATCCATATAGATACCCTTAATTATAATGAAATAGATCCAGTAATGAATTCAACCAACACTTTTTTAACCAGGTATTCTTTTTTAAGGTCCTGTTGCATTTTTTACACCATAAGCCGAAACACCATCATAAGCCAAAAATCTAAAAACAAACTCGCAATTCCAGACACCCTCTTAAGTACAAGAGATTTTTTTCCTAAAAATCCTTATTTTAGGACAAACAAGCAGTTAATAAGCAGCTTAACTTATTTCAAAGTGCTTATTTTTAAATAAAAATACCTTTTACCCTCATATGAAAACAAAAACCTTTTATTAAGATGACTTCAACAGACACTTTACAACCATAAGCAAATCCAAACACCATCATAAGCCAAAAAAATCAAGTTAAATCAGTTCCCAAACACCCTTTTTAACGACAATAATTCATTATTGACAATTAACTTACTCAAGCCATGGCTGTAAAGGATCTTCACCTTCATATTCATCAATATCTTTAATCATCTTTCTAATAAATCAAACCAATTAAATAAATAAATAAAACAATCAATGAATAAATAAATAAATAAATAGGTTAAAAAAAACGTTATAAAAAATTATACCTTCGGGTATCGCTAAGATTGTTCCGGATCTGAATATCCGAATACGACTTAAGCGAATTATTGAGAAGTTTAACATTCCTTCCTCTTTTTAAAGGTCTGACGTTTTCTTTGAAAAGCTCCCATTCGTTGCTTGTTTCTTGTTTAGAAGCCAAGAACGCTGTCTCGGGATCCATCATCGGCGGCATCGTGTTGGTGGGATCTTCCATTGTTGATAAATAATGAAAATTGTATCTCTAACGGCTATTTTCTTTTTATAGAGAGTGAAAGTGGGGGGAGTGTTTTATGTTCCGTTGTTTTCAAATTTTGAATTTGTGATGGTGAAAAAATTCTCTTATGTGGAGTTGTGGACCAGCCCAAATCACGGCCCATTTGTTTTGGAATAAAAGTATTTTCTTTTCTCAAGTTTTGAATAAACGAGGTGGGAACCCCGCCGCGTTGCGGCGGGACTTTTTGTAATTTTTTTCTAAACCTTAAGCATGATATATTAAATCGACGTTATCGCTGTTTTTTTTTTACTTTCAAATTTGTTTTAAATAGTGTATTTGTTTTGAATAAAATATGATGTTAAATATATTTTTTTTTATGTTTGTTAAAAAAGGTTTAGTTTTTTTAAAAAAATATATGTTGGTTTGATATTTTGTTTTATGTTTGTAAAGGTGTTTACTGACGTTTAGTATCCTTTTTTTTATTGAACTCTATTCACGTTATAAATAGTTTTTCATATCAGTAGGTGGCTTTTTATTTCTATTTGCACTTAGTAAACTTCATCAGCTAACAATGGCAGCCATGCCTAATATTGAAGAAATCAAGTCGACGCTGTTCGATAATCTCGCAATGCTGCTCAAGTTTCTTTTCAATAGCGAGATCGTGAGGATCGCAATTTTCTTATACGTATGGAGGAAGAGCAAGCGATTGCATAGCAAAATTAAGAAACACGAGCGAACCATCATGGAGACTCATTGGTTCGGACCCTTTAATGAAAAGGCGGTTGACGGTCCGAAGGGCTTGCGGAATTGCGTGTGGATCGCGAAACGTTGCTTGCACTTGGAGCTGTTATCGATGGCATACGTGATGGGATTGTTGAAAAAGAGAGGCATGTAGGCTTTATGGAGGTTGATGAAGATCTCTCTGATGGTTAGTCTGGTAAACGCTGGCTTTTGTTGATGTTTTTTGGGCAGCAGTTTATGTTGATAGTAGGTTGTAATGGTTGTTCAGGTAGTTTGCTGTTTTCAGGTTTTTATGTACTTATGTAAGTTCAACGGGTGTATGTAATCTGCAACAGATTACGATTTTGTTTTGTTCATGGTAGTCACCCTGTTGCAATTACAATCTCAGTAATTAATGTTATCTTAATTTTGTAAGTTCAACGGCATTCTTGATAAGGTTTTAAATGTACCTTTTGAGGGTCGTTTAAGCCCTTATTTGATCAATTTTGTATCCGTTATTACTTAATATCGTTCATTTTCACTTTTAGGTCTCTTGAAGGTAAATTGTTGGAATGACACTTATTTGGACGAAAAGGCGGATATACTGAAGAAAATGGCCAAAGTCAAGAATCGAGACACTCAAGTCTTTGAAACACAGGGACGGCGTCGGTGTTATCTGTGACGCCGTCGCATCACTTTTGTGACTACCAAGAGCTAAATTGCTTATTTACAAGTGACGGTGTCGCTTTAAAAGAGTAGGTCGTCGCAACTCGGATGGCCTAGATTTGATCCAGACGGCGCGAGATCAAGGGACGGCGTCCAAGCATAAGGTGACGACGTCGCAAGACTAACGTGCAAGACGAAACCCTAATGACGGCGACCGACGGCGCCACAATTCATAAAGTGACGCCGTCGCGATTGTAATCTTATATATAGAATTGAATTTTTAGTTTTCGGTGTAGTCTTTTGGAGTAAAACCTAAACCGAACCAAGGTCATCTGTACAATATTTTAGGGTTCCAAACCCTATCTTACATCAAGATAAGTGTTTTACTTCATTAATTCAATTATGTCTTCAATTACTTGTGTGTATGCTTGCATGTTCTCCATGTCCCGCTAATTTACTTGTGTGTTTGCTTAGGAATATGAAACTTAGCTATTGAATATTGATTGGTTGTCTCTTATCTTAATTGTTAATGATCTAGTAATGCGATAGGTCATTCGTTGTGTAGTTAATGCTTGATTAATCTTTGTGAACCTTAGACTATAACACCTAGAGTAGTTGTAGGCTAAACCATCCAAAGAGTACCTTAGAGTTAGAGTTTATAATTCCTATAGATTTTGTAGACGAGACCCTTTGGTAGTTTCAAAGAGTTAGGGACAAACGCATACCCTACGACTTTAGACACACAACGCGATTAAGAATAAGGACGTGACAATACAACCATCAATAGGAGATAATTAAGGTGTAATAAAACCTAAGTAAACACATCTTTAAACCATCATACGAGCACACAATAATTAGACATAGACTACATACACCTTAGATTAGATAATTAGACAAGTAGAGTAATCGGTAGAAATACCAACCCCCAAATCCAAACCCCGAGATTCGTACCTTTCCTTTTCTTAAAAATATAAAAAAAGATAAAAAATAATCTTCCTCAACCTCAACCTTAGCATAGTAACTTCTCACTAGCATTCCTATTCCCCTAGAGAATGATATCAATACCCGTGGCTTACCCTAATACTACACTACAACGATTAGGTTCACTGCCTAGGGTGTTATAAAACTTGCTCGAAGAAAAGGAAGTTCCTTTGACCCCGAACGACGCGTGTAGCGTTATCAAGTTTTTGGCGCCGTTGCCGGGGAATAGAATAGCTAGTTAGTAGTCCACCTCGTTTAGGTTTCTTTGCTTGATTCCTATCAAGTAAAATGTTTTCTCAATTTTTAGCTTCCTCGTAGTCTATCCCCCTCCTTCGTGATCTTTGTTCGTAACCCCATCACTTTTCATCATGGAAGGTGATAATCCGCCAAACAACACTTTACCACCAAACAAGTACCCACCGCTTGATCCAGCCTTTGCTAACCAACTTCGAGCTCGTATTGTTAGTGAAATTGGAGAGCTTAGGAAACTAAATAGGATAATCGAAAATACGCTTGAGGAAGCCCTTAAGGAATCTACTAACCCTTTAGATAGTGATTCGACCTCAAGTGATTCGGATGATGACCTAGAAGATGGAGATTATAAGGTGTTAGAAATTATGGAGGATAGTAAGGAGGAGGAAGAACTTAGGGAGTATTTCGATTCATACCCTAAAGGGAAGGAAATCGCCTATCACTATAACATGGTTAACTTCCCGAGACCACCGTCGAGCCTCGCATAAGAGGGGTAACTCTAAAACATCAAGATACCGTGTATGATTGGATACTTATATAGGGATCACACCTACATTGACTATAAGGCACCCATGAATATAATGTCTAGGCTCTATTACAATTGGATCATGAGCAAAAAGCTAGAACCTATGAGGGACCCCTTTCGCCCTAGGAAAGCAAGTAACTATGTGGGGAGGGTTAAAGGATTGCATGTCTTCGTAGGTAATTTCACATATAGGTGTGATTTATGATCTTGGAAAATGTTAAGGGCATCATTGATGGGGTTTTAGGGGGTGTAATACTTGGGAGACCATTTATAGAGGAGTCTAAGATGGTTTATGATCGAGAGGAAGGAATAGTCGAGTTCTCAAATGGAGCCGAGATATATAATGCCCCACAAAAATGAGAAGTTTGAGGGTATTGATAATTTAGATGTCGACAACATTCCGGCATTTGAAGTAGACCTGGAAGAACAAGGTTTACTACATTGTTTGTCTTGAATTAGGTCCGAATACATTCGTGATGAGAGAAAGGTTAAGGAGATCGAATGGGCCTCTAAGATTAGGACAACGTAGTAGCACGACTTGAGTCTAGCTACAAGACTCATAAATAAAGAAAAATGCTTCGTGGAGGCAACCCATGCTTAATTGTTTGCTTGTTAGTGTCATATATCTTTTATTGATTTCTTATTCTCATGTTTAAATTTGTAAAATGTTTTATTTTGTTTTAACCTCGCCTTAATTGCATATAAAGGTATTTTACATAAAGGATAAGTGTAGGCCTAAACCCTAAACCCTAAACCCTAAAGGGAGGATTACACACGCCAAAAGAAACGTAAACATGAGAATTTCAATTAATTAAAAGATATATATGTGTTTTGTTCGAGTCAAATGCTTGTATCGAGTCATAATGGATGTTTTGCGAAATTTTCCAGATTCTAAATATGTAAATTTTCCGAATTTTTCCGTAAAATCGCAGACCGCTTTTTCGTCGATAACTTTGACGGCGTTAGATCGCAACTGACGGCCGGAAGGAGTAAAACAATGATTATTTTTTTTCTCGTTTTCTGAGCTACTTATAAATTTTTAGAATTTTCCAGGTCTTAATTTTCCAGAAATTCTGTAGACATCCATTCCACAAGCATTATATCCTAGTTTAATAGAGTCTTATATATATTATTACCACTGATTTTACGCGAAGGTTTCGTTTGTTTTATTCAAGTGTGCAGGTTTTATTTATCAAGAAGAAAATACAAAAGATTGAAAGAAACTTTTAACGCATACAATCTTCTTGAAGAAAGATTTAACCACTACTTCACGCGGATCCTACCGGGCTAATCAGGGGAGTACTAGTTTCTTGCGTTTTTAATTACCTCCTATTATCATAACTTTGATACTTTCGGGGAACATTGAGGACAATGTTCAGTTTAAGTGTAGGGAGGGAAAATAAAACGGGAACTTTGAAACTATGCTTATCCTTGACTATTTGCTTTGTCCAATTGTATTTGTGTAATAAACCATGAGAAAATGTCGGTTAGGGTAATTTTGGCACCAAATTTAAATTTTTCATGACATATAGGAGTGGGCCATTAGTCTTAATAAAGCGTCTCACGGATAGGAAGTTACATGACTAGCACAAAAACCCTTTACCACCTAAATTCCACCCAAAATGTGAGGATCACCCTTAGATTAGTAGGAATTAAAGCATTCATCTTTAATGCTTAGTGTGTGAACCGGTAGTATAATAGATTCTAGAACTTGTTTTGTGATGCATCCCGAGATCGCTAGTAAGACTACACTTGTGTAGTTAGGAATAACTAAATGATAAGAGGCATTATGATAACCCTTGTTTGATACCCGTAATATAATTACTTCTTCCACATCAGTTGAGTAATTCTCCCACACCTTTGCGTTGTACTCATCTTTAGTACACGATACCCCTAGTTAACCCCTCAGAGCCTATCCTTTTCGCGGTTCTCGTGATGTTTCGGTTTTCCGGAATATCAATGAAGAGCATTGTTTACACCCCACCCCCAAATGTACACCCAAATCACCTTAGCCTACCTTGTATGCACTCACTTTTAGTGCATTATTGTTATCACCCTAAACCCTTAGTTCAATTATCTAGTTGCTTGCATAAGTTGCTAACTCGAGTCATATCCTTTGTACACGCTTTGGGACAATTGGGACTCATGGGAAAAGATAAAGTTTATGAAATGACGGAAGGGAACGTTAAATTCAAATTCCCTTTATTTGCGTACTAATGTACTCCAAGTGTTTTGATCTTTTCAATTCGGGTCAAATTAGTGTTAGAGTAATAAAACTCAAGTGTAGGGATGTGCCTATAAATCCCTATCATTTTGATGTTACCATAGAGGATGGTAGAGTAAAAGTGTATGATGAAAAAATAAAAATAGAAAAATAGAAAAGAGAAATGAAATAAATAGAGTGTTCAAAAAAAAAAAAAAAAAAAAAAAAAAAAAAAACGGCTACCATCCTACATCTATCTTTAAATTTATGTTTCGTGTTTCATTATCTAGAGTTTAGAGTGTCGAGTCTTGGCTTAGCAACGCCATTCTTCGTATGCTTGTAACATAAAGATTTTTGACTTGCCACCACTAAATAGCCTATCCCACCAAACCCTTTGTTTCCTACCGTAAGCCTAACATTACAACCCTTTAAAAGACCTCTTTGATAGTCTTTCCTAGGTGCTTACGCCAAAGCGATGGAGGTTTGATCTATACTCAAGCCTATGGTAATCTATGTACTAGGACCGGTTAATGAGTGTTTATCTTTCATTTCCAACTTGTTATATTTCATATACACCGAGAGATGTGAGTATCCAAACACCCCATGTGAGGTGCTAGTATGTAATTTCTGTGCTTGTTATGACTTTTATGGGCTTATATGTGTTGTGGATTGTTTTAAACCAATGCTTCATGACCCCAACTTATAAATTAATTTGTTAAAGCACATTTGCTTGAGGACAAGCAAATACCAAGTGTAGGATATTTGATAAGGTTTTAAAATGTACCTTTTTTAGGGATCGTTTAAGCCCTTATTTGATCACTTTTGTATCCGTTATTACTTAATATCGTTCATTTTCACTTTTTAGGTCTCTTGAAGGTAAATTGCTGGAATGACACTTATTTGGACGAAAAGGCGCGGATATACGAAGAAAATGGCCAAAGTCAAGAATCGAGACACTCAAGTCAACAAACACAAGGGACGGCATCGGTGTTATCTCAGGACGCCGTCGCATCACTTTGTGACGGCTCAAGAGCCAAATTGCTTATTTACAAGTGAAGGTGTCGGGCTTTAAAAGAGTAGGTCGTCGCAACTCGACATGGCCTAGATTTGATCCGACGGCGTCGAGATCGAAGGGACGGCGTCACAAGCCTAAGGTGACGCCGTCGCAAGACTAACGTGCCAAGACGAAACCCTAATGACGGCGACCACGACGCGTCACAATTCATAAAGTGACGCCGTCGCAATTGTAATCTTATATATAGAATCCGAATTTTTAGTTTTCGGTGTGTAGTCTTTTGGAGTAAAACCTAAACCGAACCAAGGTCGTCTTGTACAAGATTTTAGGGTTCCAAACCCTATCTTACATCAAGATAAGTGTTTTACTTCATTAATTCAATTATGTCTTCAATTACTTGTGTGTATGCTTGCATGTTCTCCATGTCCGGCTAATTTACTTGTGTGTTTGCTTTGGGAATATGAAACTTAGCTATTGAATATTGATTGGTTGTCTCTTATCTTAATTGTTAATGATCTAGTAATGCGATAGGTCATTCGTTGTGTAGTTAATGCTTGATTAATCTTTGTGAACCTTAGACTATAACACCTAGAGTAGTTGTAGGCTAAACCATCCAAAGAGTACCTTAGAGTTAGAGTTTATAATTCCTAAAGATTTTGTAGACGAGACCCTTTGGTAGTTTCAAAGAGTTAGGGACAAACGCATACCCTACGACTTTAGACACACAACGCGATTAAGAATAAGGACGTGACAATACAACCATCAATAAGAGATAATTAAGGTGTAATAAAACCTAAGTAAACACATCTTTAAACCATCATACGAGCACACAATAATTAGACATAGACTACATACACCTTAGATTAGATAATTAGACAAGTAGAGTAATCGGTAGAAATACCAACCCCAAATCCAAACCCCGAGATTCAGACCTTTCCTTTTCTTAAAAATATAAAAAGATAAAAATAATCTTCCTCAACCTCAACCTTAGCATAGTAACTTCTCACTAGCATTCCTATTCCCTAGAGAATGATATCAATACCCGTGGCTTACCCTAATACTAAACTACAACGATTAGGTTCACTTTGCCTAGGGTGTTATAAAACTTGCTCAAGAAAAGGAAGTTCCTTTGACCCCGAACGACGCTGTAGCGTTATCAAGTTTTTGGCGCGTTGTCGGGAATAGAATAGCTAGTTAGTAGTCCACCTCGTTTAGGTTTCTTTTCTTGATTCCTATCAAGTAAAATGTTTTCTCAATTTTTATCTTCCTCGTAGTTTATCCCCCTCCTTCGTGATCTTTGTTCGTAACCCCATCACTTTTCATCATGGAAGGTGATAATCCGCCAAACAACACTTTACCACCAAACAAGTACCCACCGCTTGATCCAGCCTTTGCTAACCAACTTCGAGCTCGTATTGTTAGTGAAATTGGAGAGCTTAGGAAACTAAATAGGATAATTGAAAATACGCTTGAGGAAGCCCTTAAGGAATCTACTAACCCTTTAGATAGTGATTCGACCTCAAGTGATTCGGATGATGACCTAGAAGATGGAGATTATAAGGTGTTAGAAATTATGGAGGATAGTAAGGAGGAGGAAGAACTTAGGGAGTATTTCGATTCATACCCTAAAGGGAAGGAAATCGCCTATCACTATAACATGGTTAACTTCCCGAGACCACCTGTCGAGCCTCGCATAAGAAGGGGTAACTCTAAAAACATCAAGATACCGTGTATGATTGGATACTTATATAGGGATCACACCTACATTGACTATAAGGCACCCATGAATATAATGTCTAGGCTCTATTACAATTGGATCATGAGCAAAAAGCTAGAACCTATGAGGACCCTTTCGCCTAGGAAAGCAAGTAACTATGTGGGGAGGGTTAAAGGATTGCATGTCTTCGTAGGTAATTTCACATATAGGTGTGATTTATGATCTTGGAAAATGTTAAGGGCATCATTGATGGGGTTTTAGGGGGTGTAATACTTGGGAGACCATTTATAGAGGAGTCTAAGATGGTTTATGATCGAGAGGAAGGAATAGTCGAGTTCTCAAATGGAGCCGAGATATATAATGCCCCACAAAAATGAGAAGTTTGAGGGTATTGATAATTTAGATGTCGACAACATTCCGGCATTTGAAGTAGACCGGAAGAACAAGGTTTACTACATTTGTTTGTCTTGAATTAGGTCTGAATACATTCGTGATGAGAGAAAGGTTAAGGAGATCGAATGGGCCTCTAAGATTAGGACAACGTAAGGGCACGACTTCGAGTCTAGCTACAAGACTCATAAATAAAGAAAAATGCTTCTGGGAGGCAACCCATGCTTAATTGTTTGCTTGTTAGTGTCATATATCTTTTATTGATTTCTTATTCTCATGTTTAAATTTGTAAAAATGTTTTATTTTGTTTTAACCTCGTCTTAATTGCATATAAAGGTATTTTACATAAAGGATAAGTGTAGGCCTAAACCCTAAACCCTAAAGGGAGGATTACACGTTTTCAAAAGAAACGTAAACATGAGAATTTCAATTAATTAAAAGATATATATGTGTGTTGTTCGAGTCAAATGCTTGTATCGAGTCATAATGGATGTTTTGCGAAATTTTCCAAATTCTAAATATGTAAATTTTCCGAATTTTTTCGGATAATCGCAGACAGCTTTTGTCAAGATAACTGACATCGGGATCGCAACTGACGGCGTCGGGAAGGAGTAAAACAATGATTATTTTTTTCTCGTTTTCGAGCTACTTATAAATTTTAGAATTTTCGGTCTTAATTTTCCGAAATTTGAGACATCCATTCCACAAGCATTATATCCTAGTTTAATAGAGTCTTATATATATTATTACCACGATTTTACGCGAAGGTTTCGTTTGTTTTATTCAAGTGTGCGGGTTTTATTTATCAAGAAGAAAATACAAAAGATTGAAAGAAACTTTTAACGATACAATCTTCTCAAGAAAGATTTAACCACTACTTCACGCGGATCCTACCGGCTAATCGTGAGTACTAGTTTCTTCGCTTTTAATTACCTCCTATTATCATAACTTTGATACTTTCGGGAACATTGAGGACAATGTTCGGTTTAAGTGTAGGGAGGAAAATAAAGCGGAACTTTGAAACTATGCTTATCCTTGACTATTTGCTTTGTCCAATTGTATTTGTGTAATAAACCATGAGAAAATGTCGGTTAGGGTAATTTTGGCACCAAATTTAAATTTTCATGACATATAGGAGTGGGCCATTAGTCTTAATAAAGCGTCTCACGGATAGGAAGTTACATGACTAGCACAAAAACCCTTTACCACCTAAATTCCACCCAAAATGTGAGGATCACCCTTAGATTAGTAGGAATTAAAGCATTCATCTTTAATGCTTAGTGTGTGAACCGGTAGTATAATAGATTCTAGAACTTGTTTTGTGATGCATCCCGAGATCGCTAGTAAGACTACACTTGTGTAGTTAGGAATAACTAAATGATAAGAGGCATTATGATAACCCTTGTTTGATACCCGTAATATAATTACTTCTTCCACATCAGTTGAGTAATTCTCCCATACCTTTGCGTTGTACTCATCTTTAGTACACGATACCCCTAGTTAACCCCTCAGAGCCTATCCTTTTCGCGGTTCTCGTGATGTTTCGGTTTTTCAGAATATCAATGAAGAGCATTGTTTACACCCCACCCCCAAATGTACACCCAAATCACCTTAGCCTACCTTGTATGCACTCATTTTTAGTGCATTATTGTTATCACCCTAAACCCTTAGTTCAATTATCTAGTTGCTTGCATAAGTTGCTAACTCGAGTCATATCCTTTGTACACAGTTTTGGGACAATTGGGACTCATGGGAAAAGATAAAGTTTATGAAATGACGGGAAGGGAACGTTAAATTCAAATTCCCTTTATTTGCGTACTAATGTACTCCAAGTGTTTTGATCTTTTCAATTCGGGTCAAATTAGTGTTAGAGTAATAAAAACTCAAGTGTAGGGATGTGCCTATAAATCCCTATCATTTTGATGTTACCATAGAGGATGGTAGAGTAAAAGTGTATGATGAAAAAAATAAAAATAGAAAAATAGAAAAGAGAAATGAAATAAATAGAGTGTTCAAAAAAAAAAAAAAAAAAAAAAAAAAAAAAAAACTGCTACCATCCTACATCTATCTTTAAATTTATGTTTCGTGTTTGAGTTATCTAGAGTTTAGAGTGTCGAGTCTTGGCTTAGCAACGCCATTCTTCGTATGCTTGTAACATAAAGATTTTTGACTTGCCACCACTAAATAGCCTATCCCACCAAACCCTTTGTTTCCCTACCGTAAGCCTAACATTACAACCCTTTAAAGACCTCTTTGATAGTCTTTCCTAGGTGCTTACGCCAAAGCGATGGAGGTTTGATCTATACTCAAGCCTATGGTAATCTATGTACTAGGACCGGTTAATGAGTGTTTATCTTTCATTTCCAACTTGTTATATTTCATATACACCCGAGAGATGAGTATCCAAACACCCCATGTGAGGTGCTAGTATGTAATTTCTGTGCTTGTTATGACTTTTATGGGCTTATATGTGTTGTGGATTGTTTTAAACCAATGCTTCATGACCCCAACTTATAAATTAATTGGCTAAAAGCACATTTGCTTGAGGACAAGCAAATACCAAGTGTAGGATATTTGATAAGGTTTTAAAATGTACCTTTTTAGGGATCGTTTAAGCCCTTATTTGATCACTTTGTATCCGTTATTACTTAATATCGTTCATTTTCACTTTTAGGTCTCTTGAAGGTAAATTCTTTGAATGACACTTATTTGGACGAAAAGGCGCGGATATCTGAAGAAAATGGCCAAAGTCAAGAATCGAGACACTCAAGTCTTTGAAACACGGGGGACGGCATCGGTGTTATCTGTGACGCCGTCGCATCACTTTTGTGACGGCTCGGAGCCAAATTGCTTATTTACAAGTGAAGGTGTCGGGCTTTAAAAGAGTAGGTCGTCGCAACTCGCACAACCTAGATTTGATCCGACGGCGCCGAGATCGAAGGGGCGGCGTCACAAGCCTAAGGTGACGCCGTCGCAAGACTAACGTGGCCAAGACGAAACCCTAATGACGGCGACCCGACGGCGTCACAATTCATAAAGTGACGCCGTCGCAATTGTAATCTTATATATAGAATCCGAATTTTTAGTTTTCGGTGTGTAGTCTTTTGGAGTAAAACCTAAACCGAACCAAGGTCGTCTTGTACAAGATTTTAGGGTTCCAAACCCTATCTTACATCAAGATAAGTGTTTTACTTCATTAATTCAATTATGTCTTCAATTACTTGTGTGTATGCTTGCATGTTCTCCATGTCCGGCTAATTTACTTGTGTGTTTGCTTTGGGAATATGAAACTTAGCTATTGAATATTGATTGGTTGTCTCTTATCTTAATTGTTAATGATCTAGTAATGCGATAGGTCATTCGTTGTGTAGTTAATGCTTGATTAATCTTTGTGAACCTTAGACTATAACACCTAGAGTAGTTGTAGGCTAAACCATCCAAAGAGTACCTTAGAGTTAGAGTTTATAATTCCTAAAGATTTTGTAGACGAGACCCTTTGGTAGTTTCAAAGAGTTAGGGACAAACGATACCCTACGACTTTAGACACACAACGCGATTAAGAATAAGGACGTGACAATACAACCATCAATAGGAGATAATTAAGGTGTAATAAAACCTAAGTAAACATATCTTTAAACCATCATACGAGCACACAATAATTAGACATAGACTACATACACCTTAGATTAGATAATTAGACAAGTAGAGTAATCGGTGAAATACCAACCCCAAATCCAAACCCCGAGATTCGTACCTTTCCTTTTCTTAAAATATAAAAAGATAAAAATAATCTTCCTCAACCCCAACCTTAGCGTAGTAACTTCTCACTAGCATTCCTATTCCCCTAGAGAACGATATCAATACCCGTGGCTTACCCTAATACTACACTACAACGATTAGGTTCACTGCCTAGGGTATTATAAAACTTGCTCGAAGAAAAGGAAGTTCCTTTGACCCCGAACGACGCGTGTAGCGTTATCAATTCTATGTCTTGATTTTGATAACCATATCGTCAATAAATGCCTCAAGGTTGATGCCTATATGAGATTTAAATTCTCTGTCTACCAATGTCTGGTAGGTAGTGCTTGTATATTTGAGACCGAAAGGCATCTTGGTGTAGCAATAAAGACCCTGATTGGTGTAGAATGTTGTTTTGTCTTCATCAGATTCCTACATTAGAATCTGGTGGTATCCTTTGTATGCATCAAGAAAGCACTTGTATTTGAAATCAACCAAAGACTCTACATTTCAGTCAATGAGAGGTAAAGGGTAGTCATCTTTTGAATATGCTTGTTTAAGTTGGTAAAGTCAATGCACATGTGCCACATGCCATTGAATTTCTTGACTATAACTAGAATTGAGACCTGTGTTTGTTATTTAACCGGTCAGAAGATGCTCGCTCGATTTAGGTCTCATGACCTAGAAATCCATGGCCCGAGAGCGTTCTAGAGACAATCACGATTTTCTCTCGATAGGTTGTGCATACTTGTTTAGGCCTGTGCTATGCTCTACTAATTCCTTGGGAATACCCGTTATATCTGAAGGTTGCCAGGCGAATACATTCAAGCTGTTTGCAGCAATTGTACTAGTTAGTTTTGAACTTGGGGTGAGAGGTTAACTTCGATTGTGATGGGTTGATCTGGGTATTCGGGGTGTATGAAAATTTTTACCTGCTTGGGATTGTCTCCTAGAATAGGTGCCCACGCGATCTCCCTGATGCTACTTTATTTCACCGCGGTTGCTAGACTTGTGTCTTTGCCTGGGTAGTCATTTTTTACCGTAGTGACTCCTGCTCTTATAGGAAATTCTACCAAAGACCTAATGGTGGAAACTTCCATGCTGAGCTTTGAAGAGTTGTGCTCTCGAGTATGACATTATACTTGGATGTACACTTGACAATGTGGAACTATAACAGGAATGTTCTCGACAACGGGTGAGTTCCTACTGTGAGCTCTAAGGTGTCTATTCCTTCGTGGTATGATCTCTCCTCACGAGAGTGATACGCTTACGCAGCCGCTGCTCGGGGTCAAAGGAACTTCCTTTTCGTCGAGCCGCTTTTTCAACACCCTAGCGGTGAACCTAATCGTTGTAGTGTAGTATTAGGGTAAGCCACGGAATTGATATCGCTCTCTGGGGAATAGGAATGCTAGTGAGAAGTTACTACGCTAAGGTTGGGGTTGAGGAAGATTATTTTTATCTTTTATCTTTTAGGAAATGGAAAGGTATGAATCTCGGGTTTGGATTTGGGGTTTGGTATTTCTACCGATTACTCTACTTGTCTAATTATCTAATTAACTAAGGTGAGGGTAGTCTATGTCTAATTATTGTGTGCTCGTATGATAGTTTAAAGATGTGTTTACTTAGGTTTTATTACTCCTTAATTATCTCCTATTGATGGTTGAATTGTCACGCCCTTATTCTTAATCGCGTTGTGTCTAAGGTCGTAGGGTATGCGTTTATCCCTAACTCTTTGAAACTACCAAAGGTTATCGCCTACAAAGTCTCTAGGATTTATAAACTTTAACTCTAAGGTACTCTTCGGATGGTTTAGCCTACAACAACTATAGGTGTTATAAACTAAGGTTCACAAAGATTAATCAAGCATTAACTACACAACGGATGACCTATCGCATTACTAGATCATTAACAATTAAGATAAGAGACAACCAATCAATATTCAATAATTAAGTTTCATATTCCTAAGCAAACACACAAATAAATTAGCTTGACATGGAGAACATGCAAGCATACACACAAGTAATTGAAGACATAATTAAATTATTGAAGTAAAACACTTATCTTGATGTAAGATAGGTTTAAAACCCTAAAATATTATACAAGACAGACCTTGATTCGGTTTAGGTTTTACTCCAAAAGACTACACACCGAAAACTAAAAATTGGATTCTATATATATGATTACATATGCGACGGCCACCTTTGATTTGTGACGCCGCCGTCGCCGTTATTAGGGTTTCGCCTTGCCACGTTAGTCTTGGCGACGGCGTCACCTTATGCTTGACGCCGTCCCTTTAGTGTCTCGACGCCGTCTGATCAAATCTAGGCCGTCCGAGTTGCGACAACCTACTCCTTTAAAGCCCCGACACCGCCACTTGTAAATAAGCAATTTGCTCTTTGAGTCACAAAAGTGATGCGACGGCGTCGCGGTAACACCGACGCAGCCCCTTCGGCCCAAAGCACTGAGTGTCTAGATTCTTGACTTTGGCCATTTTCTTCAGATATTCGCCTTTTCGTCCGAATAAGTGTCATTCCACCTTTTGCCTACAAGACACCTAAAAGTGAAAAGGAACGATATTAAGTAATAACGGATACAAAGTGATCAAATAAGGGCTTAAATGACCCTCAAAAGGTACATTTAAAACCTTATCAAATATCCCTACACTTGGTATTTGCTTGTCCTCAAGCAAATGTGCTTTTAGCCAATTAATTTATAAGTTGGGGTTATGAAGCATTGGTTTAAAACAATCCACAACACATATAAGCCCCGCAAAGTCATAACAAGCACGAAATTACATACTAGCACCTCACATGGGTGTTTGGATACTCACATCTCTCGTGTATATGAAATATAACAAGTTGGAAATGGAAGATAAACAGGTCATTAACCGGTCCTAGTACATAGATTACCATAGGCTTGAGACTAGATCAAACCTCCATCGATTTGGCGAAGCACCTAGGAAAGACTATCAAAGAGGTCTTTTAAAGGGTTTTAATGTTAGGCTTACGGTAGGGCAACAAAGGGTTTGGTGGGATAGGCTATTTAGTGGTGGCAAGTAAAAAATCTTTATGTTACAAGCATGCGAAGAATGGTGTTGCTAAGCCAAGACTCGACACTCTAGACTCTAGATAACTGAAACAAACAAACATAATTTAAAGATAGATGTAGGATGGTAGCCCGTATGTTTTTTTTTTCAACACTCTATTTTTTTTTCTTTTTCTCTTTTTCTATTTTTTTTCGATTTTTTTATATTTATTTATTTATTATTATTATTATTATTATTTTCATACACTTTTACTCTACCATCCTCTACGATAACATCAAATGATAGGATTTATAGGCACATCCCTACACTTGAGTTTTATTACTCTAATACTAATTTGACCCAATTGAAAAGATCAAAACACTTAGAGTACATTATTATGCAAATAAAGGAATTTGAATTTAACGCCCCTTCCGTCATTTCATAAACTTTAACTTTTCCCATAAGTCCCAATCGTCCCAAAATCAGATACAAAGGATATGACTCGACTTAGCAACTTATGCAAGCAACTAGATAATTGAACTAAGGGTTTAGTGTGATAACAATAATGCACTAAAAGTGAGTGCATACAAGGTAGGCTAAGGCGATTTGGGTGTACATTTGGGGTGAGGTGTAAACAATGCTCTTCATTGATATTCCGAAAACCGAAACATCACGAGAACCGCAAGAGGATAGGCTCGAGGGGTTAACTAGGGTATCGTGTACTAAATGTGAGTACAACGCAAAGGTATGGGGAATTACTCAACCGAGGTGGAAGAAGTAATTATATTACGGGTATCAAACAAGGGTTATCCTAATGCCTCTTATCATTTAGTTATTCCTAACTACACAAGTGTAGTCTTACTAGCGATCTCGGGATGCATCACAAAACAAGTTCTAGAATCTAATATACTACCAGTTCACACACTAAGCATCAAAGATAAATGCTTTAATTCCTACTAATCTAAGGGCGATCCTCACATTTTGGGTGGAATTTAAGTGGTAAAGGGTTTTGTGCTAGTCATATAACTTCCTATCCGTGAGACGCTTTATTAAGACTAATGCCCCACCCTATATGTCATGAAAATTTTAAATTTGGTGCCAAAATTACCCTAACCGACATTTTCTCATGGTTTATTACACAAATGCAATTGGATAAAGCAAATAATCAAGGATAAGCATAGTTTCAAAGTTCCTGCTTTATTTTCCCTCCTACACTTAAACCGAACATTGTCCCCAATGTTCCCGAAAGTATCAAAGTTATGATAATGGAAGGTAATAAAGATTAAAGAAACTAGCACTCCCGATTAGCTCGGTGGGATCCGTAAAGTGGTGGTTACATCTTCTTCAAGAACGTTTGCGTGAAAGCTCCTTCTCATCTTATGTATCTCCTTCTTGATAAATTAAACCCGCACACTTGAAGAAAACAAACGAAACCTTCGCGTAAATCGGCGGTAATAATATATATAAGACTCTACTAAACTAGGATATAATGCTTGTGGAATGGATGTTTACTGAATTTATGGAAAATTAAGACTTGGAAAATTCCAAAAATTATGAGTAGCTCGAAAAAGAGAAAAGTAATCGATTGTTTTGCTCCTTCCCGACGCCGTCAGTTGATCCCGACGCCATCAGTTATCCTTACAAAAAGCGGTCTACGATTTTCTCGGAAAATTTACATCTTTAGAATCGGAAAATTTCTGCAAAACATCCATTATGACTCGATACAAGCATTTGACTCGAACAAACACACATGTATATCTTTTAATTAATTGTAATTCTCATGTTTACGTTTCTTTTGAAAACGTGTGTAATCCTCCCTACACTTATCCTTTATGTAAAATACCTTTATATGTAATTAAGACGAGGTTATAGACAAAGTAAAGCATTTTTACAAATTTAAACATGAGAATAAACAATCAATAAAAGATATATGACAAAAACAAGCAAACAATTAAGCATGGGTTGCCTCCCACGAAGCGCTTTTCTTTATTTATGAGTCTTGTAGCTAGACTTGTAGTCGTGCCCCTACGTACCGATATAAGTAAGCCTATCCTTAACAATGTCATAAGGATCAAACTTATCATTTAAGTTCCTAATAGTACGTTTGGTTCGATATGCCTTTTCAAACTTCTCTCCATCGGGATCATAGATTGTTATCCTAATGTGCCACTCTCCATTACCATCACTAGGCGGTCTATCCCAATCCCATTTATGTTTAGGCTTATCGCTCTCAACTTTCCACTTATTCATGACAAGGTGACGGGCAAGCTTTCTAGGAACCTCGGTCATCTTCCTAAATACTAAGGCGTCCTCGAACGGGTTCACTTCCATGTCCCTAGCCATTTCTTTTTCATGGAAAGTTCTTTACTAGCAAAGGCTTCATCTAGGTAGAAAGGTCGTTGGGGACTTATAAAGTTCTTATCTAACCAAGGTCCATATCTAGATGGCGTTCTATCCAACCTAATCTCGTGTTTGATTTCCTCTTCTTTATAGCACGTATGCTTTTTGACATCGTAAATTGACCTAGCACTCCCGTCTCCTACCACTATTTTGGACATCTTACAATCAATGATGGCACTAGCGGCAGCTAAGAATCCTCCTCCTACTAGCAAGGGGCATGTCGGATCCTTATTCATATCTAGCACATGGAAGTCGGCCAAAAGAGTTAATTCTCCTACGTGTACTACCATGCCTTTTATTATCCCTACCGGATATGCAACACTACCGTCTGCTAGACCTAAGATGGTTTCCGTTGGTTCTATCTTACCTAAGTTAAGGCTTCTATGGAGGGACAATGGAACAAGATTGATGCATGATCCTAAGTCGGCTAAAGCATTGAGAGGTTTGGAAGTTCCAAGCCTACACGGAAGAGTAAATAGCCCGGGATCGTCTAACTTCTTAGGTAGATTATTTCGCACAAAAGCGGACCCATGTTTTCCAAGGTTAAGTTCTAACTCATATTTTTCTTTTAAAGCATTATAATAAGGTGCATGAGCTAAGACTTCAAGAACCGGTTTTCTTGATGGAGTTCCTTGTACCCTCCTCTAGATTAGGTTTGGGTTCTTGGTTGACGGGTTTCTCAAGAGTGGGTTCTACCAATGGTGCGGGCCTTGGTACCTCATTTTGGATTGCTTGGAACCCTTGTTGATAGCATTTACCGAGTGAACCGTTGGGTGTGAGGGGCATGGATGTGCACTCTCCCATGGTGAACAAGAACATGAAGTCGATGAAATCAAACTCACTTTGGGTTCTTTATAGTATCACTTGGGAGTGCTCCAATTTCCGGTCATTAAAGGCTTTTAAGAGGGCATCAAGCTTGTTTGTCATCTCACTGCCTTCGCTTAAAATCGGCTTCAAGCTTAGTCAATCGAGTTTCTTGAGATGACATGAATCTAGATGCAATTGCCTCAAGATTAGTAGGTTCCGGTGCTTGGAGGATTGAACCTATTAGGTGGACTAGATGAGCTCTGGGTGTGCTTGAGTTTTGGTTCCACTTAAGGTTAGGGTGATTTCTCCATGAGGGTTGTAAGAGTTTCCTAAGTTGTTTTGTTCGGGCTTGAAAGTGTACCACTTTTCTCCCGCTCTGTCGGTACGCGTTGAGGCGTAGTCCGCAAAAGCTTGTTCGGGGAGTCTTGTGCAATCACGAGTGTCATGGGGACCACTACATAACTCACAAGGTAGAGTGATTTTATTCACTTGATGTGAAGACTTAGGATTTTCGTAGGAGCTCATTAGGAATTGAACTTGATCTTCAAGTTCGAGCATCCTACGGTCGGAAGGATGTGAGTCAATGGGAGGCAAGGAGATTGCCTTAATGGTTTTGGGAAACTCACGGGGGTCATTCCAACTTTCGTTGTCATAGAGAGCTAGGTCCTCTATTACACCCCATGATTCTTCCGCGGTGAGATCACTAAGTTTTCCACCGACCGCTTGGTCAATGGATCGCTTGGTGGGGAAGTTGACATGATCATAGAAGAGTTGGTCTTGGAGCCAAAGATCAATGCCGTGATGAGGGACTTTATGAAGTAAGTCCTTGAATCGAGTCCATGCTTCAGAGATTCACCTTGACGTTGTTGGAACATCAAGATATCATTCCTAAGCTTAGTGGTTCTCCCGGTGGGAAAAATTGAGCAAGAAAGCGAGAGGTGAGATCATCCCAACTTGAGATGGAGCCCGTGGAAGTCGCTCAAGCCAATTACTAGCTTGGTCCCGTAGAGAATTGGAAGAGACAGACGCGTGGTCTCCCGAGTAGTAGCATCGAGGTCGATGGAATCGACAATTTTAAGGAAATCCTTAAGATGTCGATTAGGATCTTCTAACGAAGTCCATGGAATGCACATCCGCTTTGCACCAACCGGAGGTGTCGGATTGCAGGGCCCTAGTTTGGGCTTGGTCCGGAAGCTCAATGGTGTTTCTATAGCCTAGGTGGCTTGGTCTCGAGTATTCACCAAGAGTACGGCCTCTTGGCGGGTCATTTGGTGGTAGGTTGATGAATGGTGGTTGGTTATCACCTTCCATGATGAAAAGTGATGGGGTTACGAATAAAGGTCACGAAGAAGGGGATAGACTACGAGGAAGCTAAAAATGAGAAAATTTACTTGATAGGAATCAAGCAAAGAAACCTAACGAGGTGGACTCTAACTAGCTATTCTATTCCCGCAAGCGCCCAAAACTTGATACGCTTACGCAGCCCCGCTCGGGGTCAAAGGAACTTCCTTTCGTCGAGCAAGTTTTTCAACACCCTAGGCGAAGAACCTAATCGCTGTAGTGTAGTATTAGGGTAAGCCACGGAATTGATATCGTTCTCTGGGGAATAGGAATGCTAGTGAGAAGTTACTACGCTAAGGTTGGGGTTGAGGAAGATTATTTTTATCTTTTTATGTTTTTAGGAAATGGAAAGGTACGAATCTCGGGTTTAGATTTGGGGTTTGGTATTTCTACCGATTACTCTACTTGTCTAATTATCTAATTAACTAAGGTGGGGTAGTCTATGTCTAATTATTGTGTGCTCGTATGATAGTTTAAAGATGTGTTTACTTAGGTTTTATTACTCCTTAATTATCTCCTATTGATGGTTGAATTGTCACGCCCTTATTCTTAATCGCGTTGTGTGTCTAAGGTCGTAGGGTATGCGTTATCCCTAACTCTTTGAAACTACCAAAGGTTATCGCCACAAAGTCTCTAGGATTTATAAACTTTAACTCTAAGGTACTCTTCTGGATGGTTTAGCCTACAACAACTCTAGGTGTTATAAACTAAGGTTCACAAAGATTAATCAAGCATTAACTACACAACGGATGACCTATCGCATTACTAGATCATTAACAATTAAGATAAGAGACAACCAATCAATATTCAATAATTAAGTTTCATATTCCTAGCAAACACACAAATAAATTAGCTTTACATGGAGAACATGCAAGCATACACACAAGTAATTGAAGACATAATTAAATTATTGAAGTAAAACACTTATCTTGATGTAAGATAGAGTTTAGATGTAAGATATAACTTTTCACATACACATCAAACCATAACACAAAGTAGCATATAGATGGAATTCTAGAGAAAGTTAGAGGTTTAGGGAACTTAGTGAGAGAAAGTGAAAGATATTATTATGAGCTCCAACTCTACCTTGGAAGGTAGAGAGTATTTATAGTCTTACATAAATCGCCACACATCGGGTGTGGATCGTGCATACAGTGGGTAAAGACCGTCCAGTCCTCCACGGTGCTACTTAACTAAATACTACTTAACTAAAAAGAACTACGACTACGAGCTTAACGATTACATATACTTGAGGTGACCGACTTTAATACCGGAATTTCTAATTCCTAACAATCTCCCCAAGGGAGGTCACCTCAATTACGCACCAAAAATACATTGAATATAACCGGATAATACATTAACAATTGATCTTGCATTCATGATGTAGTCCTTGCTCCTAAGCTCGTAGTCATTGATTCTTCACATTGCATGTTTGGTTACTTCAAGAGGAGGTCTTTATCGATCCACGTGATAATAATTTTGAGCCATCTTTTGAGATCATCACCATCAACAATCTCGAGACATCCATTGTGGTGTTGTGACTTTGGGACCGACATGCTCACATTCTCGATCATGATATCTTCTCATCGTAGTAGTGGAAGCATTTGTTGAATCATGATATTGGCGCAGCGTAGCGTAAGCATGGAGTGAAAATATCGAGTCATTGATGCACTTATCATGATTTCTTTTGAGATGAATGTGTAGTGTGAGCATGCGGCTATGGATTGACCGCTTCATTCTCGATCACCGCAAACGCCGTGTACCGCATACAACGGTTAGCATAAATCGCATTTAAAGCGCCTTTGATCACTTCGTTGAATTGAGGTACACGCCCACTTGTTCCCAGCTGATCAAGACAAGTACTTTTGCGTGATCGGTAGGATTCCTAAGAATCTCCTTGACAGGTTTCGCACTGTTCTAGCTGCTCTCAAACCGGAACATCTCAAAGAAGACAACACGGAGCGAGTGAACCAAATAATTTTAAGTCCACCGATTGATGAAAAGAGATTTGAAAACAATCGTGTATTGCTCAATAGAAATGGTTTTTGCAATACAACGAAGGTTTTATTGAAAATCAATTATCAATCATAAACACACCTTTGGTTTGAAAAATTAGTACACGGTCGATGTGCTAAAGAAAAGAGTTTTTAAGCACAATGACCGGTTTTTCAAAGGTATTCGTCAATCCATAACTGAACCAGATTGATTCAAGAGATTGAATCGCCCATTGTTTCGCTCAGCTTGTCACATGGTTAATCTATAAAATAGATCTCACATGCCACCTACCAGAGCTTGTTTGATGTTGGCTCCGTAAGGCTATCCATCTTCATTGTGAATATGTAAACACATCACTCGGATGTTCCGCAATACCACAAGGATAATGCGAGGACTCAAGATATAATCTCTTCCACATTGTGTGAAACATAGATTCTTCATTGAAAGTGTCCTAATGAGATTTATTGATGATCTCGTGGCTCTAGACTCAATTTGTGCATATTTGGATCCCGTGTTGGAGACTGTGGAGAGGTCTCCTTCTTCAATATCAACCATCTCAAGAGAAAGTCGATAGATAATGTCGGTTCCTCGAGAATGAAACAAGTCCTTTTAAGAGGAACTTGAGTGGTTTGGAAAGTTGAAGTGCAATGCGTCCACCGGGTCCATGACGCCTTGTCTTCAATACCGATGTTACCATCGCAGCATATGAATCAACCCGGTTTACGCCATAAGGTTGAATAAATGGAGGCTATTTGTTTTCACCCTTTTCTCATTCAATTGCTTTAATTCTTCAACCCTTCAAGCTTACCGAGACTTCATAGCTAGAACCTTGTTGGGTTTATTCCAAGATTAGCTCGCCTTAGTCCATTGATCCGCGAAAACCGCCAAGTCTAATCACATAAACCGGTCACTTGTGAATGACCAAATGTAATGATTTAAAACAGTTCGAGACACAAATGCAATGAAGATCCGAGGAGTATAGTGTTTCCCGGTCGTTATGTCCCAAATGAGCTATGCAATGAGTTATCAAACGTCAATGATCGAGGAGTTCGAAATGGAAAAGGATTCTCAATTATGATTATAACTATGGAAAAGGCCAACAAATAACAACGGCTTAAATGCAAATTAAAGAAAGTTAAAAGATAAAATCTATTAAATAAACGCTATCACTATATTTAAAATGATGAACGCTTAAAATTAAAACTAAAACTTACGCTTAAAATAAAAATACGTAAACGCACAAAATAAAAAGTGAAATCTAAGAAATAAAAGTCCTAAAAATATGAAAAATACATTTTTACAAACCTAATGATATAAGAAACTTTTTAGAAAAAGAAAATTATTTTTATCACTAATTATCTAATTATTATTAATTAAAAACTATTTTTAACTATTTAATAATTACCTAAAATACAAGAAAATAGGAAATAAAGCTAGAAAAATAAAATTATGAAATGGAAAAGTCTAAAACATCAAATTAGAATTTTCAAAACTATTTTTGTATTTTTCTGATTATTTTGTATTTTTATGAATTTTAAACTATTAAAACTAATTAAATTACTAAAAGTACCAAATAAACTATGAAAAATCTGAAAATTACTTTTTCATTTTTGTATTTATCTAAACCTAAGAAAATTGAAAAATTATTTTTTGAACCTTTTCTTAATTATTTGCAATAAAACCTATTTAAAACTAATTTTAATATAGAAAAATAGCAAACAGGACTAAAAATGATGAAATTTTCGTGAAAATTCTAAAAGTTATTCGGTTCTATGAAAATGAGAAATGTAGTGCTTATGTGATGAATCAAGAGTCAGTAGTGTAATCGATACCAAATAAGCACTTATAATTACAAACAAAGGACAATAAACCACCAAACTTTTACAGACCTTAAATTATACTAATATAAGCTAATGTAAGCTAAATCTAACTACTCCTAACCTCGATAAGCGCTTTGACAACTTAATGGGTTAATCGATTTAAGACGACCACAATGATCGACCTCCACTTTAAGCTTATACACTAGCTTATCCGGAAAGATTAAGCTAAAAAAGATAGTGAGTCTTAAAGACCACCGTGGACTACACCGAGCCAAAAATCGATCCTACAAACCCTTATTGAACCCTCGCACACAATGCAAGTTCTCGCAAAACCGAGTTTTGACACATTTTGACTTTTGAAAATCGCTTAAACTTTGACTTTGATGAGATTCCAATGCAAATTTAGGATTGATCTTGGTGAAATATGATGTAATGAAAGTTTATCAAGCAAGCTTAACAAGTTTTAAACCTTTTGATTGGTTTTGAGTACACTGATTCCAACAGTTAAGTGATACAAGACAGATTCACATCATTTTGACTTTTAATGTTTATTTATGCAATAAAGTGACTAGAATAAGTATGCTAGAGATAATAGAGACTAGAGCAATAATAAGCTTATACCCAAACAGTTTTGAAATCAGTTTAAGCTAGCTATCCAAACACCCCTTTAAAAGCAGTTTAGCAAGCAATTCAAGCTTAAACACAAAAGCAGATTATGCTAAGCCTTAAAACAGATTTATTATACTAAAATAAAGCTAATGAAACAGTAGATAACAAGACTTAATCAGATTTAAGATAAATGCTACCACTACTGTTATTAAGCTAAAAATGAAATGGAAACTAGCACTTACAAGAGGTCCGTAGCCACAATGGCTTGCAAACCAAAACAAGAACCACTACCTAATACAAACCAACCCAAATAGCTGTAAATCACCCCAGTTCCATGCCTGCATCAACCCATCCCCATTTCTGCACCATTTTTTTTACCCGTGTTGACTTTTGTTGACCAAGGTGCAAAAGTAAATGAAACTTCAATGTGAGCTTATGGAAAGCTTTTATGAGCTTATATGAGCTTGTTTGAAATTGAAATTGAGTTGCTACAAGCTTTGACAAATGAGTTTGAAACTTAAAATTTCAACAGTCAACAATAATGATGGAATTTGAACATAAACTGAAATTATTGCTTAAATAAGGTTGAGATACACTGAGATGGTTCACTTGAACACAAATGAACTTTAAAATACAGCATAAATCTAATTTAGACTAAAAACATTAGTATCACATACATTATGAAAAACTAAAAACTAACTCGCTTCCTTGATGCATCCTTGGCCTCTTTATACACCCAAAGTGTCTCTCTCTTTTCTCGAATAGTTCCCACCAACAATTGGACCATAGGATGTGTAGAAGCAATCCCGCCGTTTAAACCTTTTGGCGCCAATTTTGTTTTAACCGTTGTGGGATTGAGGGGGTTGGTTTGATGCATTTAATGTTTCCTTGGCTCTTTGTGTTTGGAGGGGGGTGTAGGGATGATGATGGTGAGATGGAGTGTGATCAGAAGAAGCAGGCAATGGTGATGATGGATAATGGGGTATCTCGTGAGGGAGAGAGGGAAGTGGTGGTTAAATGGGTTTGACTGGGTATTAAATAAAGAGGGGGTCAAAAGGCAGGGTCCAAAAAGCATTGGAAGGGGGTCATTTGCATTGTGACAAGGCCAAAGGGTGTGAAAGGGTTTAAAATGACAAGGGCCTTATTTGTAATTTCTGGAATTGTAGGACCTCGTTTCGCCAATTATGCAAAGATGTTTCAGGACTGAAATTGACAAGTGTTAATATTACAAGGACCAAAGTTGTCATTCTCGATTTTTCAGGACCAATTTTGTCAATTTTCAAAGTTGAGGACCATTTTGTAAATTTCTCAAACTTTTCACATTTTTCACCAAAGGACTAAATTTGACAACTTTTGATTTTAAAAGGACCTTTGGTGACTTTACTTTTGAAATTATGTGCTCGGGGACTATTTTGACAACTTTTGGAACTTGGGGACTAAAGCGCAATTTTGCAAATTTGATATGTTTTTCATCCGATTTTGATATTTTTGCATTTAAAACACATAAAACTCGATTTGTGATATTTTGATCATTTTGATGTGTTTCCTGAGTGTTTTCGATGATTTTGCGCTTTATTTTGTACAAAATGATGAGTATTTAGACACTCATCAATCCCCCATGAGATATTGCTAGTCCCTAGCAATGATTTGAGAAAACATAATGGATTTTAATCTCTTTACCAAAAGCCATTACTTCGGAGTAGCCAAATGTTTCATTCAAGTAAGAACCATGGTACACCGATAACCATGTGATTTTGAGCAAACCACCGACTTTCAACGGATTTGATTTTGTCTTTACCGTGTCGCACTTTCCGGACTAGCCAACTCTTAGATAAATTATCAATATTATCTTTGGTGAGTCGATTACCAATTATGGTTTTTCCATCGCCTTTACCACAAGCCATAATCTTGCGGGCTAGCCAACTCTTCACTTTTTAGGATATGGTGAGTTGAGAACCATACAATTTTGGGCAAATTGCAAGTCACAACGGATTTGAGATATCTTTACCAAGAGCCGCTTGCTCTGGATTAGCTAATCCTTTTGTCTTACGTACATGGCGGATCGATAACCAAATGAGTAAGTGTAGAACACTTACTCGAAAAAATTTTGGCCAAAAACGGGAATTGGTATAATTATATGATAAAATTCGTGAGAATTCCCCACACTTAGAAATGAATATTGCCCTCAATATTCAAAGTACCGTGTTATGCGAAACAAAGAACGAAAAGGGAAATACTACGCCATTATTTAGAAAGGTGATTTTTATTTTTTTTTTTATTTTTTTTTATTTTATTTTTTTTTTGAAACATGTGGCAACCCCCACACTAGGGTGGTAGAAAGAGGTGAGAAGACGTAAATATGGGGAAAACCCATATGGCATGCTATGTTTTTGATTCCCGAGTCGCTAGCTTGACTCGACCCCAATTCATTTGTTCATGGGGAAAGTAACGTGGAAAACCAATCTCAATCGGACTTTCGCTCACAATGTTAATGAACATATGAACATCGAAAGTTCCACACCGATGAGATATAACCATGGTATTGTTAATAGTAGAAACTATAAGGGATGATACGGGGTCAAAGATGGTGTCCTCATTCCCGAAAGAGAAAGGAAAGAGCAACCACACCATCCGTGAAGAATGGAATAAAGACGACATGAGAATGCAAGTCCATTCCTCAAGAAAGAAAGCAAATCACCGCTTTGACATCTTTAAGCTTAAACTTGAAGCTTAGATGGTGATTGTCAAGAAGATGTCCGGGAGGAGGGTGGGAAATGGTTCTTCAATCAACAAACTTTCCGTAAAAGGATGTCTCCTCCTGATCAAAGTAAGTGTTATCAATTCCGTTGGAATTGACTCATCACTAAGAAATGCATCGACTTCATTCCAAAGTTGTCATCTTCCTCATCGGGAGTGAGAGAAGGGATGGAAGAGTCGGAATAATACTAGAAGATGATGGATCATTTTGAGCAATTCATCAATGGGAAGAATGTCTCCCATTGGATCACAATCATCATCATCAACTCGGATGAAACCAAGAGAGTTTAGTTTCATCCACGCACTTAACAATCTCGATCGACAAACCGATGCCGAGGTGGGACAAGTGGTGTGCTCTTAGAGCTAGCAGCTTCCACCACTTCCGGCGAAGTCTCCGATTCTAGATCATCGTCATCATCAAGAACACTCTTGACTTCCCTCGGTACAACTTTCAAACCATTTGTTTGAACTAGGTAATTTTCAAAGCTTTGAGCTCAAGACGCTTTTTGGTGAACACTCTAACTCAGAAATTTGAGAGTGTTGCATTGATTCTTTCGCATTTTTGATCAATTGTTGCAACACTGCTTGCATGCAGGTTTGGAGTTCGGTTAATATTTAACGTGAGCTCTTCGTTGTCAACCCGTATGGTCAACTCTTCAAAGAAACACATCAATCGAGCACGACTCGTTCTTAAGAAAGCTCTCCCAAGATGAGGGAACTCTAGGATCCGTGATCGAAGTCTACTACAACAAAGTCGGCATGAAAGTGAAACTTTCCCACCGTCATCACGACATCCTCGGCTATCCCAAGTGGACGAGTTACAGTGCGATCCGCTAGCTCGAGTGTCATACGAGTGGATGAAAGTTCGGGAAGAGACGGTTTCTTCCATACCGAGAGTGGCATGAGGTTAATGCTAGCGCCAAGATCGCCAAGGCGAGCATTGAAACATCCCCAAGAAATCACACGGATTAAAACCGCCAGATCTTCAAGCTTTTCGAAGCTTATTAAGAATGGCCACGAGCATTGCTCATTTGAGGGTGTTCGCCATCTCGGACAACTTATCTTTGTTGGTGAGTAAGCCTTTAAGCGTGGATGCAAATTTAGGCATTAGAACGAGAGCATCAACGGCTTATATCAAAGTGAAGCTCATTGAAGATTTGGAAAAACTTCTCCATTTGCTCTTTGTTTTTGTCTTTGAGCTTTTGATCATTCATTCTTGATGGGTAAGGAAGTCGACTAGACTTTTGAGCCGGGATGGAAGTGTTTTCGGCTCAAGATTTTTCTTTGGAACTTGGGTTCCGGACTTGAAACTTGGACTACCGAAGGTGGGACGTGTCTTGATGCCGTGGGCTTGAATAATGCACCTTGTCCGTTGTCTCCTTGGTAACTTGACTAAATGCCACGGGAGGAGGGGCATAGAGTCGAAGGTCCATTGTGCGTCTTACCACTACGAGTGGTGACGGCTTTCAACTCGGCATTGGGATTAGGAATAGTATTGCACGGAGTCCTCCGGAAGATGGTGAAGCTTTGTTCATATTCATGTTCATGAAACCGCTCATCATATTCTTTAACTCATTTGTCTGCCGAGACATTGTGGTATCAATTTCCTTTTAAGCTCAACTCTCATGTTATTGATCCGAGTTTGCATTGAACGATGTTTGACTCGGTCATTTTCATGAAGTCATTTGGCATGGGAGCTTGAGGAGGTGGTTGATAACTTTGATGATTAGGAGCTTGATAAGGTTGGTTGAAATTGTTCCGGTTTGATTGAAATTTTGAGAGTTATTGAAATTTTGTCCTTGATTCGAACAAAGCGATTTTGATTGCCATGGTTTTGATTGCCATGGTTTTGCACAGAGGAAAACCGGTGGTGTCATACCGCTAGGTGCAGGTAGTGAGGATCACCATGGTCGGTATTGATTGTGGTTTACCAAGCTACGGAGCTTGGTAAAAGGAAGCATCGGTTGCTTGACAATCATAATACGCGTGTGGACCACTACAAGTTTCACACACCTTGTTTACGGCTTTGATTGGTTCCGCTTATGAATTTCGCTTTTGATTTCCTTTACCTCTTTTATCATACAATGGATGATGTCCGTTAGAAGCGGCTAACGGTAGCGGCTAACTCGGAAGAGTTACCTGATGAAGAAGCGAGTGTTCGAACATTGACTTTGTTATGCGAGAAATAGGAACTTTTGATTTTTGCTCGCAAATCTCAATCACATCTTTAGGTTTACGATTCAAGATATTGCTGCTTTCTTGCATTCAAGGAATCTTGATCATTACCGCTCAACCCATTGTAAAAGATATTGACTTGTTGAAGCTCCGTGAATTCATGATGGGGCATTTCGAGGAGATCTTTGAATCTCTCCCATGCCTCTCCAAAATTTTCATTGAAATTTTGACGAAATCCGTAAATTTCATTTTAAGATTAGTCGTCTTTGATGGAGGAAAGAAATAGTTGACAAACTTTTGAACAAGATCCTCCCAAGTTTCGATGGATCGAGGGGTTCTTTTTCCACCAAATCCGGCCGTCCTCAAGAGAGAATGGAAAAAGCATCAACTTGATGACTTTTGAGGTACATCCTTGAAATTGATAGTTGAGGTTAACTTGTTAAACCAACGGATGTGTCATACTGGTCTTCTCGATCGGACCATGAATTGATTGTAGACACAAGTGTGATCAAATGTGTCTTCAATTGAAGTGATCGAGTTGATAACCCAGAAAGCGATGGCATCTCTATAACCCTCGGTGGGTGCTCGGAGCATTTCCGCCATAGTACGTTCGTCGCCATATTGTTGTTTGAAATAGTACGAATCTCGGGTTCGACTATTTGGGCAAAGACGTCTCACGAGAACGTCTTCTTGGAATTTCGCTAGATCACGAAAGGACTCAATGATCTAGAAGAACGAGTGCGCATGCACTAGAGATAACTCTAAGGACTCTCGAGTTAAGGAGAGAAATGGAATTATGAAAATCTTTCGATGAGAATGAGAATTATGAAGACGTTTTATAAAAATGGGGTGAGAAGAATCTTTATGGGTTTTACGGTTCAAACGTCGATACCACAACAAAATCAATTAACACAAAATCGAGGCAAAACAACGATGAACTTAACCAATAATCCAAGATGAATGGCTTTTTGAAAAAAGTACACCAATCACAAGGACACAAAGGCAAGTTTTAAATCTTTAGTTCGGAACTTATTATGGTCGCACCCCGCTTAGGTAGTGCCTTCGCCTTGGTTTCTTGTGGTAATCTTTTAAGTTGTTTATTATTAAAGAAAACAATTAATCTTTTGTATTTTATTATTTGATACATATATAGAAACAAAAGAAAAATATTTTTGTGTTTTATACGCTTTTAGTTTGTTTTGGATTTTTAGAAGAAAATATGGATATATATATATAGAGATGGATGATATAAACAAATGAGTGAGTATTCAAACAACTAATCGCTAGACGTAAGACAAATAGCACTGACTCCCCGGCGCGCCAAAAATTTGATGCGGCCAAACAGTCAAGCTAAATCACTCAAGCCCGCCACTTGTGAATGGCGGACCGTAATCGACTTAAAACGCTTAAGCACGAACTCAATGAAGATCACGAGGAGTATAGTGTTTCCCGGTCGTTATGTCCCAATGAGCTATGCAATGAGTTATCAAACGTCAAGTGATCGAGAGTTTGAGCGGAAAAAGGATTCTCAATTATGATTATAACTATGGAAAAGGCCAACAAATAACAACGGCTTAAATGCAAATTAAAGAAAGTTAAAAGATAAAATCTATTAAATAAACGCTATCACTATATTTAAAATGATGAACGTTTAAAATTAAAACTAAAACTTACGTTTAAAATAAAAATACGTAAACGCACAAAATAAAAAGTGAAATCTAAGAAATAAAAGTCCTAAAAATATGAAAATACATTTTACAAACCTAATGATATAAGAAACTTTTTAGAAAAGAAAATTATTTTTATCACTAATTATCTAATTATTATTAATTAAAACTATTTTTAACTATTTAATAATTACCTAAAATACAAGAAGAAATAAAGCTAGAAAAATAAAATTATGAAATGGAAAAGTCTAAAATATCAAATTAGAATTTTCAAAACTATTTTGTATTTTTCTCGATTATTTTGTATTTTTATGAATTTTAAACTATTAAAAACTAATTAAATTACTAAAATTACCAAATAAACTATGAAAAATCTGAAAATTACTTTTTCACTTTTGTATTTATCTAAACCTAAGAAAATTGAAAATTATTTTTTGAACCTTTTTCTTAATTATTTGCAATAAAACCTATTTAAAACTAATTTTAATATAGAAAAATAGCAAACAAGGACTAAAAATGATGAAATTTTCGTGAAAATTCTAAAAGTTATTCTGGTTCTATGAAAAATGAGAAATGTAGTGCTTATGTGACAGAATCAAGAGCTGTAGTGTAATTGGATACCAAATAAGCACTTATAATTAAGCAAACAGTGACAATAAACCACCAAACTTTTACAGACCTTAAATTATACTAATATAAGCTAATGTAAGCTAAATCTAACTACTCCTAACCTCTGATAAGCAGTTTGACAACTTAATGGTTTAACTGATTTAAGACGACCACAAATGATCGACCTCCACTTTAAGCTTATACACTAGCTTATCCAGAAAGATTAAGCTAAAAACAGATAGTGAGTCTTAAAGACCACCTGGTGGACTACACCTGAGCCAAAAATCAGATCCTACAAACCCTTATTGAACCCTGTGCACAATCTGCAAGTTCTGCAAAAACTGAGTTTTGACACATTTTTGACTTTTGAAAATCAGTTAAACTTTGACTTTGATGAGATTCCAATGCAAATTTAGGATTGATCTTGGTGAAATATGATGTAATGAAAGTTTATCAAGCAAGCTTAACAAGTTTTAAACCTTTTTGATTGGTTTTGAGTACACTGATTCCAACAGTTAAGTGATACAAGACAGATTCACATCATTTTGACTTTTAATGTTTATTTATGCAATAAAGTGACTAGAATAAGTATGCTAGAGATAATAGAGACTAGAGCAATAATAAGCTTATACCCAAACAGTTTTGAAATCAGTTTAAGCTAGCTATCCAAACACCCCTTTAAAAGCAGTTTAGCAAGCAATTCAAGCTTAAACACAAAAGCAGATTATGCTAAGCCTTAAAATGCATTTATTATACTAAAATAAAGCTAATGAAACAAGAGATAACAAGACTTAATCGATTTAAGATAAATGCTACCACCATCATTATTAAGCTAAAATGAAATGGAAACTAGCACTTACAAGAGGTCCAGAGCCACAATGGTCAGCAAACCAAAACAAGAACCACTACCTAATACAAACCAACCCAAATAGTCAGAATCACCCCAGCCCATGCCTGCATCAACCCATCCCCATTTCGCACCATTTTTTTACCGTGTTGACTTTTGTTGACCAAGGTGCAAAAGTAAATGAAACTTCAATGTGAGCTTATGGAAAGCTTTTATGAGCTTATATGAGCTTGTTTGAAATTGAAATTGAGTTGCTACAAGCTTTGACAAATGAGTTTGAAACTTAAAATTTCAACAGTCAACAATAATGATGGAATTTGAACATAAACTGAAATTATTGCTTAAATAAGGTTGAGATACACTGAGATGGTTCACTTGAACACAAATGAACTTTAAAATACAGTTACAAATCTAATTTAGACTAAAAAACATTAGACGACATACATTATGAAAAACTAAAAAACTAACTGCTTCCTTGATGCATCCTTGGCCTCTTTATACACCCAAAGTGTCTCTCCTCTTTCGAATAGTTCCCACCAACAATTTGACCATAGGATGTGTAGAATCCCCGCCGCTTAAACCTTTTGGCGCCAATTTTGTTTTAACCGTTTGTGGGATTGAGTGGGGTTGGTTTGATGCATTTAATGTTTCCTTGGCTCTTTGTGTTTGGAGGGGTGTAGGATGATGATGGTGAGATGGGTGTGATCGATCGTAAGAAGGCAATGGTGATGATGGATAATGGGGTATCTCGAGTGGAGAGAGGGAAGTGGTGGTCAAATGGGTTTGACTGGGTATTAAATAAAGAGGGGGTCAAAAGGCAGGGTCCAAAAAGCATTGGCAGGGGGTCATTTGCATTGTGACAAGGCCAAAGGGTGTGAAAGGGTTTAAAATGACAAGGGCCTTATTTGTAATTTCTGGAATTGTAGGGACCTGTTCTGCCAATTATGCAAAGATGTTTCAGGGACTGAAATTGACAAGTGTTAATATTACAAGGACCAAAGTTGTCATTCTCAGATTTTTCAGGGACCAATTTTGTCAATTTTCAAAGTTGGAGGACCATTTTTGTAAATTTCTCAAACTTTTCACATTTTTCACCAAAGGACTAAATTTGACAACTTTTGATTTTAAAAGGACCTTTGGTGACTTTACTTTTGAAATTATGTGCTCAGGGACTGTTTTTGACAACTTTTGGAACTTGGGGACTAAAGCGCAATTTTGCAAATTTGATATGTTTTTCATCCGATTTTGATATTTTGCATTTAAAACACATAAAACTCGATTTGTGATATTTTGATCATTTTGATGTGTTTCGAGTGTTTTCGATGATTTTGCAGTTTATTTTGTACAAAATGATGAGTATTTAGACACTCATCATCCGCACTCTTCCCATATCTCATTTTTCTCCTTTTATCATCATACCTATGACTTCTACACTAACTAGTGGATTGTCCCCGGTAGATCCCTCCGGATTCGCGGATCATGGGAACAAATACCTAACCTTATCATCCTTATATCACCGTACATAAAGTAAAGTTGGTCGGTCTATTTGGTATTGTTAAATCGCCATTGGATCCAATTGAAAACCATTTGAAAATCAATTCGGATACTTGTGATATATTATCAAAGCATTTTGTACCGAATTATTTTGATATTTTAGAACGAGAACTCCCTCAACATGTGCATCAAGTATTTGAAAATGTTTAGCACACGGAGGCAAGAGATGTAATTAACTTTTGATTACCATTTTCTAAAGATATCAACATCACTTCCCACATCAAATCAAGTAGATATAGCATTTCGGAAGGATGAGGTTTCCATAATTTGCTCCCCTCAATATGTGCCTCGAGGTTTGAAAAGAGTTTTGCACATACTGAGGAACCCGCACATCGGGATGAATGATCACGTTTCAAATCAAAGGTTTAAGATAGATGCCCCCCAACATGTGCATGGAAAATTTGAAATCGTTTGTCACATGTGGGCGTGATAGCATGTACATCCTTATAAAACCATTTACCTAATTATCGCTTTAACCATTTAAATCACACATTCTCCCCGATCACAATTATCAAATCATTTGAGATTTGTGATCTCTTATTGATTTAAATTGATTTTGAAAGCTTTTAAGGAGAATTGTGACTTGATTGTGAAAGCGCTTGAACCGATAAGGATCGGATTTTAAGACTTTACACTCCATTGATAAAACCCGCATTTATATCTTTTGAAAACAATTTTAATGCCAAATAACTTTTAAGTTAATTGAAATCATTCTCCCTCAATCAATGACATAGGTTGTTGATCGAGATGAGATTTTGACAAATAAGTCATGATGATTATCAAAAATAGACACCGAGTTATTTTTCAAAGCATTTGGTTTTCAAAGCAGATAAATGTTTATAGAATCGAGCATGGAATTTGAAAACATGTTAAACATGGCTCGTTTTTTCTTTTAAAACCGGTTATTGCCTCTAAAATGACAATAAACCATTTCTTTTCTCCCAAAAATATTTTTTTTTTTTTTTTTTTTTTTTTTTTTTTTTTTTTTAAGAATTGAACAACATCTAAAGTCCCGTGTCATTCTTTGAATGACAAAGACAAAGACCGTAGATATAATCGAACCGGAAAGAAACATGACAAAATGACAATATTTTTTTTTTTTTTTTTTTTTTTTTTTGAAAGTTTTTATATTTTTCTATTTGATTTTGAAGGTTTTATAATTTTGTATTTTGTTTTTCAAATAAATATTTACAAGTGATAGATGAAGATAGACCTTTACTCCTCGTCTTCCTCCTCAAGACGCTTGAGAGTTTCGGTTGAAGGCTTTTCAAACCAAGTCGTGGAAGAATAAACTCAAAACGCTCTCTTGAAGAGCTTTGGTGAAGATGTCTCGCTAACCGATATTCGCACCTCACAAAATATAGTTCCACCACACCTTTTCCACTTGTTCCCGATGAAATGATGTCGAATGTCGATATGCTTTGCTCGAAAGTGTTGAACGTTGTTGCATGAGAGAGCAATAGCACTTTTATTATCACAATAAAGAGGATTTTGTTGAATACAAAGCCATAGTCGATAATTGAGATCTCATCCATAAGATTTGAGCACAAAAGATGACATGGCTATGTATTCAACCTCTTTAGAGGAAATAGAAGTACTCATTTGCTTCTTTGAAGACCACCAAGCTTATCACCCAAAACCGAGCACCTCCCGACGTGCTCGACGAGTATCTTGACACCGCATGATCTCGATCTCGCATATGTCGTTAGTGACATACCGGTGTCTTTTGGGTACCAAAGTCCCATATTGATGGTTCCTTGGAGATACCGAAAGACCCGCTTAACCGCTTCAAGGTTCTTTTTAGTAGGCTTAGCTCGGTATCTAGCACATATGCAAACAAATGAACAAGATGTCTCGGTCTACTAGTCGCGAGGTACATCGTGGATCCAATCATACTACGATATTTTGTTTGGTCAATCATGATCCCCGAGAGGTCCTCATCTAGTTTGGTTCGGTCAATCATGGGGTGTCAACGGGTCACTTGAATCAAATCCAAATTTCTTTAAAATCTACATTGCATATTTAGATTGATTTATGAAAATGCCTCCGGACTTTGTGAAATTTGTAATCCCAAGAAAATGACATTTGTCCCATCATTGACATTTGAAACTTTGAACTCATTTCATTAGAAAACGATCACATTCCATCGGGTCCGCCGAGGCAAAATAATATCATCAACGTAAATTTGAACATGAATCAAATGTTTGCTCGACTTCCGGTGACCAATGTAGGATCAATCGCCTTTGATGAATCCGGTTGATAGTAGAAACTTTGACAAAGGTATCATACCATGCCCTCGAGCTTGCTTTAAACCGTAAAGAGCCTTCTTCAAACGATAAACGCGAGTAGGATGCTCTTGATTCACAAATCCTTCAGTTATCGACGAGACGACTTCTTTAAGATCTCCGCTCGTAAATGCCGCCTTTACATCCATCCGATATACTACCATGTTCTTACTAGCAAGATTAGCCGTGAAGATTCGATTGCCTCGATTCGAGCAACCGGAGCAAAAGATTCTTCAAAGTCTATACCTCCTCCCGATTTATATCCTTTAGCAACTAATCGAGCCTTGTTCTTCAACACATCACCATGCTCATCAAGTTTTCCTTTGAAGATCCATTTGAGAGCTATAATCATAGCACAGTCGAGCAGTACTAACTCCCATACATCAAGACGATCAAACTCACGAATTTCATCTTGCATGGCATTGAACCGCCTATCTTCATTCATGGCGCTTTAGCATCTTTGGTTCGATCTTAGATAGTACGGAGTTGAAGAAGCACCATAAGGCATCGGTTGCGAGTTGTTTCGGGTTGACACAGACGAGAGGGATTTCCAATGATGTTGTCTAAGGGTGACGTGAGTCCATTTTCCGAGGTGTTCATGCGGCAATTGTTGAGAACCGAGGTAGTGAGTCGATGTCTCTGAAGAAGATGGTTCGATGATGATTCAGCGTAGCAAATATGTTTTCAAATGGAGCATCTTCGAGAGTCGCAGCGGGATTAACTTCATCATTGATGCGTAAACATTTCCATGATGTACATTTGAAGAATGATGATTTGTTGATGAGATCAAGGATCGCAGCAGTGCTTCTTGACTTAAAGATATTGAGACCGAGGATTGACTTCATTTATCGGAATATGATCATCCTCTCGTTGTAGGAGTCAAGACCTCATTAGTAATTGAATCATACAGATTCACAAACATAGGATCAAACAATTTCTTTACATCATCTTCGGATGGAGGTACATATGGAGTTTCTTGAGAGAGTTTGGAACAAGAGATGAACCAATGGGACTGTTTTGAAGTGCGGGTCCCAGTGGAGTGTCCGTGGAGCCATTTGATCGCTTTCACCATCAAACGTAACGTGAATTGTTTCCATGATATTTCGGGTTCTTTTGTTGTAGATTCGTATCCCTTTTGTTTGATGCATATCCTACAAATACTCCAATGTCGCCTTTAGCCCTAAGTTTCCTAAGTCTTGACCTCATTAGTTGGATAGCACAATGCACCGAACACACAAAGGAAAGAGAGATTAGGTTTTCCGTTGTGGACAAGTTCATATGGAGTTTTTCCATGCACAATTGTGAATTAGGGAACGATTTTGTGTGAAGCATGCAGGGCGATTGCTTCAAATTTCAGGAGAAACATTGGAACCTTTCGAGTAGATCAAGATTGTTCTAGCGGTTTCAACAAGAGTACGATTTCGCCTTTCAACTACACCGCTCGCTGAGGGGTTCGTGGAACACTTCTTCGATGGTCGATTCCAACGCTTAGAATTCACTAATTTGTTTGTTGACAAACCCGCCCATTGTCTGCTCGATACTTACGACGGTTTTGTTAAGTCGGACCGCACTGCTTGATGATGATATCGAGTTTCATCCTTTGTCCTTAAGAACTTGACCCATGTGAATCTAGAGTAATCATCAACCACAACTAACGCATATTTCTTCCCAAAGATATTCGCACCCTCATTGGTCCACATAAATCTATATGAATCATATGAAGAACTTCGACAGAGTTAGTAGGTTTGGGTTTATGGGCATACTTCTTGCTTTTTCCCAATTGACATGTCGAACAAAGATGATCCTTTTCATACTTTAGTCTAGGTAAACCTACAACTAAGTCCTTTCCGAAAGATCGTTGATGGTGCCGAAGTTCAAGTGATTGAGACGACGATGCCATAACCATGACTTTGTTTTGAAGCCTTTGCTAACAAGCGATCGAGAAGCCCTCATCATGTCATCGATAGAGATGGTGTAAAGATTCGACCCACGAGTTCCTTTTAACAATTCCTTACCATTAAGATCTCTAACAAAGCGTATGTTTTCAAGGCAACTTCTAGATCGTAATCACGTAATTGACCAACAGAGAATGATTATGACCCAAACCTTCTACATAGTAAACTCTAGAGATGACACTATCACCAACAATATAATCTCCATAACCCATAATAGCAATCGAAATGATCATTACCAAATCTAATAGCCCGATGAATTTGCTCACGAAGTTCATGAGCATGACCGGTCTCCAAATATATGCTTGAATAAACTGAGTCCGGTACCACGAACGATTTGAACGATCCGCAGTTGAACACGTATAAAAATGGATAATCGGATAATTGGGATCCCATGCAAGAATGGGTTCCATTTGGTTAGTAAAATGTTTGGAACACCCACATCGTAAATAGAAGCATTCATATCGTAAAGTGACGCAATGGAATCGTTGTGAATAGATGCGATTAGTGTCGCAAGATTAGCCCTGCTCACGGTGTGATCACTTCTTAGGGAATAGTTCTACCAAGAGGCATCCATTTTCTAGTGGGCATTATCTCGATTAGTCTTAAGACCAACAGTGTCCAATAAAAGCCTATTTTATCGAATGTTCTTCCCGCTGGTTTCCACCGCTTTTCTAACTTTCTTTCGCTTTTGCCTTTTAGCCTTCTTAGCATGAATTTTAGCATTAACAATATTAATCGGACAATTAACATCATTAGGCGTAATAAAGAATACCACATTCATGATTAGAAATGTAATTCAAGCGACATTAGTACAAGGTTTGCAAATAGTATCGAATTGAATTAATTACAAGACGCCTATGGCTAATACTAGAATCAACACGATTCGCTTTATTCAATTCAAGCTTAAAGTTCCTAGATTGTTCTTCTACTCTCTTCCAAAGGCACATTCTTAGCTTGAGAGGTCCTATCATTCCTTGTATTGTCTTGAGACTTTGACCGCTCCGCTTAATGTCACCGATTACTCCCGTAGAGGAATGGGAACATTAGTTGGTTTAACTACTCTTTGCATCACCCGTTTAGATGTACCGGCTTTGAACTACATGCAGTGCACTTAGGTTCACTTTCATAAAACCAGAGGTACCGTGATTAGTACTTCCGAAGGCACACTGAGTTCTCTTTCTTAGCATCGACAGATCCGAATCGACCTACTTAAAGGCATACTACGGTTCACATTTAATACACGGAATCGAATGCATATCATACTTAGCGTTAGGCATCGAGCATGGAATCAAAGGATTAACTCTCTCACCTAATGACTTTGGGCATATTGTGATCAAGCATTCTAAGATTTCTTGAGATCGTTTGGCATATAAGCATGCATGTCCAATTGCATTATCATGAGGTTTCTAGCTTATCCTCTTCAACAATCTCACGCAGACATTCTAGGCAATCCTTAAGGGATGAGAAGTATGTTTGAATGGCAAGTTTGTTGTTCCTTAGATGAGGAGGACATATGTCACTGATAAAGCATATTTATTACGAGTGAGTGAACCTTTGATACAACATTCTCCCATTGGTCATTGGCATTTTCCCTTTTACTCGACTCTTCGATTCTCAATTTCCTTTGCAATGAAGCTATTTGTTCGTTGTTTTGTTACGAGTGACTTTAATTGACTCAAATAACTCATTGAAATGACGTTTAACCTTTTCATTTTCTTCTAGAAAACTTTCGCTTTTCCTTTGTAAAGCATTTACTAGGTTTTGAAGATGAAACGTTTGAGAAATCGAGAATCTAAAGGAGGAGGCATTTGGGAACCCGCTATATTGTTCGTTTGACCTTTAATTGAGAGATTTGTGCTTTCAACTTTCTCGATCGTATTGCATCGAGCTTGAATCGCTCATCACGTTTGTTAATTTGAAAACTCTGATCAAACTCGGAGCATACGAAGATGTCTTGACATTTGAAGTTTTGACATTTTCTTTGAGATGTTGATATTTTAGTTGTAAATTAAAATACTCAACTTCTAGTTTAGAAAAATGTTTAACCAAACCGCGTGATCATCCAGTTCAATTTTCTCGCTTAGTTTAGAATTAGTTTTTCAAGCTCAATGACACGATCATGGGAGACTTTCGTGGCAATAGATAGTTCATGAAATTTGGAAGCATTAATAGAGCAATTTGAAGCGTTGAAAAATATCTTGAGCAACACATTCAAGAATAAGAGTCTCATTTAAGGTATGCAAGTTCTTCCTCTCAATCTCATTATATTTTAGTGCACGCCATAATCACTAACTTCAAAGAACCATTGCATCAAATTCCTTTTCCATTCCCTTAATATCGCTTTCTATCCCTTTTAAGACTCTTAAAGTGGTCTTTAGAAGTTTAAAGAAGGCATGACCTCGCTTAAATAACATTCTTTCATTTGTTCAAAACCCTTTCTCCTTCAAGAATACCAGTGGTGTGATCCTTTTCTTGCAAGTTTTCTCAAAATCAACAAATAGTTGAAATATAACGATTGGCTAATTAATGTCTTGCTTTTAGTGGCAATTGTTCTAGGAACAAGATGCATTGGTGTATTAGGAGGGTATACATCGCTTCTAGGCATTTTCCATAAAGGGGGTTAGTTTCAACAATATTTTCACTTTTCTCGCTTATCTAAATCCTTTTTCCGTGAAACTTGTTCGGGAGTCAACAATGTCCGAGGCTTAAACATGTTCAAGGAGATCCGCTTTTCCTTCTTGTAGTCATGGGAGTGATTTTATTTTTTTCTCTTTGCATTTAGGGTCATCTAATTTTTGTTCATCCTTTCCTAGTGACTTCATCTCGATTTCTTATCTTCCTCGGCACTCAACACAACTAGGTTTCGCTTAGGCTTAAGTATTTCATTACCATCATAAAGCACCTTATGAGCATTTCTAGCCTTTTAATTACCTCCGGATTTGGTTCCTCAACAAGGGAATGCTATGCTTATCGCTTAAGACTCGATGTTTAGTGACCATGCGGCAATCAATGGTGTTTCCTTGTCGCATAACTTGTTCTCAAATTTGTTTTTCAAAGTTTTCGATTAGAAAATCTCTCAAGAGTTTTGATTCCTTTGCATTAAATTCTTGCTTAAGCATTTTAACATTTTCTTGAAGTTCTTGTTTTTGTTTAGCTGTTTTAGAAAGTTTTTCTTGCAAGGAATTTAATTCTTGTTTCAATACTTCTTCTAAACTTACTTTTTCTAATTATCGTACTCACTTGGTCATCCATTTCCCGCTCACGAGTGGTCAACTCAAACTTAGCACGTTGTTCATAAATAGCAACACGCTCTTTATAGGCATTTAGTTCGTAAATTATGGAATCATCGGGGCACATGCAAGTATTCATCAAAACATAGTCATTGTTGATCGCAGAAGATGCATCACTTGGTACAACTTCACTTTCACTTTGTTTCACATATTGATCATATGGGACAATATTGATATTACCCATATTTTCAATATTTGATTCAATAGTTTCAGATTGATTGTACTTTGTCATGCATCCGCTGCACATCAACATCATCGTATAGTTTTAATACCTCCGAGACGAGCTTGTCATGGATGGCCCACTAGTGGTGAAGAAGAGACCTTGGGAGAAACCATTGAGAAATGCTAGCCATAAAATTGTGTGTCTGTAGGTCCATCATCCACATCGAGTCGTATGCATCACGATCGGCGACTTGAAAGGCATTCGATGATTGTGACCTATCTCTCGAATAGGCCGCTCATCCACATCTCGCATCATAGGTCTTGGCATTGCCTCAAGAAGAAACAAAGAATTCCTCTTCATTCAAAGCAAAGACCATTGTCCCGAGCTTGTGCCGCAAAGATTTTATCTCAAGTAATCGGCGATTCGTGGACGCTTTGAGATGTGCAGCTCTTGCAATGCGCCCTCACCACCACAGTTATAGCATTTGATGGGCTTAGCTTGACCTTGGTTACCATTCCTTCCTTGATTCGGTTGCCAACATAACCTCTCCACCCACCTCGTCCCCGATCATACTGCCTTTCCCGAATCGGTTGCACCACCATCCTTCCATCTTTAACAGCCGGCTTGATTGTGTGGGTTAGATGCGCCTCGAGGTTGTTGTTGGTTTGTGGGAGAGTATTCATGTTTTGACTAATGAGAAGAGCTAGTTGATTAATGAAGCTACCCACGTGAGCATCAAAGATCGACTTGTTTGTACATAGGATCGTGAATGAGTTTGTGATTACCATTACCCAAAGGTATGACTTGTGATGCTTTGGTTGTGATTCCGATGTTCGAGTAGAAAGTCAGAGTCATTAGACGAGCTTGTCTCTCCCTCAGTTGGTTTTGAACCGATTGAGAATCAATTTTTCAAACATAGCATGTCTCTCATTCAAGGAGGAAGGCATAGAGTTGCTCATAGTTTGTATTCTTCAATCCTTTAGTGAGCTTCACAATGTAACAAACTTGTGCCATTCGGGATTCATGTTGTTCAAAATTTTGAGTTCAATCGAATGTTAGGCATAGTCATTCGATGTTCCTCATGTCATTAACTAACTTATGAAATCTCACATAGTACTCATAGACATTCTCATCGGTTTCATCTTGAAGTGCTCAAATTCAGTCATAGAGTCGGATTCTCATCCTTCCATAGTTAATTCAACACAGAGAAGCATCTTAACATTGTCCCAAAGCGCCTTAGCATCCGTGGTTATGATTGATCGCCTTGTAGATGTCTTTAGGAAGACCTTGAAGAACAATGTTTGAAGCCCCGATATCTGCATCAAATCTCTTTTATCCTTATCATCAAGCTCATCATACATCTTAGGTCCGCCCATTCCGTAAACAGGAGTACCATCCGCATTAGTGTCAAGTATGTCTCTAGTCGCCTCAACTCGATATGGTCCTTCATCAATGGATTTGAGGATGTTGACACCATTTTCCTTTCCAAGGCAATACAATCGATTCGTTGAGCCCAAGAATCGTAGTCGGGCCTGCTACATGGGTGGACGAGATCCGAGCCACCGCTTGAACATCCTCGAATGCAATGGAGATGACGAGGAACGTTGGTAGACATGTTAATAGATTATACGGATTTTATAACTCTATGATTAAACCGGAAATAGATTCTTTCACGGATTTTACTAAATCAAGAGAAAACCGTAAACAATCACTCAAGTAGCTAGAAGATAATGCACTAAGTCGCTAGAAAATAATGCACTAATTCGCTAACACTTAATTCGCCACCAAGCTAAGTCGCTAGAGTTCCAAGTCGCTAGCCGATGTAAGTCGCTATAGTAACTCGCTAACACTCAAGTCGCTAGCAAAATTTCAGACAATTGCCACACAAGTCGCTAACGATGCAAGTCGCTAAAGAGCAACTCGCTTCTGCACCAAGTCGCTACCACTGTCGCTACCCGTAGTGGAGAGTCCACTACTTGTATCAGAATCGCTAGATGTAACTCGCTAAGTCCAAAATCAGAACTCGCTATAAATTAGTGAAGCAAGTCGCTACGAAGAAAGTTATCCGTGAACTAAGTCGCTAGCATGAAAAACCATATAAACATCACTTTTCAATCCAAAAACAACCCAACCAAGATGATTCAAGCTTACCAAATGAAAACCTAAACACTTGTGATGATTCTAAACATAAAAGTACTAACAAAATTCAAACTTTAACACAAGAAATCAACCAATGATGCAAAACCACTAAACTTTTCAAACTCAAAACCACCTAAAACCACTAGAAATCCAAAGATGTGCAAGATATGATCTAACCATGGCTCTTGATACCAATTGTAAGATATAACTTTTCACATACACATCAAACCATAACACAAAGTAGCATATAGATGGAATTCTAGAGAGAAAGTTAGAGGTTTAGGAACTTAGTGAGAGAAAGTGAAAGATATTATTATGAGCTCCAACTCTACCTTGGAAGGTAGAGTATTTATAGTCTTACATAAATCGCCACACATCGGGCCGGATCGTGCATATGTGGGTAAAGACCCGTCTGTCCTCCACGGTGTTACTTAACTAAATACTACTTACTAAAAGAACTACGACTCACGAGCTTTCTAACGATTACATATACTTGAGGTGACCGACTCTTTAATACCGGAATTTCTAATTCCTAACATTAGAACCCTAAAATACTTGTACAAGACAAACCTTGGTTCGGTTTAGGTTTTACCCAAAAGACTACACACCGAAAACTAAAAATTCGGATTCTATATATAAGATTACATATGCGACGACGCCACCTTTGATTTGTGCCTCGCCGGTCGTCGTTATTAGGGGTTTCGCTCGCCACGTTAGTCTTGCGACGGCGCACCTTATGCTTGTGACGCCGTCCCTTCGCCTCTCGACCGTCTCGATCAAATCTATTCCGTCTGAGTCATGACGACCTACTCTTTTAAAGCCCGACACCGCCACTTGTAAATAAGCAATTTGGCTACTCACCACAAAAGTGATGCGACGCGTCAGCAGGTAACACCGACGCCCCCCTTCGGCCCAAAGCACTGAGTGTCTCGATTCTTGACTTCGCCATTTTCTTCGTGATATTCGCGCCTTTTCGTCCGAATAAGTGTCACTCCACCTTTTGCTTTCAAGATACCTAAAAGTGAAAAGGAACGATATTAAGTAATAACGGATACAAAGTGATCAAATAAGGGCTTAAATGACCCCTAAAAGGTACATTTTAAAACCTTATCAAGAAGTCGATTATTGGTGTGGTTGGAGGCCTAAGGTTTGACCTGATGTGTTCGGGGAGCTTGTTTTAAATAATGTTCATACATTATTTCAACTGAACTTCCCCCGTCCATATATATCCTACTCACCCTATGTGAGGCTATCATTGCTGTTATGACCACTGGATCAAATGATGGTATAAATGTGTCTCACGGAATATTTCTCGGTGGGGTATGTTTCCGGGTCTCCATGACCTCGTTTCCTCTCTTTGTGCCTAAATGTCATGATTGAACCATGTTGGCACTTTCTACCTGTTCCCTGAGGGATTTTCGTTCCTTTTGGATATTGTTCTCTACTCTGGATTATGTGCCTGGGCAGTTGGGTTTGAGTGAACTGGCTAGATGCTCCAGTTTATTCTCTGTGATTTCCCTAGTGTTGGACTTTGCTAGGTATGTTTTTGAAGCTTGCTCTAAGTGTAGGGTAGGTTGCATGTTATGTCTAAGGTAAGAGTTAGGAGGGAATGTCAAGGTGCCTTTCTATGTGTCATACCCTGGTTGGTTCCCAGGTAGTGGTTTAGTCTAACTGCTATATGTAAAGTAACGCGGATAAGGATTAATGGTATGCGTTTACCCAAGTTTTTCCTTACAAGTGCGTGTAGCGCGACCCAAGTTGTATGTTCGTTGGACCCTTTCCCTGACATCCTCCAGCATCCTTTTCTACCCCATGAACTTCGAGCATTTACGATTTCTGAGCTTGTGTGAGTGACCTGAGAGCGTGATGTCTCTCGTTGAACCATGTGGGTTTTTTCAAGAAGGATGCCGTATGCAACACTGTAAATTCAACTTCTGCATGCGTCTTCATCACGTGTTTCTTTGTGTTGTTTCTAGGTGGTTGGTGAGTCTATTTTTCGGGTCTTTTTTGATTTCTCTCCATGTGAGCGAGATTTTCTACTCGGAAAGGTCCGAGATGGTTTTTGGTTGTCTCTAAAATTTTAGGGTGTTGTGCACCAACTATGTTTAACCAAGAAACTAGTGGTTTTAAGGAAAAGAAATCTATAGATTTATGAGTGAGAAATGAGTGAAAATATGTGAAATTTTTTAAGAAATTTATGGCTATTTTGTATCATGTCCCCACGGATGGCGCCATGTTTACGTATGGTATGTAAATCGGTTTAGAGATGGGATGGAAATGTTTTTGTTGTTTGGTTTCTCGTGTTGAACGGTAAGGACCTGATGAGATTGATATGGATCAAGAAGCTCGGGTAACACTTAAACAAGAACCATGATGCACTTCTTTGAGGTAGTATTTGCCCAAATATGTGAAAACTTATGTGATTGTGTGTGTTACTCTCCTTTTATAGAGAGGTTTGCAGGGTTTAGAGATAAACCCTTTGAGGATGATCAACGGCTGCTAGAGAGCCAGGTTTTGATCATTTGGGAGCAGACAAGGAGGAAATATGGCATTCGTCCTTTAGCTCGTACGTAGTGCGTCCCCACTGTGTGGTGTTAGATGGTACATCTTAACTGCTAGTGATAGTTAACATTTGTCTTACTTAGTCAGGCCCGAGAGGTCTTTCTAGGCTCTAACTGGCTAGGGACTTAAGCCGGACTTTTATCAAGTGTTAATGGGCCTTGGTGATAGGCTTGGTTCGAATGTGTAATTAATGGTTTTGGGACATTAATATTGATATGCTATCAGACAGTATTAATATGGATTTTTTTTAAATGCGTCGTTGATGTTTGGGAATAACTAAGGTGAAAGTATGTGAATAAGAAGAAAAAAAAAACGCTTTACCGTGAAGCAGAGTAAATAAAGGTCGTTTTAGTGCTCATGATCGTCTAGTGACTGCTTACTTTTCCGAAAACCCCAATGTCTGACGAAGATTCATTCCGAGAGTGGTTCAGAATGAGGTGAACTCTATTCATACGCATTGTTCGAGATATAAATGATCATTGTGCAAATTTTCAACGCGGTAACGAGTATACGGGAAGATTTGGGATTTCCGAAGTGCAAATCTGCAATTTGTTAATTAACATATGACACTATTCATTATGCACTAATTTGATGCATGATCAGGTGGTAGAAATCCAATACATTGTAGTCCACCTCATTCAGCATATCGAGTCAACTACTGGAGGAATCAAATTTGAGGATTCGTAGGAATGAGGTGGAGGAAAGTCGACCAATGGGGCACGAACAAGGACAATTTAAAGAAGCAAGCGACATAATCGTTTGTTCATTCAACGTCTTCAGCTGTTGGTAGAGGTGGCAATTTGTGCCCAAAATCAAAAAATGATAATTAAGAGACGAACGGTGAAATATAAATGTAGAAGATTAGTTTATGTTTTAAATTTTCTAAGTTTGTTTCTTTTAGTTTTTATTGTAATGTTTTCTAATTTTTAAAATTTTAATTTTTTTAATTTTGTGTTTGAAAATATAAAAAAGTTAGATTTGGTGGTCCTTATGACTTTTTGGTGGTGGATCTAATGAATGTGTGAAAAGATGATGTGGCGTTGATGTGGTTGTTGTGAGAGTAGTCATTATTACGCCCAGTCTTACTACGACTGTTTGGTGATGCATCTGATGAAGGTGTGAAAAGTTGATATAACGATGAGGTAATGGTAGTGAGTAGTCTTATCAAACACTCCTATATACATTTTTCGTTTAATGAAGATCAAGGCACGTGGCACCGATTTGACTCGATAAGATGTTCGGCTTGTGATTCATCTGTTGATAACTCACAACATCTTTTAATCGATTGCCTAAGTTGTCTGGTTTGAGATTCATGTGTTGATAACTCGCAACATCTTTTTATCGATTGCCATGTTGCTGATAACTTATGAACTTTGATATAATAAAGTAAAATTGGTGAGAAAATATTTTCATTTCCTAATCACTTGGGAAGCCTCGAGCTTAGATGAAAGGTTGTGTCGATGCGTTGATATAAACCTTAACGCAGATTGTTTGGAGGTCTCAAATTTGGGGTTCTTTAGATCACAAACCTCTACGAAAGGATACACTCGGCGAAGAGGTGATACACCTTTATCATTCTTGGATCTGATTACGAACTTCAACTCGAATTGGATGAACTCGGCGAAGAGGTGATACACCTTTCTCATTCTTGGATCTGATTACGAACTTCAATTCGAATTAGATGAACTGGATGAACTTGTACAAGCTTTATGTAACTCATTTTATCTGGCTTCTTGATTGTCGTAGTTAGAATATCGCCGCGTAAAAAAGTTATAACAGTATTTTTCATCTAAACAATCATATACCAGCATGCTCATTGAAATGACATAGGTTTGATGGGATGATGTTTTTTTTATTATGCTACATTACTATCTTATCCGGTTATTCTTTAATTGTGATTCATTTAATCAATATCTCAAATTCTCAATACAGTGTTCCTTTTCAAAGAGTTTTGTGTTTGTTGAAGATATTGTCACATCTTTTGATTTTAATGAATATAGAATATGCATATTATTGGTGTTCAATTCATGCACTTCAGCTAAAGGGAGGGCCACAAAACAGCTCACAAGATTGTTGACTATTTGCGAATGGTCCCAGAAAGTTGCTTTGTAACTAAATATGACTAAATTTAATTGGTTCTTCTCTGTGCCAGTATACCCATAATTTTTGGTCCATATAATTCGAATGATCAATGATAGCTTGGGGGTCGGAATATACGACTCTTATATGCTTGTGCCTATTTTACGTATGTTACAAACCTGTTCTTTAGATGACCGAGATTTTTTTCTTTTTTTTTTTTTTTTTTTTAATTCAAATATTTTAAACACAAAATTAAAATTCATTAATAATCTTAATATCAACGACAACCGACCAAATCGCATTTTACGCTTAACGAGTTGATCGATCCGTTAACTCGAGTAACTACTAAGGATTCATGATGGATCTTACTCGGATCACGATCACTTGCTACTTCTCATGAAACCATGAGTGATAAATCGTCAACTCATATTATGTAATATGATGCATGTATATACAATATCTTCGAGATCCTGCTTTTAAGCATTTTCCACTTCTTCAACACACCGAAAGCTTTTTCCCGAAAATTTATAGCTTATTTGAAGTGGTTTATATCTAACTCTTGGTTTCCACTTAGTTGTTAAATATTTACATATGTGAGAGTTAAAAACACACACTAACGTCAAACCAATATTTGCCGTAGATAATCTCTTTATTAGATCACACACTATCGTGTTTAACACACGCCAATAGCACCCTACTTGAATAGATGGCGCCACCAACATATACATGACATAATTATCGGCTACACGCCATTCGTGAAATGCTTGTGCCTATTTTACGTATGTTAAGAAAATTTATAGCTTATTTGAATAGAATTCTAACAGAGTGGCTCACACTATTCATGTATTTTTTTTTTTTTTTTTTTTTTTTTGGTTTTGTGTCTCAGTTTGTTTTTTTTCTTTTCTTTTTTGTTGTTTTTTTGCAGGTGACGATGGAGAAAGAAAAAAGAAAAAAGATGAACAGGAATGTTGGAAATAACAATGGTTAGGTGTCTCAATTTTAATTTTAACAAAATCTTGGGTTTGCTGTCTCAATTTTTTTTTCTTTTCTTGTTTTTCTTTTTGATTTTGTGTAATAAAATGTGTTTGTATATGTATTGTAATTTTATTTTATGTTTAATAAAATGTGTTAGTTTTTAAATAAAATAAAAAATAAAAAAAAGTGTGACTCAATAATATGTTAGTCGTGTGTTATGAAAGAATGTTAAAAGTGCCAGAAAGACCCCAGAAATGCCTCGCAAAAACGCTGAAGTTTGACCACGCCACGCTACGCCACGCCGCCACGCCTTACGACATACGTTTTTGTAATCTCGATATATATGAATTATAATATAAACATATAAATATTTTCATACTTTACGCCGCCTTATGTCACGCCTTATAAACGCAAAAGCATCGCTTTAGCCGCAAAGGCGTAAGGCTTGGTCATGCCATCACACCATGCCTCACGGTATTTATAACCTTGGTTATGAGGGAGGGTATTTAAATTATTGGTGTGTTATTGGAATGCGTATTATATGGCGCTGAGGTGGCACGCCAATAACGTTTTATTGGTATCATGCATACCTTGTTCTCTTATACCACCTACGCATCACAAAATATATCTTGATGTCTTGGTACCACATAGTTTCGTTTATTATACTAGTAGACCAAGAATGCAATGCATGCAGACCGCGATTAAATTTTATGGTGGCGGAAATACTCGGCTTTATTGCTGATGTTTTAGATGTGTATGAGAGAGATATGAAATAGTTTGTGTGTATTTATATAGTGGATACGGTTATATGTTTTTAATAATCATTACCGATAAAATGATTTTAACTACTACACGCTTTAATAATGAAATTGTAAACGATTCGAAATCAGATTTAATTTATTGGAAACGTCTACATTTAATTTTGAATAATAAGATGCATTGAATTTTAATCCTTCATCTTATTGTAAGTGTATAGACTTATTTTTTTAAACTTTTTTTTTTTTAGAAATGGCCTAAACGCATTATAATATAGTTAAGATTCTGATCCCTTCTCCCATGGAAACCATATTTGGTATTACCATGAGAAACATGCATGCGACATTAGTAACAAAAAATTACCAATTTTTTTTTACCAATTTGAATACTATATCTTTATAACCGTATATTACGAAAAGGATCATCTAATTCGTATATTATCATAACTAGCTTATAAGACCGGTTGACACCGGGTTATTTTTTAAAAAAATAGATAAATGAGATGATAATAAAAGTAATAAGATGAAAAAAGATGTTGCAAAAAGATGAAAAATTAGTATGTAAACAAAATAAGAAAATAATGAAAGAAAACAAATAGTGAATCATATTTATTAATACGTTTCATAAGAAACATTTGTGTGAATTACAATAAACATGTAAAAAAAATTAGTATCACATTAAATCATAATTTACAATAATAAAATTTAATGTCATGTTTGCTACAATAATACATTGCTAGTTATCACATTAAGTCATAATTTTATAATAAAATAATAATCTAAAAATTTTATACAAAGCTGAATAAAACCTTTGCTTTCATTCTTTATTCGGTCTTAACTCTAATTCGACTTCCTCTTATATGAACTATAATTTTAGTGTCATATCTTTCCCAGACTGTTTTCTCCACATCTTCTTTAAATCCTCCAATGAAAAAGAAAGATTTGATGTATCACGTATAGCTACTTGTTAGACAAACACATATATAAAACATAGCTTATAGACCCGTTGAATCATGAGAATTTTCAGAGAAATATTTTTTTAAAAAGTCATGTGTGTGAATAAAGTAAGAAACAAAAACGAACGTAAACAGGTTGTATTATTTTTTAAAGGTAATAAATGTCCATGACACCGTTGTCTCTAAATTTGATGGTCTTGAAGAGCAAATGTATGTAGTAAGCGTTAATCAAGTAATTAGGTAATGTCTATTCCATGAACACCTAATAAGTTTAAAAATACAAATACATTTAAACAATGGTACAAAACGTCATATGTATATTGTGGATATCTTGAAGTTCTTCTTTGTAAACAATATTTGTAGTAGTGTTCGAGATAATACCATTTTTATCATAAATGACAACTTTCAAACCTCTTTTCCTTTTGACTCTTAAAATAACAACATATAGTTGTCGTGGCAGGTACAAACCATACTGCGTATTACTTAATAACTCTCGTAAGCGAGTTATGTTTTGAGTACGACAAAAGTCTCGTAAGCATATTACTCAAACTTCTCAACCTGCCCATATGTAGCCTACAATAACCAAGGTTGTGTTTACGATTACTTGACTAACCTTTGAAGATAAAAGTTAAACCTTCTATACGTATAATAAATTATTAGAAAATCTATTTATATTATATATGTTCAAATCAAAGAATTTACATCTTTTTTAATTGGCTACAATGCATGAAAGTAATCAACAATACTCCGCCACAAAACAATCACATTTTTCATCCATTTCTTGAGGTGTTTTTTCTTTCTAAATTATAAGACTTATAAATATATTTGGTGTCTACTTAGAAAAACAACAATATTAAATGGGTTTGTGGACTTAATTCTTTAACTAATGGAAAAAAAAAAGAAACACGCCTTAGCTCGAATTAGAACAATGAGCATTTTCTATATATTTTATTAAGTTTTGCGTCTTATCTTCGTATTGCACTAACTTTATAGAGAGAGTATATTATAATGTCTTTGAATTATGATATTTGATAGAAAAGATAAAACCCTGAACCCGCAAAACATGTTTATTTCATGTGTTTGAAATAAAGATTTGCAAATATATTTAAACAAACCAATATATTACATAATGAAAACTACATATAAAAGAGAACTTATTAATAATATTTAAATCCTACATACCATAGTTCTGCATATTTCTTGAACATTTATTTTGTTCTGAATGTTCTTAAACAAATTCTTGTAGTTCTGCAAATTTCTTGAACAATTCTATATGTTACATGGTCAACCCAATTTGATATGTTTTCATATCAGTTGTAAGTATTAGAGTGTGACGTGGTTGACCCATTGAAGATCATCAACCCCTTAAGTCAACACATAGTAGGCAAACATAAGCGCTATTGTGAGGGCCTGACTCTGTCACGCCACATCGCCTTTCTCTCCTCCGACGACCGACGACGACCTACCTTGCTGGTGACCAGAGATTTTTTTTTTTTTTTTTTTTTTTTTTATTCAAATATTTTAAACACAAAATTAAAATTTATTAATAAAAATACTTAACATTACAACAATAATTAAAAACTTAAAGTAATAAAACGTAGACGTTATAATACTTATTAAAACCGAAAACATCACAAAAATCTTCATCGTCGGTTCGGTCTTCGCCACTTTCGTCTTGACTCAATCTTGATTGTCTCAGATTTCCACGGTTTCTCCAAATGTGTTCGACCAAATCGATTTTATGTTTAGATGAGTTGATCGATCCGTTAACTCCCGAGTAACTACTAAGGATTCTGATGATGGATCTTACCGATCATGATCACGGTGGCCCTCTTGTGGAAACCATGTAGACAAATCGCCTCACCGCTGTGTTTGATGATCATATTATGTAATATGATGCATGTATACACAATATCTTCGAGATCCTGCTTACGCAATTTCGAGCCGTAACTTTAAGCATTTTCCACTTCTTCTTCAACACACCGAAAGCTCGCTCCACATCTTTCCTTGCCGCTTCGTGCTTCCTCTTGTACAAAGATTCTTTTTCATCACCGTGGGAGGATTTGAAATGGACTTAATAAGAATGCACCATTCCGGATATATCCCGTCAAGAAGATAATATCCACTTTTGTAAGTAACATCGTTAGCCTCGAATTCAAGTTCATTGCTCTCCCGATTTGATATCATTGAAAAGGGGAACGATATAAAACGCTTATATCGTTATTCATCCCGAGACACCAAAGAACGCATGCCAAATCCATAAATCTTGGGAGGCGACCGCCCAATAAAATGAATGGATGTGGCCGTGATCACCCCAGCATGTTGACCTCTCAAACTATTTCGGGCGCTTCTCCAAGGCCAACTGTATAATCAATGCTTGCCATCATCCCAGAAACCCATGCTTATGCTCGTGATGAGCATATAATCTTTCAAGGTCCGAATACGTGGGCTTTCAAATACTCAAGACACCATATAACTCCATGATAACCGTGCAAAGTTACGGAGACAATCGCGTCTTTGTTGTTGCGACCCACTGCAGATACTCGTCAAGAGAATCGAGAACCGCCACAGATCCCAATTGATTTAATTGCCGCAAAGACACTTGACCAATGGAGAAATACCAAGTAAACCTCTACAATCGTGAGTTTGTTGAAAATAAGGAGAATGATTGGTTACCTCTTGCACAATTTGAGTGAATAGGTCTCGGGCATCCGAATCACGACGAAATGTTTTTCGTTATACAACGGTTCTTCGAGAAGTGGCGGAAACTAAACGATTATGAGCACCTACATGATCCCTAGCCGTGTGGTTTCGTCGATCCTTTGGCGATGGCGCTTGGTAAGTGTCCCAAGCATGTCGCAGATACTCCATGAACTCCGTAAACTCGCTTCATAACTTCTTCCTCGCCTAAGACGAAGAATTAAAAATAACTCGATGACATAATTATCAAAATGTGTTTGAAAGTGTTTATGAGAAGTTGTTTGAAATTGTGTGTTTAAAATGTGTTTGGGTTTGGTATTTATAATGTTGTAAAAGTGGTAAAGTTTTGAAAAAAAAAAGGTAGAGTGTTGTTTATACTCGGTTGTTTGGCCAACCGAGTTTGGGTCTCCTTCCTCCACAACCGAACACGACCGACACCTCCACAAAGGGAGGACCGGCCTCAACCAACGCAACCGACCGAGTGATGACCGGTCCATTGCGCATAGCCTAACATCTGGTAGTAAGTTGATAAGGTACAATAGAATAAAGCAACAAAACAAAATGTACCTCCCATAATTAAATAATCATGCTTCTAAGACAAAAGAATACATAATATGAAACTAAAAACGAAAGAAAAAGAAATGACTGTTGTGAATGCTTTCTGGAGCTGTCGGTCAAAACCATTTAAAAAAAAAACGTAACTAAAATTCAAAAGAAACATAACTACAAAACCTAGTAGCTCGGGAATTTTTTACCATCATATCATAGCCTTGCGTTGTCTCTTGTAAATTCTATAGCTCGGGATTACAACACGTGCAGGAATAAACGGGATCGATCACTCATATTAGATGGGGCTTCATGATCACAAATTTCATTTCCTAGCTACAACAACAACGTATATGAGATCAAAACATGAAAAGTATTAGTGAGGCAAAGAAGCATAAGTGGAACAATTTAAGGATCATCATGCATTTTACAGACACAATGTTTGCAATGCCTACATTATCAAACATATAACAATGAGAACTAAGTATAACACCTTGTAAACGATACAACCATGACAAAAACCAAAGCATGGTGTCAATATGTCATCTAAGTTTAGGACCAAAACTCTACAAGGCATAAAAATGTATTACTTTTTAGTCATCCGTGGACAAAATCCTTATCGACCTTTATAAGAGGTTGCAATATATTATTAGTTAACCGTTCTTTTACAATACTACTCATTTGACCACATTTTGACGCATTTGACCCAAATTCATCAATTAAAGCTAATTAAATTTAAACCTAAAGTTGACTCTCTTTGAACCTCTTTGATCATGTATTAATTTGGTGGTAGTATTAGTGAGATTTCCATCTCTTTGAACCTTAAAAATGCATTTCGAATATCTGAGGCACGTCTATCATAACCTTCTATATTCCAATTGTAACATGCCTTTTCTTGCTGCAGAGATGTTCGTGCCAATGAATTTTATCTTCCCATCTTCCCGCGCTACTGCTTCATACTATAACACATAGAATAGAGGTTGTTAATACAAATAAACCATAAAAACATTTAGTTATATTTTACGACCTTCTAATGTTTTGTCGATAACAAACGTAAAATCATTTTAACGAAATAAATAAAATACAAAAAAGCTTTGAGCTAATAGTTTACTAGCACACTTTTACCAAACATATAAAAACCTCAAAACATGTTTAGTTAAATAAGTTATATAAAATCAAAACCATTTTTATAAAACACTTACAAGTAATGTTGTTTACTTATATTTTATAAAAATGTATATGTACTTATTATAACTTGTAATGGGTAAATAATGGGTAAAAACCAAAGTCTATAACCCATGACCAAAGACCCATGATCCATTGACTTAGTACAATGAATCTTGTTGGGTAAAAACCGAAGTCCATAACCCATACCCATGGATCATGATCCATAACCCATGACTCATTGCATGACATCATGCATGAAGTCATGTTGGATTATCCATGATCCATGACTCAAAGTTTATGACCGATGACCCAAGATCCATAACCATTGACTAGGTACATTGTATCTTGTTGGGTATCTATAATCCAAAGTCCAAGACCCATGGTCCATAACCCATAACTCGATTTGCAACCCAAAATCCGGACTAAACTGACCCAGTAGCCGGATCCCTTGATTTGCACTGGTCGGATCCCTTGGGAAAGGGATCCACCGGAACCGTGGAACAGTAGAAAGTTTTGCCTATAAATAGTGAGTCATTTATCTCTTGCTCACTAACCCTATACGAAAAATAAGATCAAAATACTTTATACGAAAAATAAACATACACGATTTGAAAAAATATTCAAAATTATCAACACAACCATAACCCAAATTTCTAACACAAATAATACAATGGGTAGTGTTGAAATGCACATGTATATAACCATTACAATGGCTTGCTGAATTCCCTTTGAAACATTTGTTCCCAAGGTTGTATGCGTTGGAGTTAGATAAGTATTCTAGTGTAGCGGTTAAGTTGAGGGATATTTCTTTGATTTCGTCTTTTAGAAGAATCCCTCGTGGTGGGATAGAAGAGGAGCAGCTTCAGCTCCTCTGTGATAGTACTGCTAATATCCCCCTTTCGAATATTGATGATAGATGGATTTGGAAGCTTGAGTCTTCGGGAGATTATTCGGTTAAATCGGCTCGGTCTTTTATTGATGACTTGCTATTGCCAACGGTGGGAGTTTCTACTAGATGGGTTAATGTCATCCCCATCAAAATTAACATCTTTGCTTGGATAAATTGCCCACAAGGTTGAACTTGTCTCTTCGTGGGATAGATATCCCTTCTATCATTTGTCCTAATTGTTGCATTGCGGTGGAGTCCTCTTCGCATATCCTATTTTCATGTCATCTAGCCCGTCAAATTATGTTTAAAGTGGCTCGTTGGTGGGATTTGGAGGTTCATGACTTTCATTCGTATGGAGATTGGCTTATTTGGTTCAATAATATTCGTTTTCCTATCCGTCTAAAGGAGGTTTTAGAAGGTGTTTTCTATGTCACGTGGTGGTCTATATGGAAGTTTCGGAACATGGTCTTGTTTGGGAGAAGTCACCCACGCATGGAGCTCCTCTATGATGATATTGTTTTATTGTCGTATAATTGGTGTTCTAGTCGATGCAAATCTAATTTTGATTGGGTTACTTGGATGAAATATCCTAGTAACATTAGATTGTAATTTCTCCTAGCTCATTGTTTTTTTTTTTTTTTTTTTTTTTTTTTAATATATGCCGCTCAAGAAAAAAATATATAACCATTATTTTACGCTCCTACGCAAGTACTGGTTAACTCTACGGATGTTTCTTACTTACCTACACATCTTGGCGTATAGTTCCAAAAGTAAAGCATAGGATGTTCATATGCATGAGATTACTTTTTTCAAATTACCCAATATACGTAACATATTTATTTTAATCTCCACATATGTAATATACTTTCAAATTTTTACCAATATATGTAATATTGACAGGTTACCACTTTAAAATTTTACAATAATGGTCCCTGCCGTTTGCGTTGGCTTTCACCGTTAGTCCTTTGACATTTTTTCACTTAAAAAGTTACAGTAATGGTCCATGTAGTTTGCTTTGACTTTCACCGTTAGTCCTTTGACTTTCATCTTTTTCATACACGGTTTTACACGTTTTTAAACATGTTTTTACACACGTTTTTATATACATTTTTTACACATTTTTATACACTTTTTTTACACGTTTTTATACACGGTTTTATGTACGCTTTTTTACACATTTTTATACACGCTTTTTAAAAACGTTTTTATATACGTTTTTTACACAATTCTATGCACGGTTTTATATACGGTTGTATATACGTTTTTCACACGTTTTTATACATGTTTTTTTTACATGTTTTTATACACGTTCTTTACACTTTTTTATATATATTTTTCCACGTTTTTATACACACTTTTTAAAAACGTTTTTATATACGTTTTTTACACAATTTATAAACGTTTTTATATACGGTTGTATATACGTTTTTCACACGTTTTTATAAACGTTTTTTTACATGTTTTTATACACGTTCTTTACACATTTTTATATACATTTTTACATGTTTTTATACACGTTTTTTACACATTTTTATACACGTTTTTATATACGTTTTTATACACATATTTTACACACGTCTTTATATACGTTTTTTTACATTAATATATGCACATTTTTATACACAGTTTTATATACGTTTTTATACACTTTTTACACGTGTATAAAACATGTATAAAATTTGTGTGAAAACGTAAAACGTGTAAATAACGTGTAAATAACGTAAAAAATGTATATAAAATCATGTATAAAACGCGATAAAATCGTGTAAAACGATATAAAACGTGTGTAAAAGGTGTATAAAACGCATAAAACATGTAAAAATCATGTATAAAATGTGTAAAAATGTGTATGAAAAGATGAAAGTCAAAGAACTAACTAAAAAGTCAAATCAAACCAAAGGGACAATTATTATAACTATTTTAAGTGAAAGAATGTCAAAGGACTAACGGTGAAAGCCAACGTAAACGGCAGGGACATTATTGTAACTTTTTAAAGTGGTAACGTGTCAATATTACTTATATTGATAAAGATTTGAAAGTATATTACGTATGTGGAGATTAAAATAAGTATGTTACCATTATTGTAACTTTTTAAAGCGGTAACCCTATGCATGAACTATGCTGCATTTTATCCAAACTTAGACACGGATTACCTGAATTTACTCAGTTACTAAGGTATGTGATTCTTTGTTTATTTTTCATGTTCTTGTTCCTTGGTCCGTAAACCGTCTCATTACAGTCGCAAATTTGGGATGTGAATTTTTTGTTGCATTACGTTGCTTTTTAGTACTGTAAATAGCCTAAACAACAACGTTCATCAGTACGTGTTCAATGTCATAAAGACTCCGAGAACTATTAAAACATATAAACTTTAATAATAACAATACAATACTTGTGTAAGCCCTAAAACATACGGAGTATAAGGTTAAAAGACCATACTTATATAGACATGTCCTAAAATCTATCGTTATCAAGTTTGATGACAACGTAGTGATTGGCTTATAAATACTTTCAACTATGTACGCAAGTGATGTTTGTCCTTTCTTAAGTCTTAACTATAGACGTTGAAATGTCGAATAAAATGAATGTGAAATAATGGAGAAAATATTCAAAAGAAATAAGTTTATGCATTCTAATTATTAAAGGGTGATATCATAGATGTTATTTGGCATATGATTGAAACGTTTATCCACCCATTGGCATAAAATAATTGAAAGTAGTACTGTATTAAATATGAAAATTGGAGTCTTTCTTTGTCTTGGTGAGCATGCGTTTTCGATAAGGATATATTCCTATGCTTAACGGGACCCCTTCTCTCGTCGACATAAGACCATCTTCAATCATTATTAACTTTTTTGTACTTGGCAAAACACTCGTTACATTTTCTTTTACAAACAATTCTAATATATGATCGACTTTTAGCCTCACTGTCAAGGAGCTGATAGTTGTGTATCAATTATTTATTCTCGCTTACATTATCCATAAAACAATTTGTGTAGCATCTTTCAAAAGGTAAGTTATGCGAGTTACGTATTTTATACGTATACCAATATGTATATATTTAGTAGAAAAAATATACGCGTTTTATACTTAACATTATCAGAAGGTTTTTTTTTAACACGAAAAGGACCGAAGCCCGCCAAAAAATCTATATAATATCATTCCTCGCAACGAAGATAAATACATTTGGAAAACTAATTGCAAGACCCATCGGTACTTCATTTTATATATAGGTTACTTTTGAAACGAAGAAAATACCATTACGACTTGCAAACAAAATTTAGCCGATCTAGTATGGAATGGCGGACATCGTTGAACAACGAATAATACACTACACATACGTACCTTTTGAGCATGTTCGTAATTAAATTTTAGAAATGTTAGAACCACTCACAAAATTTACACAAAAAATTCACTCGTTGACGTGTCAGAGGATGAGTGGTTTAATAAAAGAGAGGAAAGAAAACTGTCAGAAAATGCATCAATCACCCGCTGACACATCAACGAGTGAATTTTTTGTATGAATTTTGTGAATGAGTCTAGCATCGCTCATTAAATTTTTGTATTACTTTTTCTTTTCAAGTTTAGAATACATGCATGGATATATACCCTTTGACATGTGTCAATCTTAGCTTATAAACGTTATTTTTTATTTATTTATTTATTGGAGCGTTCTTTAGAAAAATACTTACTAAGCCCTGAACAAGAATCCATCCTGGTTTTGCATTTTTTTTTCAAGGTTTTGCATGTTCGCTATGTCGTCAACTCGTCATCATGTAAACAGTAAAGATGTAATGCATGCCCTGAAACACTTATTAACTTCTCATTTCTTTTTTACGATGAGCATATGTCACTACAAGAAATACAACATTTGTTGACAGACAAAAAGTGTCAGAAAAAGTGTAAAAAAGTGTCACCAAAGGTAAATTAGCTTCTCCTTCACATATAATAAGTGTCAGCAGAAGTTCCGACGGTAAAGGTCTATGGTGACACACCTATGCTGACACATAATGCGTCAATACATGTTTAGATCTTTGTCTACACCAAGTTTGTGTCAGTAATGCACATGCTTTTGCAAACACAAATCAAAACTTCCAGAACCCGACTTCCATACAGAACTTCCAAATAAGAATTACTCTCATACAAAAGTTCCATGTACATAAATCATGGAAATTTTACAGAAACATCATATAACGTAAAAGGTATGTTCTGTATATAATGTAAAGGGCATATCTTAGAGTTCTAGTCATACAGAAACATCATACATAAATCATTATCCAACACGAAAGTTGGTCACTCGACTTCTAGCTCCTTTTAATTTCTTTCAAAAACATTTTGAAAGATAACATGAAAGTTGGTCGCTCTGCTTCAATGACACCCAAAATCAGTTTTTCACCATCCGTGGCAGGAGCTGGTCTTGATGCCACTTTATGGAAGAATCTTAATTGTATATAAAAACACGCGCAAAAGAAAATTTATGTCAAACAAAGACACCAAAGTATAATACAAAATGAATGTCTGCACCAAAAGTATTACTTAAATTTCTTGTTAAGTAACAAAAATGCATACCAAACATCGATGAGAGTTTGGGCTTTCGGCATCCAATCTTTGTAACTGCTTCAGAGCCTAACTCAAAAAAGAAGCAAACGAGTTATGATCCAAGTCAAACCAAATAATTCTATACCAAACAAAATATCCCCAATGTAAGTGATTACCACCAAACCAATGTCATGGCTGGAAACAATACCTGCAAGGCAAGCAAGATCTTTTGCTTTCTCATATTAACTTCAAAACAAAGTAAATGTGTCTCCAAATAATCAGATGAATGTTTCTACAGCAACTTCAGATACTTTCAAGCTTCTAATAAAGGGTCACCAGTCTAAAGTCAAAATAAATAAATAAATAAATAATTAAAAAAAAAATTAACTGATATTTTTATATAAGCAACAATATTCAGTAAATGCACAAAAAAAGGGATTCGATAAAAAAATACTAGAAAATGATGGCACCTGCAATAGCTTCTCTCCATGAGGATCAGAATCAACGAGCTTGCCTTGTTTTTTCCCGGACTGAGAAACACCACCAACATTTGTTTCCTCATTCTTGACTTCTGCCTCCTAGAAAAACATAATAATTAAAATACAATCCATCCACAGACGACTAAACACTAAATTAAAAACCTTTAAGGTAAAAAGCTATACTTTTTTAGCCCTTACTTCAGCCTTCCTCTATTTTTTGTCTTAATTTCTTCTTCTGAAAAGCATGCAGTTTTGATAGTTCAGCCTCTTCTTCGTTTGATGACATTGTAGGAGCATCATACAACTTAATGTAACATCTGTATCAGACAATGGAAGTATTGGTTATTCCGGGTCGTTTTTTCCCAGCGAAGTGTGAAATAGAACGTCAGATTCGGTTCGTGATCATGTGAATTGAATGGTTTAAGATAATTTGGATTTTATAACTACGAATAGCAAACATAAACTAAAAAGCAATAATTAAGCATGTAAAACAAGTACGGAAAGCACAAATAACCTAAAACGCAACCTAATCTAAAAATGAGCAAAACAGGGAACTTAACGAGCATTGAAAAACCAAATTCTTAAACTTTAACCCTAGAAGTGCAAATTTATTTTTCCTAAGTCCTAAACGACTAAAAATAATTTTAGAAAAAATTTTGTATTTTCTTATATTTATTTTATTTCTTATGGATTAAAAACACATTTTGTCTAAAAATAATATTAAAAATACTAAATGAAAAGTGAAAAATCTGAAAATTTATGTTTTAAAATCTTCAACTAGTTTTATTCGAAGTTATGTGATGTCAATAAAAAATATACAAACACAATATATATATGCACAAAGATAAATAATGTACGAAAGAACGAAAGACAAAGAGGTGGAAAGATCAAACCAAGACACGGAGATTTATAGTGGTTCGACAGAAAGCTCACTCTTCGCCTACTCCACTCCCCGAGTATCACACTCGAGAGTTCACAATCACTATATCAACAAAATCCCTTCAGGTGGAGAAAACCGTACACCAACGCTTACACCAATTTGCGACACTAAGCGAAATGTCGAGTTCTAATCATAGCTAGAACCAATCTAAACACCGATACACACTACAACACATAATTACACCTCGTCCACTTGGATATACACACAATCCATGTATTCACACAAAGCTTCACGGACTTTCACCTCATCCACTTGGATCTTCACACAATCCAAGTCTTCACACCACTTCACGGACTTTCGGTTTGTCCTAATCTATACACAGCACTACACGGACATACACCTTGTCCAAATCTATAGAAATACAACTAATCTTGACTCACACACAATTCGAATACACGAATGAACAAGATACAAGATCTAGAGAATTTAGATGAAGAAGTGAATCGTAACACTAGTTACGTGTGTGTGATCCTAAATATAACGCTTCGTTTTTTATGAGTACGAAGGCTCTTCTTTTGCACTTTTGAGTAGAGGAAAACAAGATCACTTATAAATAAATTATGACACGTTAAAGTGATCAAAGATAAGGAAGGAATGAGACAGAAAGATTAGAGTATTTATAGTGCAAAAGGTCCAGTTTTTCTGAGAAAATAATGTTGTATTTACAGCCACGGAGAAGAGGGAGGACGGTCCCTTATTTGTCTGGCGGTCCCATAAAATTAAGGGACTGTCGACCTATATGAGACCGTCCCATAGAGTCCGCTCCTCGTTTTTTCCTTTAGTGGGGAAATATTTATCTGGTAAAAATTTATCTGATTTGGGTAGGAAAATTCAAATTAAAATATTTTCTTATGAATAAAATATTTCTTTAAATTACAAAAATAATTTGTAAAGTTTATTTATAAAAACTTTTGTCACATTTATAAAAATGTGAGTTTAAGGACAAAATAAATTGTTTGATCACTTAACAATGTTGGTAAGTTGTTTTTACATACCTGAAGTGATGTTGTAGTCGAAACGAGTTTTCTCGGTTAAAAACTTATCAAGTATATTTTTACATAACGTGTTCTTACGTTTTTTGATTATCAAAACACATAGAGATCGAATAATGCAAACAATGTTTTTGACATTATTTGTATTAACAATCTCCCCCTTTTTGATGATTACAAAACATAAACTCATTTTAGATAAAAATATGTTTTAATAAGTTTTTAAATGAGTTTCGTTTCACTTCTCCCCCTTTTTGTAGAATCAAAAAGGTGCCGCCGATAATTAAAGAGGAAAGAAATTGACGATGAGAACGCTCCCCCTTAATTTGTGCTCCCCTTGTTGAGGGCACGAATGGAATCGAGCTATGGTGTCTTGCTACCAAAACAAGTTAGTGGACAAAAGCAAGAACATATATATAGATATATGGAGATGAGAAAAGTAATAAGTAAACTAAGAAGTGAATTTTAGAGGATAATAAGAGATTAAATAAGAAAGAGAGATAGTAAATCAGAGAAGAAATTAGATTGGTAAAGAAATCAACTGAGCAACAAATAAGTTGGGACGGTCCCAAGTATAGAGGGACGGTCCTTTAAATTTATGTACCGTCCTTTTGATATAGGACCGCCACCAATGGGTGTGATATTGGCTTAAAATTGTGACTTTGGTGTTTTTTCCTGTTGAAGTTGGTTAAGATTATATTTTCCACACATTTAAGACAAGAATCATAACAATAAAGAGTCATATTTCATTAAAAAAAACCACGAATTTATACATATCTAACTTCATACATAGAGTAAGAATTACATCACACATTACAACCACATTACAACAACATAAAGAAGACTACAAGCTAATCCTAAAGAGACAACTAAATCCCTAGTGCATGCTTGACCCAAAAGATAATCCATGATTATTTTTAACTAAACATATAAAGATGTTTAGTTGGAAGGTGGAGAGGGTGGTTGAGAGGAAGGTGGTGGGATGATGATGTGTGATGGTAAAGGTGGCATGGTGACTAGAGGAGTTGGTTGCACATGAGCTTGAGAAAGATGGTACTCAATGTGTCCAAACATGAAATGAATCTTGTAGGACCTCGTTTTTACATCAACCTTAAGCGTATACCCACGTTAACACAAGATGAACACGTTAAACACAAACTATAACATATGCATAAAAGATTAAGAAGAAGAAAGGAAAGTGGTGACTTGATGATTATATGTTATGCGTATGAATAGAGAGAAAACAAGATGAAAAGAATACTTATTATACCATGAAGAAAACACACACAAAACACACTCAAGCACACCCCTCAAATGAGAATTTGAGGGGTATTTATAGTACAAGATAAAAAGCCCCATGGGCTTGGGCTTGGGCTTGGATTGGACTTGGATTGGATGACAACTTATACAAGGCTAGATTAACATAGCTTTTAGCCATTTAGCTTAGCCCAATCCACGAGCCCGTTGACTATTCTATCACTATATTTAATACACGTTGCAAAGTTCCTAAATATGAATGACCATCACTTATAATAAAAATGTTACGGCTAACAATCTCCCCCTAAGGGGTGGTCATTCAAAAGATGCTCCACTTGATTAGGTCTTTACTTTCCTTGAGCTTGAACTTTGCGTGTAGATATAGAATAGTCTTGATTCTTTGTTCATTCATGCTTTGTGATCAATTAATGTGGTTGTCTGCCGTTGTCAACTTCGTTGGTTAAGTGTCTCCACGTCTTTCTCCACCATGCTCACACTTCTATTTTCCTTTTAATTACCAATGATGTAGTTCTCGAGTATTTATACTTTGTAGATTCTTTGACATTGATGAAGAATCATCTTTAACTTTGTGTTGCCTTTGATTTTTATGAGAACTTTCATGTGTTGTTGGTATGAGCATGTGGAGAATCTGCACGATATCTTCCTCCCGCGAGCATCCATAAGAAGAAAACATAAAACATGGGTTAGAAATAATCCAACTTACAAGTTTGAATTTCGAGTGTGTTAACACAGATAGCGTGAAAACACGTATCTAATTCTCACAAAGGCCGTTCTGAACCGAGTCCCACAAGTGAGATAACGCGATATACCAAGTACATCTACAATTCGGATGAGTCATTGAAGTACATGAAGCATCACTTCACGATCAGAGACCGTTTGAGACACACTAAGCGTAATCCACGGGAGTTACCGGTGACTGCTTTGTCGGTGGCTTGATGTTGACCACGGCAGAGTTTCCATTCAATCATTGAAGATCACGGATGTGAAACTTCCCATAAATGTTCGGCGATTTCTAAGATCTGCGTAGGACTCTAGAATATATCACTTGTGTCCTTATTGATGAAAAGCAAGCGATGTCATGTCAAGTGTTCCTATGAGATCTTTTGATGAATCTCGTGGCTCTAGACTCAATTAGTGCATTTTAGTTTTCCTAAGCGGAGACTTGGGAGAGGGTCTCCTTCTTCAATACCAACAATCTCTAAGAGACAGTCGATAGATTATGTAGGGTTCCCAGTGAGAATGAAACAAATCCTTTTAAGAGGAATTGAGTGGCTAGAAGGTTTAGTGCGGTGCGTCATTTGGGTCCATGACGCCTTTGTCTTCAATACCGGTGTCATCTAGTGACAACCAAGAGCGATGAATTGAACCCGGTTTCGCCTAAGGTTGATTATGGAGGGCTATTTCTTTTCACTCTTTCTATTGCTTTTCTTTTTAATTCTTCAACCCCTTCTTTCTCCTTTCTCACATTAATCCTTTTTTCAATCATACATAAGGAATTCAAATCTCATCTCTTAGGGAGGAAATGAGGTTGAAGTTGTGGTGACAACATGCACAACTCATAGAATGATGATTGAAAAAGTTGTAGGGAATTGGATATTCCATGATAGGAGAAAGTGGTGGAGTAAAGGAAGTGTGATCCAAAGGCCCATTAGGTGAGGAAGATAGGTTGTTGTTTGAAGGTGGTGTGATAGAAATCCTAAGCAATGGTGTTAAGTTACCAACAAAAGGTGAGAAAGAATTAAGATTAGGTCTTGATGAGGTTGAGGAGGTTCCATTTATTTAGGGTGTTTTGGTGGGTGCATTAGGAACTTGTGGAGAAGAAGAGGTAGTTTTTGGTGATGGTGTATCTTCTTTAGTGAGATCAATGGAGAGTGATCTTGTTGGTATTATGGTTATCTTAGGATTTTTTTCGGAGGAGGTAAGGATGTTGAAGAAGAGGCCATTGTAGGAGATAATGAAGAAGAAGATGGTGATGAGGAAGATGAAGAAGGTGGTTTAAATAATCAAGATGGATTATGGTTTAGGTAAAGCATGCATTAGTGAAATTAGTGCTCAAACATTATTTTAGCAATTTAGGAAATGGTGGTGAAAATCATAAAGTGGGTCAAAACTGCAAAAAAGAGAAACAGTTTAAAAATCCATGACCCATGGTGGATGGTCCCTTAAACATATGGACGATCCTTTAATTTTATGGGAACGTCTGGGTATTTATCGGACCGCCACCAGTAGGTTCTTGGTTTTTACCCAGTTTTTTATTTCTGCAACATGTCCCAAAAACACTATCTAATCAATCCAGATTTTCTGCATAATCATATAGCACTTCCAAATTGAACTAAGTACTAATGCATAACATCCAAATTCAAGAAATATTATACAAATGATTAGATAATTTCTAGTATGCAAGAAATTATAACCAAATCCAACATATATCATACAAAACTAAATAAGTAGTAATTGTTCCAAAGTATCCAAGACTTATCAAACAACTAAGCATGTCAAGGCTAGTTCCTCCTTCGAAAGATGTTCTTGAGTCCTTTTCCACTTGACCTCTATCCGCTCTGATGCTCTTCTCGCATTTGAGTTTGACGGTTGAGAATTTTGGTTTTTCGAGAGAAGAGAGTTTGCAAGTTTTGGTCTTGAGGAGTTGGATCAACAAAGACATTGGGAATACAACTTGGCAAAGAGTTGGCATAAGTGGTAGGATAGGGAGTACTAGCACGGGAGGTACCTTCATCATTAGTATTGTCATGAGATGATGAGGCACTGACGAAAGAGCTAAGATGAGTAGATAGTCTAGAGCCGAGATCCGACCTTGACTTTCGTGCATAACTACGAGCTAGAGAAAGCATGACACGATCATAGTGTAGGTAGTCTTCCGACAAAAGGTAAGGAAAGTCATCCATGACACGATCATAGAGGCGAGTCAACAACATCTTTCGTTAGAATTTGGTTGTCTCAAACAACGACTTGCTCTCCTCTATAAGTGCGATAGAGAGGACCATCTCTTTCATTTTGAATATAGGCTTCGATTTGTGCTGGAGAGGGAGAAATAGTGGCATATGGTCCACTCAAAGGTGCGCTCCTAGCTAGAGCATCAAGGCTCCATTCATCAGTGAATGAGCAATGACCTTCAGTGTGAACGCCAAGAATTTCACCAAATTGGGAGAAAGGGTAGTTAATAAGTTGGTTTTGAATTATGAATTCGACATGCATTTCCCCGTCGGGATCATCGTACAACTTAAGTTGACTATTGAATTCGAGAACAAAATGTGGGAAAATATTCTCATTGATTTTGACAAGACAATCAAAGTCAATAAGTTCGAACATGGTATTAAGATAAGTCATGTCGTCATAGTCCGGAGAGACTATACGATCTTCATGAAAGCAACGAGTGTCAAGACGCTAGAAACTATGTGAGAGAGGAGGATTTTAGGAGGTGGATAGAGTTGGAATGTATTGACGAGTTAGTTGGTGATCGACTCCAGTTTGTTTAGGCATTTTCAGCTATCATAAAAATTACATCAACATATTAGGAGAGGTATTCGTGAGGTGTTAATGTATTCTACCATGATTAGTTATGTTTATGTGATAAACCAAACACTCATGAATACAAGTTTTACTTAATAAGCCATGCTTGAAAAATTCATTTTTGAAGAAATTCGTTCCATGATGGTGCATGGTTATGAAGACGTTTTTGACATGTATTAACAATGCATAATTACGTTTTTGTTATGTTCTCAAACATGATGGATTTTAAAATTTCGAATTGGGGATAATTGTGAATTTTGAAAATATTCCAAACATTCTTAATTGATCAAATCACACATTGTGTTAATTACATAAAAAAATTAGATATCCCTAATTATTGATTTATGTTCATATGAACCCTAATTTCGAATTAAAGAAAAAATAGATAAGATAACTTACAACTGATGATTAGAGTGAAGTAGTGAGTGATAATCTTTGATTGGTGTATTTTGATTTGATGATTTAGTGGTTAATTAAGGATATAGTGGGTTTAGGTTATTTTTTGCCACAACTGCTGCACAAGAGTATGTTTGGTTTTGATTTCTAAGAATGAAAGAGGGAAAACGGGGTACTGGTTCAAAATGAAAGACGGTCCCTTAAATATCTGGGACCGCCCAGGGGACCGTCGGGATAAGGGACCGCTAACAACTGCCGGTATTTGAGTGTTTTTGTGATGATTTTTAATTTGGGTTTCTTTTAAAAGAAAATTGTTTTTAACTTTTTAGGTGAGTTATTAGAAGTGACAAGGCCCAATAAGTCATGGAAATGAATTTTGGTAAAGTGATGAAAACGGAGGAGAAAGATAAGTAAATGAGAGGAGTTAGAGGAAGCCTTGGGTTGACACGAGAATAGGAATAGAGTCGTTTTGAAGTGGAAGAATTGTCATGAACGTATAGATGAAGAAATTTAGATGAATATAATTAAACGAATGGTAGAGGAGATGAGATCCTAGTATTCTAGACGCTTTGAATTACTGCGCACGAATAGTCGAAGGAAATAGAATCGAAACAAAAGAAAAAGAAGTAGGAATGCTATTTTAGATTGAGATAGACGAGTATAAGAGAGAGAAATGATGACATGACGCGTTTTAAGTGACAGAGATGTAGATGCACGAGTGACATGAAAAACTTCTTGCTTGAGATGGAAGTAGAGCTAGAATTGAAAGAAATGAGAAGATGAAAATAGAAACTGAGAATATCAAATGCAAGTCTTGCATTGGGTTGAGTTGAGGTCAATTGCATTTCCATATGTAGTTTCATCCATAGTGATTGATAGACGTGCCTTTCCGGCGATTACGAATTCGGCATTAGAAATGGTTATGTCAAGAGCAATTTTGTGTCTTTTCGAAAACCAATGGTTATCGAACAAATATTTCTTAAGTTTCCCCAAAAATTCTCAATAATCATAGACGAAATATATAGAAAAAATTATATGTCTTTTCTCTTAGGATAATAATCCTAAATACATAGTGTCTTTAATTGTGTTGAAAAACACAATTAACCACTCAGAAAGAGTCCTCTCAAAAGTGTGGTTGGTAGCAAACACTAGATACGATATTGAGTCAACTTTGTCGTTACATCTTGATACCTAACACTATCTAACGTCCATGGACTCACCTTCATCAACTTTGTGAGTTTCTTACCCGAGGACGTAGGAAAGACAATCAAATTTAAAGATACACAAAGATCCTATGGGAAATAAATATTTAGACAAAGAGAATAAACTCCTAGGTTTAATTTACCACGGATAGGTTTGATGAACATATGGTTTTAGTTAAATCACATAGCATATCCTAGGCCACTAGCAAGCAAATCACACATAAAGCAATTATGATTTTGAGAAAGCGTATCTTGGCTAATGACACATCCTAAAGATACATTACCTTGAGAAATTTAATGTGTGATGCATGTATTGAATAACTTAGAGTGGTCCATCATATGAAGAGAATATAGATAGTAACACATTCCATCCAGTATCTTCAAGTAACTTTTCAAGCAAACTACTAAGATTAAGTCATACTTACAAAGAATATGGTCCCCAGTATCTCATGGGTTCAAAGTGGTTAGTATAGAACATCCTTTGTAAGGATGTTGAGATTGAAGATATGTTATCAAGGAGAGTAACCTAGTCGAAGACGTTTCAAATTTCAAAAATATTGTTTGATTATGCTAGCAATAAATAACATGGTATAGTTACTAACAAAATGTTTTTGATATAGGATCCAAATTAAATTATGAAAAATAAACAGGTTTGACATTTGTTGACTAAGTCAGACGGTCCTTGTATTAAATTGGTTTTCATAAACACACAATCAAGCACAATAAATGGCATATGAATTAGAATTCTAGAGAGAGAAAATGAGATGTTCTAGAGAGATAAAACAAAGGGAAGGTTAAATTACCAAATGAACATCCAACCCTCTCCCTTGTGGGGAGAGGGCTATTTATACAAATGACTACGCCTCCTTGGGGTGTGGATCGAGCATCTGAGAGAGTAAAGACCCGTCCTTCTTCCACGGTGTTACTTATACTACTACTAATCTAACTAATATACTATTACGTCTACAAGATATAATATGCTAAACATACGTTGGGGTGACCGACACTTCAGTATGGATTTTCTAAATCCTAACAATCTCCCCCTAAGGGGGGTCACCCCAATAATTACATTGAAAAAGTTTTAGCAATTAATCTATAATCTTTGATGCTCTAGCTCATAGACTTTGTAGCTGCAAAACTTAAACATCGTGTAATAGTAGTGATTCCTTGACTTGGAGTGATTCATTCATATGTGATCAGGAGCTTTCTTTGAGACCATCAACAACATATAATCTCTAAATTATCCGATGTAGGATTGCCAACATGTGAAGTAGTGACGTTTGGACCGACATGCTCACATTTTGGATCAAGATATCTTTTCTCATCAGAGTTGTGGAAGCGTTTGATGATTCATGACATTTGCAGCAGCGTAGCCGAAGCATGGAGTGCAAATATCATAGTCACTTGATGAAGATATGCTTTTATCATGATTTCTTCGAAATGAACGTGATGTGTGAGCATGCGGTTATGGAATGACTTATCAATTCTGATCAGCTGCAACCGTCGGGTTTCCATGCATACAACAGTTAGCAATAAAGCACACAAAAGTGTCTTTGATCACTTTCGTTGAATTGACGTACACGGCCCACGGTTCCCCGTTAATCAGTACAAGTATCGCTGTGATCGTAAAATTCAAGAATCTCCTTGACGGGTTTCGCAATGTTCTAGTGTTCTCAAACCGAACATCTCAAAGAAGACAACACGGAGTGAGTGAACCAATAATTGAGATTCACTGATTGATGAAAAGTGATTTGAAAAACAATCGTGTATTGCTTAATAAAGTGTTTTGCAATACAACGAAGGTTTTAAGGAAAATCAATTATCAATCATAAATACCTTTTATTTTGTAATATTAATACACAGTCGATGTGCTAGAGAAAAGAATTTTTAAGCATAACGACTGGTTTTTCATTGGTATCCATCAATCCATTTCCTGGACCAAGGTTGATTCAATATTGAATCGCCCCATCGTTTCAATCCAGTTGTCACAAGTTTGATCTATTGGATAGATCTCACATGTCACCTACCAAGAGCTTGTTTGATGTTTGATGCAGGTTTTACTGACCAGGTCTTAAATTTATAGTGTCTTGATGAGTCTCTAAATACTCATCATTTTTGTACAAAATAAACTGCAAAATCATCTGAAAACACTCAGAAACACATCAAAATGATCAAAATATCACAAATCAGTGTTTTATGTGTTTTAAATGCAAAAATATCAAAATCAGTGAATTAATTTGGATCAAATCTCAATAAGGTCAAAGTTTCAAAACTACTTGTGAAAGTCAAAACATGTCTGCAGCAGTTTATGCAGATATTGCAGTTGTTGCATTTGCTTCATTTTTAGGAGTTAGAATCTGGTTTTTGGTTTGATTGTAGCTGGTCAGGTGTTCTATAGGTCTGCATTGTTAGTTTTTGGATTGGCTTATTCAATAAGCTGGTGCACAAGCTCAAACCAAGGGGGTGTTCACTGTTTTGCTTAGTATAAGCAGTTGATATAGATCTTTGTTCTGAGCTTGTAGCTTGTTAAGTTTAGATATAATTAGTAGCTTTTAGCTTATTTTAGCTCTCTTTAGCTTCTGTCACTGTTTGGTAGGGTCTATAGCTTGTTTGCTTATTTTTCTAGCTTATTTGATAAGCAGTTGCACTGAGCTTTTTCTCAGAATTTGTGCAAGTTGCACAGGGCTCAAAAGAGCTCCCCATGGTCTGGTTTTTGGTATACTTGCTCTCAACCAGGTCTTTTCTAAGTCCCAAGTGGTATTTTTCACATTGAGCTTATTTTGAAGCTTCTGCATAAGCTGCAAGTAGCACCCCTTTAATCTATTTTAGCTATTAGCTCATAATCCTCAAATCATTGCAACTTGTAATCCAGAGGTCTTAAGCAGTTGAGACTTATTTCTTTTGAGTTATTTTAGCTTATTAGAACTTCCCTATCAGTTTGGTACCTTTTGGTGTTGTTTTAGCTTATCAAAGTGCTTATTTTTGAGCACTTTCCATATCAGTTGCTTAATCCTCCAAACAAGCACCTGTTTTTCCATTTTTTATATCTTCCTAATATCATTGTATACTTTTCCTGCAATTTTCAGATTTTTCCAAGTTCATTTGCTATTTTTCTTAATTTAATTTAGTTTTTAAGCACTTTTAATTAGCTTTAAATACAATTAATTAAGAAAAGGTTCTAAAAAATAATTTTTCATTTTTATTAAGTTAAGATAAATATAAAAAGCCAAAAAAGTATTTTTCCATATTTTTCTTAGTTAAATTTGTATTTTAAATAATTTAATTAGTTTTAAATAGTTTTAAATTAATAATAAATACATAAAAAGTGTGAAAATATATTTTCTTTTAAAATTAGTTTTATCATATTTTAGATTTTTCTAAGTTATAATTTCATTTTTCTAGGTTAATTTTGTATTTTCTTCTATTTTAGTGCATTTTAAATACTTAATAAATAGTTTTTAATTAATAATAATTAAATAAATAGTGTTAAAAATAATTTTCTTTTTCTATATATTTTCTTTCATAATTAGGATTGTAAAAATGTATTTTTCATATTTTTAGGATCTATATTGTATAAGTTTCACTTTTTATTTAGTACGTTTACGTAATTTTAATTTAAACGTAAGTTTTTTCGTTTTAAGTTTTAAACGTTCATCACTTTAAAAATAGTGATAGCGTTTATTTAATATCTTTATCTTTTAATTTTCTTAATTTGCATTTAAGTCGCTTTTATTTATAAACTTTTTCTGTAGTATAATTATCCTATCCAAATCCTTTCTGATCGCTATCATTAGTGATCATTCTACCGTCTGAATCAGTTTAACACACCATTGAGTCTCCGTGGGACTTAACGACCGGAATTTAATCTATTCTCCAGGGACTTCATTGCATTTGTGTCGGCGCGCTTTAAGTCTGTTAGACTTGTCTGTTTTGCCAAATCAAAATTTTGGCGCCATTCCGGGAGGCTTTAGCGTGTTTAAGCCATTTTCGCACCCATTCTTGCACATACCCCATCATTTGTAAAAAGGTTTTTGTAAAGTTTTCAAAAATCCCAAAGTTCATTAACACTTTTCCTAAAGTGTTAAAACGCATAAAATATTTTCATTCTTTGTTTTTATCGTCATGTTTTCAAAAACACCAAAAATATTCATCTTTACCCTCTCACATCTTTGATTCTTCATCCCTACCCTCTGTTAACCTTTGATTCTTTCTATGTCTTATCCTCACCCTCTTGGTTGTCAATGGTGTGGTGGTCCTTATAATGGTGGTAATTGCCCCAGCTTGTAGCATGGTGGATTCGTGAAACGGGTCCGCCCTATAACCGTGATCCCTATTCCTACCATAACACGACCGATTTATTCCATCGGCTACCACACCGTGAGACTCAGCAGCTTCTTGTTGTGTAGTACGTGGTGGTTCTCATTCCGCCTCGATTGTCAATCGGAAACACGCTTGTCATGAGCGTGTTCCGATAACAATTATGACTACAACACATACCACTCACGGCCACATCGGTTTCTTGTTGTGAGTATTGTGGAGGTCCTCACTCTAGCTCGGATTGTCAAACAGGAACCCATTTCCTTGTAACGATTACGGCTCTTCATATCATGACCAACCTCTACAAGACTAACTGATTCACTTCCTCAAAATCTTCTCCTTGATCTTTTGGATTTAGTGAAAGATTTGAAGGAATCTAAACACTCCATGATAATCCAAATGAAAAATCAATGGAAGTTTTGTTAGTCAAGAGCGGGTCGCTAAATTAGATTCCCGTTGCGTTTGAAAAATGCATAGGGAATCAATTGCAAAAGAAAAAGCGGCCAAATCTAGCTCTCGATTCCGCTTTCATTCTCGATGACGATGATGATGAAGATATCCTTGATATCCTACAATTTTATAACGGTTCATCAAGTTCATCGCTTGAAACTCCTTCCATGAAGAATCGGGAGAAAAGACTATGATGGAATTACTAGCGTAAGAACAAATGGAAAATATAAAACATATGTATGCTAGTCCATCTAATCTCCTCATCAAGTTGTTATCACACCGATATTCCCACTCACCTCTAAACATGGGGATGAGCTTTAGCACTATTCCGTAAATGGAATCGCCTAGTGTTGAGAACCTTGTCCCAATCCCGAGAGAGTCACAGGGAATTTCGATCATCCGTGTGATATCCCTTTCCTCTCGAGTGTTCTCAAGATCATTTTGAAACTTTCTCGATCTTAGCGACGATTGTGCTTCCTATGGAGACATCGAGTACGCTGAGGCATCACTTCCACAACTCGATGTCGATCCCTCTTGAGGAGTTCTCCGTGAAATCACTCACATCAATCCACTCTTTGATCTCGGTCGATCCGGAGAGACCGAAAGTCTCATTGATAATGATCGCTCACTCACTTCTTATCCCAACAATCCAATTGAGAATGTTGATCACTTTGTTCCCGAAACATTCAAAGCTACTTTCACTAATCCTCTATTTGAATTCAACTCGAATTCACTTCAATTTCGAGAATCCACTCTTTGATACTCGACCGAGGATAGTGATGAGCCCACAATGGAACAAGAGTTCACAAATTCACATTATGTGATTGATTCTCTTCATGAGGAGTTCTCCGTGAACTCTCTCATATCATATCTCCGCCGGAGAATGATTGTTTGGATGGCAAAGATCATGATCGGGGAGAGAATCTCAATTTGCATAGTTATGACAAATCATCCCACCCTCCCAACCGAGATGCCTTCCAACCCAAAGAGCTCAACCAATAAAATCCAAATAAGTGCAATTGCACTTAATCCCGAGGAAGAAGATCTAGTTATGATTGTTATCATGATCTTCCTTCTTTTCTTCACCTACCGGTGACTTCCTCTCTTCTTCACTCCTTCGAATGAAGACACTATCTTTGACCGGCATTTTCATTTATCATCCGTGAGCCGGGTCTATCTCTCTCTTTATCTCATCGGTGTGGAACTTTCACGTGCTTCAAATGTTTGTCCAAACATCTTGAATGAAAGTCCGATGGAGATTGTTTCTCCACTTTGCTTCCCATGAACAAATGAATTGGGTCGAGTCAAGCTAGCGACTCATTAATCAAAAACAAGAGTGAACATGGGTTTTCACCCGTGTGTACCACCTAAGTGTGGGGAGTTACCCACATGTTATATATATATATTATCTAAAAAAAAATAATAATAAAAAAAATAAAATAAAAAAATCTTCTAAATAAATGGCCGTAGTATTTCCCTTTTACGTTACGTGTTTCGGCATAATCATGCGGTACTTTGAATATTGAGGGCAATATTCATTTCTAAGTGTGGGGAATTCTCACTAATTTCATATATTATCTACCCAATTCCCGCTTTTGGCCAAAATTTTTTGGAGTAAGTGTTCTACACTTTCTCATTTGGTTATCGATCCGCCTTATCAGTAAGACTAAAGGATTGGCTAATCCGAGAGCAAACGGCTCTTGGTAAAGATATATCAAATCCGTTTATATGGCTTGCAATTTGCCCAAAATTGTATGGTATTCACTCACCATATCCTAAAAAGTGAAGAGTTGGCTAGCCCGCAAGGTTATGGCTTGTGGTAAAGGCGATGGAAAATCCATAATTGGTAATCACTCACCAAAGATAATGTTGATAATTTATCTAAGAGTTGGCTAGTCCGTAAGGGTACGGCTTGGTAAAGACAAAATCAAATCCGTTGAAAGTGGTGGTTTGCTCAAAATCACATGGTTATCGGTGTACCATGGTTCTTACTTGAACCAAACATTTGGCTACTCCAAGTAATGGCTTTTGGTAAAGAGATTAAAATCCATTATGTTTTTCAAATCATTGCTAGGGACTAGCAATATCTCGATATGGGGATTGATGAGTCTCTAAATACTCATCATTTTTGTACAAAATAAACGCAAAATCATCGAAAACACTTTAAACACATCAAAATGATCAAAATATCACAAATCGTTGTTTTATGTGTTTTAAATGCAAAATATCGAATTCTCACGAATTTCATATATTATCTACCCAATTCCCGTTTTGGCCAAAATTTTTTGGAGTAAGTGTTCTACACTTTCTCATTTGGTTATCATCCGCCTTGTCTCAGAAGACTAAAGGATTGGCTAATCCAGAGCAAACGGCTCTTGGTAAAGATATATCAAATCCGTTTATATGGCTTGCAATTTGCCCAAAATTGTATGGTATTCATTCACCATATCCTAAAAAGTGAAGAGTTGGCTAGCCCAAGGTTATGGCTTGTGGTAAAGGCGATGGAAAATCCATAATTGGTAATCACCACCAAAGATAATGTTGATAATTTATCTAAGAGTTGGCTAGTCCGTATGGTGCGGCTTCCGGTAAAGACAAAATCAAACCGTTGAAAGTCGGTGGTTTGCTCAAAATCACATGGTTATCGGTGTACCATGGTTCTTACTTGAACCAAACATTTGGCTACTCCGTATAATGGCTTTTGGTAAAGAGATTAAAATCCATTATGTTTTCTCAAATCATTGCTAGGGACTAGCAATATCTCGATGTGGGGGATTGATGAGTCTCTAAATACTCATCATTTTTGTACAAAATAAACCGCAAAATCATCCGAAAACACTCGAAACACATCAAAATGATCAAAATATCACAAATCGTGTTTTATGTGTTTTAAATGCAAAAATATCAAAATCGTTGAATTAATTTGGATCAAATCTCAATAAGGTCAAAGTTTCAAAACTACTTGTGAAAGTCAAAACATGTCTGCAGTAGCTTTATGCAGATATTGCGCTTGTTGCATTTGCTTCATTTTAGGAGTTAGAATCTGGTTTTGGTTTGATTGTAGGTGGTCGTGTGTTCTATAGGTCTCGCATTGTTAGTTTTGGATTGGCTTATTCAATAAGTGGTGCACAAGCTCAAACCAAGGGGTGTTCAACTGCTTTGCTTAGTATAGCGGTTGATATAGATCTTTGTTCGAGCTTGTAGCTTGTTAAGTTTAGATATAATTAGTAGCTTTTAGCTTATTTTAGCTCTCTTTAGCTTCAGTCACTGTTTGGTAGGGTCTATAGCTTGTTTGCTTATTTTTCTAGCTTATTTGATAAGCAGTTGCACTGAGCTTTTTCTCAGAATTTGTGCAAGTTGCACAGGGCTCAAAAGAGCTCCCCATGGTCTGGTTTTTGGTATACTTGCTCTCAACCAGGTCTTTTCTAAGTCCCAAGTGGTATTTTTCACATTGAGCTTATTTTGAAGCTTCGCATAAGTCGCAAGTAGCACCCCTTTAATCTGTTTTAGCTATTAGCTCATAATCCTCAAATCATTGCAACTTGTAATCCAGAGGTCTTAAGCAGTTGAGACTTGTTTCTTTTGAGTTATTTTAGCTTATTAGAACTTCCCTATCAGTTTGGTACCTTTTGGTGTTGTTTTAGCTTATCAAAGTGCTTATTTTTGAGCACTTTCCATATCAGTTGCTTAATCCTCCAAACAAGCACCTGTTTTTCCATTTTTTATATCTTCCTAATATCATTGTATACTTTTCCTGCAATTTTCAGATTTTTCCAAGTTCATTTGCTATTTTTCTTAATTTAATTTAGTTTTTAAGCACTTTTAATTAGCTTTAAATACAATTAATTAAGAAAAGGTTCTAAAAAATAATTTTTCATTTTTATTAAGTTAAGATAAATATAAAAAGCCAAAAAAGTATTTTTCCATATTTTTCTTAGTTAAATTTGTATTTTTAAATAATTTAATTAGTTTTAAATAGTTTTAAATTAATAATAAATACATATAAAGTGTGAAAAATATATTTTCTGTTTTAAAATTAGTTTTATCATATTTTAGATTTTTCTAAGTTATAATTTCATTTTCTAGGTTAATTTTGTATTTTCTTCTATTTTAGTGCATTTTAAATACTTAATAAATAGTTTTAATTAATAATAATTAAATAAATAGTGTTAAAATAATTTTCTTTTCTATAAATTTTCTTTCATAATTAGGATTGTAAAATGTATTTTCATATTTTTAGGATCTATATTGTATAAGTTTCACTTTTTATTTAGTACGTTTACGTAATTTTAATTTAAACGTAAGTTTTTCGTTTTAAGTTTTAAACGTTCATCACTTTAAAAATAGTGATAGCGTTTATTTAATATCTTTTATCTTTTCAATTTTCTTAATTTGCATTTAAGTCGCTTTTATTTATAAACTTTTTCTGTAGTATAATTATCCTATCCAAATCCTTTCTGATCGCTATCATTAGTGATCATTCTACCGTCTGAATCAGTTTAACACACCATTGAGTCTCCGTGGGACTTAACGACCCGGGAATTTAATCTATTCTCCAGGACTTCATTGCATTTGTGTCTGAGCAGTTTTAAGTCTGTTAGACTTGTCTGTTTTGCCCAAATCATGTCTCATTATACCTATGGTCTACCCTAGTGCACTAACGGGCAGTGTACCCGGTCGTGTGTAGTGTAGTATTCGGTAAAACCGAGGTCGTCCCAAGAGCTAAGTGAATTAGAAATTAACTTAAGTCTATGTCACAATTTTAATTGCTTTTAAGATTGAAATAATAAAACTAACTAATAAAACAAGGAAATAAAAGAAAGCAGATAAAGGCAAAAGTTGTAATCAATGAAGAAGAGTGGTGCTAACCTAGTTAATCCTCCTAGCTAGTTATGTCTACGTCTACTTACTTCCAATTACTTCAGGTGGGGTCAAAGTCGAGAGGACAACATTTGGTCAATTCGCCCTAACCTATCAGCAAAGATGCCACCACAGGAGAAATCAGCGCACCGTCGTAGAAGTCCCGTTGTTCCCGGGTCCCTAAGCCGAGTCATTAAGTACCACTACATGCTAGATTTATAATAGTGAGTGCCCGGCCGTTAGGAACTTAGACACTCACTCCCTAATTCTTAAGTTCATCCAAGCGATAGGTGATCGGTTGGTCAAATCGCACAAGTAGAAAGGGTCGTCGGTTGGTCATATCTTACCCTTCCCGTCTCGGTCCGCTCACCTAGGGTCGGTTGGTCATATCTCCTAGGCAATTGGCCTTCTCGCCATTCAAAACTACCGAACCAAGGGTGGCTACCAATAAACTATGCATGCATACACTTAGAAATAATTGTGTGGAAGTAAAGTAAATGCAAACAAAACAATTAAAGAATCATAACTAGGCCAAGACTGTGGTGCTTAGCCAAACATATAATAAATCATACCAACATAAATGAATAAATCATAAATTGAATTGAACATAATGTTTGATACAAATTACTTGATGTAGAGCTAATAATGATGATGATTGCGAGTGAATTCTTCCTTCAAACCGGCTTCTTTGGAAAATGCCACAGGTGGTGCCTAATCGACCCCTAGGAGAGGGGTGAAAAGAGATGCTTAAAATGCAGATTTAGGGTCAGTATTTATAGGCCCCGACATGGTTACTGGCGTAACCATAAGGGCTAATTACGCCGTAATCAATAATCTGCAAAGAAATCCGGATCTCAAAAATTACGTCGTAATTAAATTATTTAGTTACGTCGTAACTAAGTTCTGTTGTAACTAAATAAAATGAGTTACGCCTTAATATCAACTTCAGACTTTTCATGGTAACATCTTTATCTTGAAACTTATTTGCACTAGTTGTTGCTTTTGGCCCCTAAAGTAGCGCGTTGATTCAAATTAAGTCCAAAAACCTTAATAATACTTACGGTTTCAGCCCCTCGTCGTTCTTGATAAATTTATACTTGGTCCTCGAAGTGAATAAAATAAATATTAACTTGCCGCTTGTAGTCCCTGGACTTCAAAACTTTGTGCCCAAGTAATTAATTACGGCGTAACTAATTATCCAAGTTACGCCGTAATCCTTCGTATGCTCATGATTATTGTAGGACCTTACAAATATCAACCTTATCACTTTACCAAGCAAACCCAACACACGTAACCCAAGTTACGCATATAAAACGTGAAACACAAACACAAACAAAACTTAGAAATAAGATGAGAAAGATGGTGACTTGATGTTATATTCGTGTATGTGAGATAAAGATGAACACAATAAAGTTGTATATTCCAAAAGAAAAACACACACACACACTCTTTCAAGCACACCATTCAAATGACCATTTGAGGGGTATTTATAGTACAAGAGACATAAAACCCTAAAAGGCTTTAGCTTGGGCTTTTCGTGGATAGGACTTGGATTGGGCTTGGCACGCTTAAGCTTATAAACGGCTAGCAAGTCTCAACTATTAACCATTTAGCTTATCCTAATCCACGAGCTCGTTGACTATTCTAGCACGATATCAAACACGAGTTACAAAGTTCCTAAATGTGAATGACCATCACTTTTAATAAAAACTATTAAGGCTAACAATCTCCCCAAGGGGTGGTCATTCAAAAGATGCTCCACTTGTTTAGGTCTTTACTTTCCTTGAGCTTGAACTTTGCGTGTAGATATAGAATAGTCTTAATTCTTTGTTCCTTCATGCTTTGTGATCAGTTAATGTGGTTGTCTGCCGTTGTCAACTTCGATGGTTAGGTGTCTCCACGCCTTTCTCCACCATGCTCATACTTCTATTTGTCTTTTGGTTAACAATGATGTAGTTCTCGAGTCTTTAAACTTTGTAGATTCTTTGACATTGACAAAGAATCATCTTTAACTTTGTGTAGCCTTTGATTATGATGAGAACTTTCATGTGTTGTTGGTATGAGCATGTGGCGAGTCTGCACGATCCATCCGCTCCGGAGCTTCCATAAGAGAAAACATAAAAACAGGTTAGTAATAAGCGGATTCTGGCACTTACTAGTTTGAATTTCGAGGGTGTTAACAACATAGTGTGAAAACACGTCTCTAATTCTCACAGAGGCCGTTCCTGAACTGGAGTCCCACAAGTGAGATAACGCGATGTGCCGAAATACACCTACAATTCGGATGAGTCGAGGTACACGAAGCATTACCCCACGATCGTAGACCATTTGAGACACACTAAGCGTAATCTGGGGAGTTACAGTGACTGCTGCCGTCGGTCGCTGATGTTGACCACGGGGAGTTTCCATTCAATCATCAAGATCACGGATGTGAAACTTCTCATAAATGTTCGGCGATTCCTAAGACTGCGTAGGACTCTATAATATATCACTTGTGTCCTTATTGATGAACAACAAGCGATGTCATGTCAAGTGTTCCTATGAGATCTTTTGATGAATCTCGTGGCTCTAGACTCAATAAGTGCATTTTGGTTTTCTGAGCGGAGACTAGGGAGAGGTCTCCTTCTTCAATATCAACAATCTCTAAGAGAAAGTCGATAGATTATGTAGGGTTCCCAGTGAGAATGAAACAAATCCTTTTAAGAGGAATTGAGTGGCTAGAAGGTTTAGTGCGGTGCGTCCACCGGGTCCATGACGTCTTTGTCTTCAATACCGGTGTCATCTAGTAGCGTATGAGTTGAACCCGTTTACGCCCTAAGGTTGAATATGGAGGGCTATTTCTTTTCACCCTTTCTTTTACATTTCTTATTAATTCTTCAACCCTTCTTTCTCCTTTCTCACATTACTCCTTTTTCAATCATTCCTAAGGACTTCTAATAGTAACTATTTGAGATGTCCTTGGGTAGATCCTCCGGCTCTGGCGAATCATAGGACGGATTTCCTATCCTTAGTCACCTTATAACTCCATGACCGTCCTATTGTTGCCATAAAACCGTTTTCATGAAAATCTCTCGAGTGTTTATGATAGAAAACATGTTTGCAACACTCAGTGAGTTTTGTATTTTAGAAACACTCCCCTTCACATGTGCTTATATGTTTTGATGAATCGCACATAGAGGGTAGAGTTCGACGCTTTTGAATTGATCGACTTTAAATGAACAAGACCGATTCGAGACACGTTTACATCACTAGAGAACTAGCTTGAAATTATTACCCGTCCCGGTCAAGTCATAGAAAGTTTCTCGAGATGGTACATTATTCCTCGTCAATTCAATGGTTTCAACTGAGTCGAGCTCATTTGAGATTCAAACAACGATCATTAAACCTTTTGATCACATTTTAATCACGTTTCTCCCCTCAAAATAGCATATCCATGATGTTTTGAAACAAAATGATTAAAAGATATGTTTTTCAAAAAGCATTTGGAGAGAAACTGATTTAGCATGAAATTTGGAACAACTTTGGTTTAATACTCCCCCTTAACGAAAGCATATTTTTCATACAAAAATATTAGAATCAATTAAGGGTTTAGAGGGAGTTATCTTGGTACCAAATGTGAGAGATTTTGAAAAATCTTTTGAAATTTTTGAATCAATGGTACGCAAGATGAAGATTTTAAAAATCTTTTAAAGATATTGAAGAAGAATTATCTTCATTTGTTTTAGGATAAGTGCTCGATATTTATGAAAATCGATTTTGAGTAGCACTTTCCTTTCTTTAAAGATCGGGTTGCAAGCGGAAATACTTACAAGCCATTATGTTTTTAGGAATAGCGCTTGAAAAATATTTAAAACCTTTGATTTTGAGAAGCACTTTCCTTTCTTTGAAGCGGGTCCCGAATCGATGTGTTCGAAGCCATTATTTTGAAGTCCGGTTTCGCATCGATGTATACGAAAGCCATTATGTTGAGAAATTTTGAGAAACGACATGTTTTAGAAAACATAATAAAGAACTCTCGCTCAAGCATCCAGTACATGCCCGTATCATTGTTGAATGACATTTCTAGAAACGTCATGAATATCGATTATACGAGAGACATATCGTAAGAAGAATATTTTGGATTTTGTAGATTTTATATTGTTTTTGTATTTTGAAAATTTTCTATTTTTGTATTTTGCTTTTGTTGGTTTTATAAAAGAAATGGAAAATCAATAAAGAAGATAGAAATAATGATGAAGAAGAAGAGTTTACGAATTGGAACCCTCGGATGAGCTTGGTTACGAGATATTTGATTCACCGCAACCAAAGAAGAAGAGTTTTCACAAATAACGTGTTAGAAGTACAAGATTCCTCACGGTGAGGGTGATCACTATCAACGGTTGTAGTGGTTTTACTTCCTTATCCCGATGATTGACACTATTATCGTGTTGGTGCAAGTATCAAAAATCTTTCATGTGGAATCCATCTAAGACCTATTTGGTTGAAAACTTTTCCGTGGGTATCCACCTAAGGTAAGATCTAGGAGTTGTTTTCTTATCGGATGCGTGAAGACTCATTTTAGAAAAACTACGTCTGAAGAGATCCACCTATTAGGTTTCTTTTGTTTGACATTTTATCAACGGGCTTGTTTCTATTTGGTGTCTTAGTGGATTGTGCCTTGGGATGAGAATTATCTTCCTTGAGATATTGTGAGGCACATGCATCATGATTAGTGAAAAGACACATTTTTACATGTAGTATAGACAAATTCAATATTCTTGTTTAAAACAATGACTTTAACTTTGTCACTACGATCTTGTGGAAATTGATTCTTGTTCGAAAAAGACTTAGAATTCCTAGTGTTGTTTTCTAATGGCATAGCATTTTCTTTTACGCAACTACTCCTAGATGCAAGACAATCCCTAGTCTTTTGAAGAGTGTTCCTAGGTAATGGTTTACTACTACTAGCAAAGGCCTTGAAGTCTTGTAGAATTCATCACCCTAGATGTTGCACCTAGAATTCCGTCTTTTCGAGTCATGCCTTTTCCTAGCTTCTTCTAGATATTGATTGTTGACCATGTTGTTAGAACCAATGATTCTTTAATGGATTTTTGGTCACATTCCTTGTACTAGTCCTAGAAATGCCGGTGTAATCACTTTTGGTGTTTCAAAGAATCGCTTTTCTTTTCAAAACCTTTGATAATTCTCTTTTTAATAGGCGGGGGACTGTGGGTGACTGTTTTGACAAATCATATTTCTCATTGACTTTTGGAGGAGGCCGAGAATAGACATTTTGGTTTGAAAACCGGTTTGGGAACATTTGTGTTCTCCTCACCAATGGTTTTGCAAACTTAGTATCCATGACCTTTCCTTTTTGACTTCCCACCGAGCTCTCAAAAGATCATTTTGCTCTTTCATGTCCTTGTAGGCACGCTCATCGACGCTTTGTCATACTTGCATTCCTCGATTTTCGATCAAGTTGTTTAAAATAGGACACGTTTTCTTTTCAAGTTTTTCAAGAGCATTTTCATATTTAGAAATAATTGCGGAGGTCTCGGTGAGTCTTTCAATCTTCAACGAATATGTTTGCAAAATGATGGACATAATATCGATAGTAAGAACATCTTCAAGAGAGAATCATTTAAATTTTCCAAAACTTTGATGTGTTCAACACTTTCATTAGCTTGCTTTACTAGGGATTTATGGTCCTTGACAAAGTCACTGTTTCTTTCAAAAACGCTTGTTCGAAATGAATTACCCTCGCCGATGCCGCTTAACGGAGGTTCAATTTGAGTTTTAAAAACTCTTTTGTTTCGTCATCATGACGAGTAAACCGGATGTTAGTTGTAATATTGGTTTTAGACTTGACATCTCTTGAAGATACCCAATTCTAGTTTTAACGTCATCTAAAATGCTTCCGCATCACTTGTGTTAAAAGGATTGTTTGAAGACATTTGTTCAATTTTCGAAAAGGATTTTGAGACAACTACGGGAGTTGCAACTGGTTTTGAAACCGATTTTGAAACCGTGTTGACACTTTGTTTGAAACACTTGGTGTGATGGAAAACTTTGACTTTTCATTTTGATTAACAAAAGTAATTCCATTAATTTTGTTCCATTTGTTATAATCTATCGGTTTAAGATCCGGATTCTTTTGTTTCATTTTAGATCTACTCTCCTCGGATAGTTCCAATGTTTCAAGAGAATCACGAACAATTATGGGTTCATGCAAAGGTTTTCCATTGTTCAACACATTCGAGATTTCGAGCTTTCTTGAGAAACGAAGAAGGGTCGTTACCAAGTGCCATCTTATGTGAAGTATGAAAACGTGGATTTACTTGGTTAAAAAGCATCTTGTTTGATTTAGTTGAATGACCCGTTGTAAGAAGCAAATTGTCCAATGTTTTGATTTTTCCGTTTTATCAAGAATTTCATCAAGAAGAGAATCTTCTCGTTTTGAAAAATCAAGAATCAACTGTTTCTTCTCTTTTCAAGATCGAAAACATGGCTTTTTGTTTAGAAAGTTGGTCATTTAGATCGAAATTTCCTTGTTTAAAGATTTTATTTTCAAGTTCAAATTCACATCAAGTGTGTCATACTTGAGTTGCAATTGTTTTCTCTTAAAATGTAATCTCGATAACCAATTTCTAATTCGTACATTTTGTTTGTATGAAATTCATAGGCTTTGGCGTGTTCCTTGTAACTCTCAAGCTCAGCGGTCAATTTCTTCTTCGCGGCCTTAACCTCGCGATTGACCTTACTAACTTTTTCAATTTCAATGTTAAATTTATTGATTAATGATTCAAAATAAGCACGTGTTTCCTCATCAGTCTCAGTATTTTGTGCCACACAGCCTCCACTAGGATCCACATATGGAGTTTCAGAGTTAGTATTGCTACAACTCGGATTGTCCATGTATGTATCATAAGTAGGTGCGGATGTCACGTAATCTTGTTCGTCATGAGTAAACACATCACATATGACATTCTTATAGCATGGATCAATGATTGGTACCTTAGATATCGCATTTGCGTCATAGGCAGGAGGTGCGTCGAGTCGGTGTCGTGCTTAGTCTCCTCAAGATTTGCCATGAAGACGCAGCTTGCATTTATGTCATCTCGGTCTTCCAAATCATCCATAATAGCGAAAAAGTCATGTTCCTCAAGACTCAACCGCATTCGAGATTCTCGCCTTTTGTGCTAACACATAGCTTTATGAAGATACGCAAAATCCTTCTTTTTCGGCTTAGTAGGACAATTCCTTGCCATGTGACCCACTCCTTGACAGTTATAACACTTAATCGATTACCACGATTCACATTTCCATAATTCCCAACGATTGGGTCGCAACATTTCCATTCGATTACCATCGCTCTATTCCCAACATTCTCGTCCCATCGATTTCCAACATCTTGACCCGACGATTACCACGATACGGAACCGCTTTGATTACCCATGCGATCGCTAAATGCTTTATCCAATAAAGAAAATACATGTTGCAAGGTCGCTTCTACTTGGTCGGTTCATGATCGGTGATTCCTTGTTCTGGTATTGTGGATATGGTTGTTGAATGACTTGTTGTTCGGTGGATAGAATTGTTGTTGTGGTTGTTGAATGTATTGTCGCAAGTTGTTGTTGGAAGATGATGAAGCTTGTTGATGTGTATTCACCGAAGGTTGAGTCTTTGCAATAAGTGCCAATGGATCATGATTCTTTGCCAATCTTTCTTTCCCGACTTCATTCACTTCAGTTGGTTTTGTTTCGAAAAATCGTTGAGTTGATCAAAGTTCACCGATGTAAGTCTTTTGTTTGGTTGACAATAGTGACATATCGCCCCATTCTTCCGGAAGATTATTCAGAACTTGATGTTTTGAACGATTGTTCGGGTGCCAACTTGTTTCGATAAGCTCATTCATCAAAGTGCAAACCTTCCATAGTAGGATTCAATGGATTCTCCGGTGTAGATGTAAACTTTTCCCATTCGGTTAGCGACTTGTTCTCCATGTCTTGTTTACCAATTTACTTCCATAACATAGTCGTCTAACACGCTCCCACATATCGAAAGCGGTTTCAACCGCTCACAAAGAAAAAATGTCTAGTGGTAAACCCGGTTGGACAATATGAATTGGCATGTCATCCGCATCGACTTGTTTCGATCCTCTTGATGTATTCGATTCGGTTTGAAGATGAGAGGATGGTGGGACGGAGGTGTTGCATCCGCATTTCGGTACATGAACTTGTCGAGGTGGAAGGGTCCATCCCGAATGGATTTAATCATGAGTTTCCCATTAGGTTTGGTCTTGATGTAGCGGAGCATTCGACTTGTCCATTGAAGATAACCACCTTTTGCCAACATAGGAGGTCGGTTTTCGCACCTACCGCATGAATGTCTTGTTGAGTTGCCATTGATGAAGGTATGATATGATAAAGTTGATGTAAGATCGATTCAACGATAAAGGAGTTGTGGTTGATGAAGATTAAGCTCGGTTGAGGTGTTTCGAAAGTCGCACTCGTAACCTTGGTTCTTAAAAATTTTCGCCAAAATTTGAAATTCACTATAAAATCAATTCTAAGATCGTATGAAAATTTTGAGTTATGACAATTTTGACGTCAAATTTGACCCGAAAAATTTGAATTTAGGCCCAAAAATTTGAAATTTTGACCAAAATTTTCACAGTTAAACCAAAATTTGAATTTCGCGTAAAAATTTGATTTTTTTTTTAAACCTTTATGCGTAGAAAGAGCTTAGGCGTAGAAACAGGAAGTTACGAGTAGACGAGGCTTAGGCGTAGGATCTTATGCGTAGGAAGCTTAGGCGTGGGATCTTAAGCGTGGGATCTTAGGCGAGGATTCCTTAGGCGTAGAAAATTCTTATGCGTAAAAGATTCTTCGCGTAACCTTAAGCTTATCGTGAGACCAAAAGTTACTCGTAAACCTTACGCGTAATTGTGAAGTTATGCATAGAGTTACTCGTAAGCTATTAGCTTATCGTAAACTATGGTTAAGAACCAAAAATCCTTTACATCGTCACAGCGTAAGGGATATCCAAAAGTCAAGTGTTCCACAAACTTATCCAAGTGAGGGAAGCATCGAGTCACCGTTAAGCTCGAAGAATCGCACCAAAAGTTATGAGTAGAACCTTATGCGTAGTTAACTTTCTTACGCGTAGAAATAGGGTTTGACCTACTCGTAAAAATTTCCAACGATTCAAACAATTTCGCTTGCACGGATATCCTTAAAAACACTCGAATAACCCAAAATGTTGACCTTTTTCACCAAGTGCTTAGAAAAGTTACAGTAGAAATGACCAATGAACCAAAACGAGTTTAAAACTTAACCAAAACGCGTAAAGCTTCAATTTTTGCAAAAAACTGAAACTTTAGACCAAATAAACCTTAAACCACAAGAATCTTGAATTTTTAAGTGCAAAAATTAAAGCTTTAAGCGTGACAAATATGTAAAACGAGAGCTTTATGCGTAACCCTTCAAAACAAACACAAACACTCCTAAACCATTGTTAGGCGATTGATACCAATTGTTATACCCCTTTATCACGTATACCTTATCACACAACAAGAACACGTATGACAAACCCACGTTATACACAAACAGTTATGATATGCGTAGAACCAAACAAGAAAGATTAAGATGAAGATTGGATGGTGACTTGAATGATAAAGATCGTGTATATGTGTTTAGAGATAGAGAAGAAAGAAAACAATAAGTTGTATATTGTGTTAATACAAATAAGCCGTAAAACGTTTATTTATATTTTACGATCTTCTAATGTTTTGTCGATAACAAAAGTAAAATCATATTAACGAAACAAATAAAATACGTAAATGGTTTGAACTAATAGTTTTCTAACACACTTACGTTTTCACATAAAACACTATAACAAGATTAAGTGATTTTATACACATGTACAACAACTAGTGTTTACATATTGGCTTAACAAGTTTAAGTAACTCTATGAGTTAGATACATATGTACAACAACTAGTGTTTACATATTGGGTTAATACATACTTATATTAAGTACACTAAAATGGGTAAAAACAAGTATATACCAAAATGGGTAAAAGCAAGTATATACTAAATAGATAAACACTAGCAAATAGTTTTGACCCATAACCCATGGTTTTATATATACCACTTACACAAGTTCAATGTATCCTTAAGGTACATTGTATCTAGATAGAAAACCATGGATCAACCCATAACCCATGACCCATGACCCATAACCCAAAATACCCATGGGCAAAGAGGAGCGGACCACGGATCCCTAGCTTTGTGCTAGCCGGATCCCAGTGGAAGGATCCGTGGGATCCGGGAAACAGAGGTTTTTCCTCTATAAATAGTGAGCCATTTCTTCATTATATCTCACCCTTTACACACATACTTCCCCAAGTATTCTAACCTCTAACCTCGGATCCAAGAGATCTATGTAGCTTTTCTCTTTTGTTTTGTGTGATCTTGTAGATTCCTCTTAAAGGAAAGATCACCACATCTTGAAGACGTGCAAGCTCAAGTCCATGAGTTGTCATGCTTTGTCATCATCAAGACAACGAAGGTTCTCTTGTTGATAGTTCTTCCTTTCTCCATAGATGTTGGGTTGAAGGCATTAGTGAAGAATGCCAAATTGTCAAGATGAAAGCACTAGTGAAAGATGCTAATCATCCGCGTCAAAGCATTAGTGAAGAATGCTTAAGGTGTCAAGACGAAGGCATTAGTGAAGGATGCCAAGCGTTGTGTCAAAGGCATTAGTGAAGGATGCCGAAGAATCAAATCAAGTAGCATTTGGGAAGAATGCTTAGGTCGTATAATCGATGAGGTGCATCGTTATACATATAGGTGTTTATTTATTCACAAGGATGGTGATATCCTTGACGATGTTGTAACAAGGAGTAGATCTCCTTGATAATAGGTGTTGTGTCGTGAAGGGTAGTAGTTCCTCCATAATGAAACTAGGTACTTAGCCTAGTACCTAATAAAGGGTAGGCGACGTTGTGAAGGTATAGTTCACCTAAGGTGTGAAAGAACTCGGTGGTTAGCCTAGCATCGTATAAAGGGTAGGCGACGTTGTGTTAGGTGTGGTTCGCCTTGGTGTGAAAGAACTCGGTATTTAGCTTTATACCGAAAAAGGTTAAGCGACGTTGTGAAGGCTTCTCCGCCATAAGGAGTTGGTGTAGTGTTTACGAACTTTCGATTAGGTGACTCGGGGGTGGAGTAGGGCAAGGAAGGTGTCCTTGTAGCGAACCACTATAAATACTTGTGTCGTGGTGATGTGCTTCTTACTCTTTATCTTTCATTTACACGTTTATATATCTATCTATCAACGTCCAACATAAACAACCAAATAGATTGACATAAGTCGATCTAAATATTTAAAAGGAAGTTTTAAATTGGTAAAACTATTCAACCCCCTTCTAGTTTTCCACAATTGGCATCGAGCTTCAGAACCAAGTTTCTTAAAGTATATTGTACTTTAAAGACTTGATACGATCCGTGTATGGTTGAAAACTACAAAGAAAGTTTTTTTTTAGGATCATATTTTCAGTTAAATCATTTTGTTGGACATTGATAGATGATTCTAACAATATTCCGTTCTCGAGTAATTTTCATGCTAGAATTCCCCAAAATCCTCATTCAAAGATGAAGTCAACATTCAAGGAAGGATTCTTAAAGTAATCACAACTTTAGTACATCAAGTACAAAGGATTACTTTAAAAGCTCATGAAGTATTATTGGTCTTATACCAAATCAAGAAGCATAGAGGTATGTTTTACGTTTCATTAGATAGGATACTTGAGCTCTACTTATTTTCACAAAGTACTACTTTGATTATTTAAACACTAAGAGCGTTAGAAGTCTCTCGTCACTCTTCCACCTTTTTCGCCTTCGAGAATAATATTTTTTAACGCCGTCATCACATCCTCGATATAAGATTCATCAAAAGCCATCATCCAAAAGTTATCGTCATCTAAAACCTCCGAACTATTTTTTGGTAAGCTATTCCGTAAGCATACTACAAAAGATTGTCAAACAACCTTTTATGTTCTTAATAGCCGGATCCTCTAGTTGTACTAGCGGATCCCAAATACAAAGGATCCGGGAACCGTGGAGCAGAACTCGACTATACGCTTTCAAAAATCACCACCGATCTTTTCCCTCTATTCTCATAACACAAAACGACCAAGCTCTGAATCCATCCTCATTGGCTTTCATAACCTCAAAGTATTTCTTCCTAGAACACCATTGTAAGTAATTACATTAACTTGTTCTAATTTTCATCATCTTCGTTCTAGGGTTTATGGTTCCTAAATTATAATCAAATTAATTTAATTAGGATTTTCAAATTAATCATGAAAAGGGCTTTTAACTAAATCACATTGTGTTCACAACATTGTTAATACAAATCAAAACCATAAACCCATTTCCAACTAATTTTTACCTAATTGGAAAATTTGTATTTCTAGGACCAACCATGCCCAAAGCCACTCAACAAGATCATCATGACACCGTCCACTATCTTACTCACTACTATCGTAAAGGGGCCCCACCAAAACTAACCATAAAATTTTCAAAAGCCTCACAAACGGCTTATTCACGAAGGTCGTGTAGTCAAGGAATGTTTCCTTGAAGATACCGACATTCATCAAGTTTTCTCGACAATCAACTTTGATTGTCTTCTTGACATTGATGAACAAATTTGTCCGGTTTTATTTTTGAGTTTTACAAAAGCTTTAGGATCATTAGAAACACCGATAATAGCATCTCAATTGCCTTTATCATCAACACACAAAACTTTACTCTTCCTCTCAACACTTTTGCTCAAATTCTTCGCATTCCTTGTGAAGGAATTTGTATGTACTCTTAAGATTGGGCAATTAACGCTCAAAACCTTGCACTTGATCCTAAGCCTCTTTACAACACTCCTCTCGACAATCCCGAAACCATTCGTGATACTATCTTTAAAATTAGGACCGACCAATCCCGTTACGATCGTAACAAAAAGCTAATTCACCGTAATCCCTTTAAAATGGAACTTTTTGAAATGCATCCCAAGTTTAGAAAATGGGAAGAAATCCTTAGGGAAAACATCATTAGCCTAGTTGGAAACAAAGATCATCCAAACGCATGCCTTGTGCAAATGATCTATTGTCTTATCCACCAAAGGCCATTTAATCTTACCTATTACATGGTAAGGAGAATAATGGGATATTCAAAGCCTCCAACATGGTACTCCCATATGGTATGCTCCTAACACGACTTTGTAAACGTTAGTGCATTGCAACCATCCCCATCAACGATGACCATTACATTTCCGATCACGTCATGGTACCCTTTCTAAACAACCATCTAAACGGTTCATGGTCAATGGAGAGAAACCCGAAGCTCTCTCGGACTCCTCGGCCGAGAAGAAGAAGAAGAAGATGAGGAGGACATCGACCCGTATCCAACATCAAATTGGACATTCTTGAATACCACGAACAACTTCCAACCATTCCAAACGAGACCGCGGAATACAAACAAATAAGAGGCATGATTGAAAACCTCGCACAATCTCACTAAGCCACAAAAGAAAAAGGAAGAATTGACGAAAGAGACAATAGGAATGTGCTTATTTTCATTGATTTTATGTTTGAATAATTTCTTTTAACATTGTTGGTTTATGGTATTTTGGATATTATTTACGTGCTATATGATGGCTTGCTTGTTCCTAATTGCTTGTTTTATAGATTTAATAGTGTACAAAATCGCACATCATTTTTGGTTACGTGTTGATTACGATCTGCAGATGCCGAATCCCTAGGATTAGCCTCAGCGGATCCTTCCTTGAAGGAACCGTGGGATCCGTGACATCGGATCAACAATGCGACATTCAAGACATCAAAGCGCTTTCTAGATAACATCACATTAGCTTGGCATATGATTTTAGAACCCAACTAAGCCCACGTCAAGGATGAGAAAGGCTTAGACTCACTAAAGGGTTACTTACGATCTTAGTCGATTTTATCATCACATCTAAAACTCACCATACTTCCGCTTCAACTACTCACAAAATAATTCTCATCTCTCAAAACACTTAGGTAAGCAAGCTAAACAATTTTAGGAAATTGTTTTTAGTCTTTTATATCTCAAGGTAAGACAAAAATTAGTTTTTCAATTCTTGAAATTTTTGAGAATTTTTCTTAATATCACCTCAAGCTTAAACCTGATCACTAAGATCATTTATTATGACTTGTCACCCTCATAACTCTTAGTGTTATCCTTGGACATCCATTGGTAGTCTTCTTGTCCCATCCTTCTTCCATAAAAAGCAATCATGTGCAAAAACACTTATTACTCCTGATCATTCAAGTACCTTCTCATCCTAAAACACTTAGGAGAGCTGAAACACCCAAAACAAGATAGGCTTTAGCTTCTAGAAACCCCATTTCAAATCATGTCATAGCTGAGAGCCGGATACCTAGGAATAGCCTAGACGGATCCTTCCAAGGAGGAACCGTGGGATCCGGGTGACGTGATATGTCTAACATTGCTAACCCAAACACTCCATCTCATCTTAAATGAGTTCCTAGATCGATGAAACTCGAATTTCAGCCTTGTGCATGTCTAACATCACACTTCCAAGAACATTAGTGGATTAAGTCTTTAATGCAATTACAAAGTTCTTCTCTCTATAACGCACATTGTCAAGAATTCTTTAAACATATAGTTAGACTACCCAAAGCCAAATTTTCTTGATCAAAACCATGATTAAATACAATTACTTGTTAGGATTAAGGATTTAAGATATCCAACAGCTTAAGACTTCAAAATTGAGTCTATCCATGATTAAACCAATCTTACAACAACATAATCCTTATCTGACAACCGGATCCCTGGTCCTCTACCAGGCGGGTCCCTAGGGAAAGGATCCGTGGGATCCGTAAATACAGAGAGCATAAACCAGCTCCATGTTTGAATTCAAATCACCTTTTGGGTCTCCAACTACCTTTAGCATTCATTGATTATCCTCATAGAACTTATCAAAACCCCAAAAGCATGCCTAACCTTTCAAATGGCCAAGAATTTAATTTCCTAATTCATATCATCCTTTATAAAGCAAACAACCTTAGAGTTAAGGTACCACTCTCAAATCACATCTCATAATCAACAACTAAAAGAGTTCTTACTAGCATTATCACTATGACTAAAGCTCCTAGTGCTAACTCATCAACTCAAGAACCACCCAAGAAACTTGCTAGAATCATGCATGAAGTTTCCTCAACGAAATCACCTTCGGGTAAATCCACCAAAACTAGGATCTCTCCCACACTAAGAAAACCAATCAAACTTATTCACAAGAAGAGTGCTTCCACTAGGACTTCATCACTTAAATCTACTAAACCCTCCTCAACTCAACCTACCTCACTAGTACCTAGAGCCACCAAACAATCATTTGAAGATCTTCAACCCACTTCACTTGAACCTCCACTTCAAGACCATGACTATGAGTGCGACCATTGCAAACATGTTGAGAGAATGAAATATGAATTAGATGTATTAATACATAACCTTCAAGCTCAAACTGAGAATGCTTAGGAAACCTTTCTCATCCTTGATCTTCAATAAGCTTTTAGTCAAATCTTAAGTTTGGAGTAACTTATTAGCATTAATAGCATCTATTTGGCTAGTTCATTCTCTTAGTTTTTAGAGATTTGGTTGTGTATCTCTTCGTTTTATTGAATGAATACTTTTATGCCATGACTATTATGTGTGTTGTGCTTGTTATATTGTACTTTTATCTCATTCCCTCAAGTTGCACTCCTTGACATTTCTTCATCTTTGAAGAAAGCGGGAGCAGATAGCCGGATCCCTTCACGATAACTAGACGGATCCTCCTTGAAGGGAACCGTGGGATCCGTGGTGCGTACACAAATTTCTACTAACTTGAGTCTCTTTTGCAGAAATTATGCACTATACTCTTGTTTTTCTAACCTTTACTCAGATTTTCAAAATAACACATGAAGATTTTGACACTATTAAAGCTAGGGGAGCTTTGTGTCAAACAATATTGCAAAATCATTTGCAACTTAATCCATTTTGGATTACACTTCATGATACCCATTGCAACTTTGCAATATTCGAGGTGGAGCACATTTTCGTCACTTAGACGAACCATTTGCAAACTTAATTGCAAACACAAGTAGCTTATTTTACATTATGTCCTTGACGCCTTTTTCAAATGGATAGACTCGTCAAGGGGAGTTAAGACAGTACCATTCCGTCACTTGCTCGTTACATCTTTTATAATTTTTCTTATAAAAATTGTGTTAGTTTCTTCAAACACTTTTGTTTCGACAAAAGGGGAGAAGAAAGTAAAAACTACAAATTCAAACGTTTACAAATTTTAGCTTTTCCTTAAAATAGTTTTATGTTTTGTCATCAACAAAAGGGAGATTGTTAATACAAATAAGCCGTAAAAACGTTTATTTATATTTTACGATCTTCTAATGTTTTGTCGATAACAAAAGTAAAATCATATTAACGAAACAAATAAAATACGTAAATGGTTTGAACTAATAGTTTTCTAACACACTTACGTTTTCACATAAAACACTATAACAAGATTAAGTGATTTTATACACATGTACAACAACTAGTGTTTACATATTGGCTTAACAAGTTTAAGTAACTCTATGAGTTAGATACATATGTACAACAACTAGTGTTTACATATTGGGTTAATACATACTTATATTAAGTACACTAAAATGGGTAAAAACAAGTATATACCAAAATGGGTAAAAGCAAGTATATACTAAATAGATAAAAACTAGCAAATGGTCTTGACCCATAACCCATGGTTTTATATATACCACTTACACAAGTTCAATGTATCCTTAAGGTACATTGTATCTAGATAGAAAACCATGGATCAACCCATAACCCATGACCCATGACCCATAACCCAAAATACCCATGGGCAAAGAGGAGCGGACCACGGATCCCTAGCTTTGTGCTAGCCGGATCCCAAGTGGAAGGATCCGTGGGATCCGGGAAGCGATGAGTTTTTCCTCTATAAATAGTGAGCCATTTCTTCATTATATCTCACCCCTTTACACACATACTTCCCCTAAGTGTTCTAACCCTCTAACCTCAGATCCAAGAGATCTATGTAGCTTTTCTCTTTTGTTTTTGTGTGATCTTGTAGATTCCTCTTAAAGGAAAGATCACCACATCTTGAAGACGTGCAAGCTCAAGTCCATGAGTTGCCATGTTCGTCATCATCAAGACAACGAAGGTTCTCTTGTTGATAGTTCTTCCTTTCTCCATAGATGTTGGGTTGAAGGCATTAGTGAAGAATGCCAAAAGTGTCAAGATGAAAGCATTAGTGAAAGATGCTAATCATCCGCGTCAAAGCATTAGTGAAGAATGCTTAAGGTGTCAAGACGAAGTCATTAGTGAAGGATGCCAAGCATTGTGTCAAAGGCATTAGTGAAGGATGCCGAAGAATCAAATCAAGTAGCATTTGGGAAGAATGCTTAGGTCGTATAATCGATGAGGTGCATCGTTATACATATAGGTGTTTATTTATTCACAAGGATGGTGATATCCTTGACGATGTTGTAACAAGGAGTAGATCTCCTTGATAATAGGTGTTGTGTCGTAAAGGGTAGTAGTTCCTCCATAATGGAACTAGGTACTTAGCCTAGTACCTAATAAAGGGTAGGCGACGTTGTGAAGGTATAGTTCACCTAAGGTGTGAAAGAACTCGGTGGTTAGCCTAGCACCGTATAAAGGGTAGGCGACGTTGTGTTAGGTGTGGTTCGCCTTGGTGTGAAAGAACTCGGTATTTAGCTTTGTACCGGAAAAAGGTTAGCGGCGTTGTGAAGGCTTCTCCGCCATAAGGAGTTGGTGTAGTGTTTACGAACTCGAGTAGGTGACTCGGGGGGTGAAGTAGGGCAAGGAAGGTGTCCTTGTAGCCAAACCACTATAAATACTTGTGTCGTGGTGATGTGCTTCTTACTCTTTATCTTTCATTTACACGTTTATATATCTATCTATCAACGTCCAACATAAACAACCAAATAGATTGACATAAGTCGATCTAAATATTTCAAAGGAAGTTTTAAATTGGTAAAACTATTCAACCCCCCTTCTAGTTTTCCACATATTGCTTCAAGGAACAACACACACACACACACACACACACACACACCCCTCAAATGACCATTTGAGGGGTATTTATAGTACAAGAGGCATAAAACCCTAAAAGGCTTTAGCTTGGGCTTTTCGTGGATAGGACTTGGATTGGGCTTGGCACGCTTAAGCTTATAAACGGCTAGCAAGTCTCAACTATTAACCATTTAGCTTATCCTAATCCATTAGCCCGTTGACTATTCTAGCACGATATCTAACACGAGTTACAAAGTTCCTAAATGTGAATGACCATCACTTTTAATAAAAACTATTAAGGCTAACAATTATCCACTTCGAAATTATCTCAACGGCGTAACTAATTTACCATGTTACGCCGTAACCTTCACAAAAATAATTACGACGTAACCTTAAGAAATGGTTACGCCGTATCCTTCAAATCTCATATTTACGTCGTAACCTTATTAGCAAGTTACGGCGTAATCTTCACATAAAATCCAAAGGCCCTCGTAAATTCATCTTTAGAACATATATTTGGCCTTTTCTCACACCTTTTCCGCTCCAATGCCTCATTTATCCTGAAATGTAAATATGAATGAATATGAAAGAATTAAGTACCATATTAATACAAATGAGGCCATAAACACGGGAATTTGATCAGGCTAATTTGATGTTATCAAATATCCCCCCACCTGAATCCTACTTGTCCTCAAGTAGACCCTTTAAATAATTCTTAAAAAAGATGTCTCCCAAGATTAATTGGAAGATATGAGTTTAAAAATCACCTAAGCTAGAAAATTCCAAACCGAGCACCTCACGAAAAGGAAATTGAAATCACACTCTCTCTCATAATTCACGTGTTTATTTTTGGGTGATCACTCAACTGCTCAGTCATGGCGAGTATTCTATCATAGGCTTGACAAAGATACTAATCTCCACCACTAGAGTCTATAGATGCAGTTATTCTAAAAGGCAATGGGTTGACATAGCATAAAGGCTTATGGAGTTATTTTGTCATTACTAACGAGCTACGGCGAAGGGGACAAAACCAATGATACATGACCAAATCCATGGCCAAGACACCAATGATTGATCGCTTCTTCAGCTAAACTCGATTCATGACTAAGGGTAGTGTGGAAAAATAGAAGGGGGGGTTGAATAGTTTTACCAATTAAAACTTCCTTTTAAACTATTTAGATTGACTTATGTCAATCGACTTGGTTGTGTGTGTTGGATGTTGATAAACAAGCATATAAAGATATGTTATGAAAAGGTAAGAGTAAGAAGCACAAAACCACAACGCGAGTATTTATAGTGGTTCGGCTACAAGGACACCTTCCTTGCCCTACTCCACTCCCCGAGTCACCTACTCGAGAGTTTGTAATCACTACACCAATCTCCTTATGGCGGAGAAGCCTTCACAACGTCGCTTAATCTTTTTCCCAGACAAAGCTAAATACCGAGTTCTTTCACACCAAGGCGAACCACACCTAACACAACGTCGCCTACCCTTTATACGGTGCTAGGCTAACCACCGAGTTCTTTCACACCTTAGGTGAACTACACCTTCACAACGTCGCCTACCCTTTATTAGGTACTAGGCTAAGTACCTAGTTCCATTGCATGGAGGAACTACTACCACACTACACCAACGACTAATCCCAAAGGAGATCTACTCCTTTACAACATCATCAAGGACATCAATATCCTTGGATCTAATGCTAGTCTATCTAGTACATCGAAACACACCATATCGAATGTACATTCTAAGGCACCTTTCACTAATGCCTTTGATTAGATCTACAAGACACCTTTCACTAATGTCTTTGATTAGATCTACAAGACACCTTTCATTAATGTCTTGTGTCTTCACTTCTAAGCACCTTTCACTAATGCTTCTTGTCTTGACTTCTAAGCACCTTTCACTAATGCTTCTTGTCTTGACTTCTAAGCACCTACCACAAGTGCTTATCCTATAGACGATAGATACCCTTCACTAATATCTTTGTCTTGACACTTGAGACATCTTTCACTAATGTCTTTAACACTACGCTTCTTTGAAGAAAGAAAGGGATCATCAACAAGAGGACTTCAATAGCCTTGATGATGAGGAAGCTTGGCAACTCATGGACTTGAGCTTGCTCGACTTCAAAGGTGGTGATCTTCCATTTAAGAAGAACCTAAAGATCACACAAAACAAAACTACAAACATAGATCTCTTGGATCTATGGTTAGTGAATTTTACTCGGGGAGAAAGTATGTTGGAGAGGGTGAAATATAATGAAGAAATGGCTCACTATTTATAGAGGAAAAACCTCTGTTTCCGGATCCCACGGATCCCTTCCACTGGGATCCGGCTAGCACAAAGCTAGGGATCCGTGGTCCGCTCCTCTTTGCCCATGGGTATTTTGGGTTATGGGTCATGGGTCATGGGTTATGGGTTGATCCATGGTTTTCTATCTAGATACAATGTACCTTAAGGATACATTGAACTTGTGTAAGTGGTATATATAAAACCATGGGTTATGGGTCAAAACCATTTGCTAGTTTTTATCTATTTAGTATATACTTGTTTTTACCCATTTTGGTATATACTTGTTTTTACCCATTTTAGTGTACTTAATATAAGTATGTATTAACCCAATATGTAAACACTAGTTGTTGTACATATGTATCTAACTCATAGAGTTACTTAAACTTGTTAAGCCAATATGTAAACACTAGTTGTTGTACATGTGTATAAAATCACTTAATCTTGTTATAGTGTTTTATGTGAAAACGTAAGTGTGTTAGAAAACTATTAGTTCAAACCATTTCGTATTTTATTTGTTTCGTTAATATGATTTTACTTTTGTTATCGACAAAACATTAGAAGATCGTAAAATATAAATAAACGTTTTATGGCTTATTTGTATTAACAATCTCCCCTTTTGTTGATGACAAAACATAAAATTATTTTAAGGAAAAGCTAAAATTTGTAAACGTTTGAATTTGTAGTTTTACTTTCTTCTCCCTTTGTCGAAACAAAAAGTGTTTGAAGAAACTAACACAATTTTTATAAGAAAAATTATAAAAGATGTAACGAGAGCAAGTGACGGAATGGTACTGTCTTAACTCCCCTTGACGAGTCCATCCCTTTGAAAAAGGCGTCAAGGACATAATGTAAAATAAGCTACTTGTATGCGCAATTAAGTTTGCAAATGGTTCGTCTAAGTGACGAAAACGTGCTCCCTCGAATATTGCAAAGTTGCAATGGGGTATCATGAAGTGTAATCCAAAATGGATTAAGTTGCAAATGATTTTGCAATATTGTTTGACACAAAGCTCCCCCTAGCTTTTATGGTGTCAAAATCTTCATGTGTTATTTTGAAAATCTACAAAGTAGAGGTTAGAAAAACAAGAGTATAATGCATAGTTTCGTGCAAAAGAGATAAAGAAAAACATTCTGACTTCACGGATCCCACGGTTCCCTTCTAGTAGGGATCCGTCTAGGCAATACTGAGGAATCCGTCTGGCTGATGACTAAAATTAGCAAAGGTGATATAACAAGTAATGTTATCACATAAGTGAGATATGAATACATATTCTCAGAAAAATAACAAGTAGCATGTAATTCCATTTAATAAAATAAGAGTTATGATATACATGACTCAAAAATAAGAAAATAGACAATACATAACTAGGAATTTCTTAGACCAACTAACGCTTGAAGCTTAGACACCACTATAATCTTCTAGCTCTAGTTATGTTTAGGTTTAATCTCGTCGAAACGTTCGAGGAGATGATGGAACATTAAACCTTGGTCTTCTCGTACTTCATGTATCAAACTTTCAACATGTTGACAATGATAGCAATCTTTCTCATGGCTAGGTAGTGGTGGTGGATGAAATGAAGTGGCTTGATTCAAAGGATCAATTGAAGTGGTTTGAGGAGCCTCGAATGATGGAGGGATTGGTGGAGGTCCATTTAGGAATGGTTCGATCAAGAATGATGATGGTGGTAAAGATGTGTCAACTTCCATAAGGTCGGGTGGTTGACTTTGATGATTTCTTATAATCCAAATGGGATTATATGATGGAAACAGCGAAAAGGAAGCCGGAGAAAGTGTTGACTCAACACCTTGATTTTGAATCATCGTTCCTCTAATGAGGAGAATGTTGTCGTGAGCGGATGAGGCGGCCTAGGTGGCAAGTCCTCTAAATTGTAGAGGTGAGGTGATGATTATGGGGATGTAAAGAGATAGTTCTAGGAACCAAGGGTGATGGTTTAGTGGAGATTATATTGTTTGGCCTAGGAGGTATGGTTGTGTTTGGTATAGGTAGTTTTGTGGGTACTATCCTTTTAGAAATTGGTTTGATTGGATGATGAAGGTTTGTTGATTTGACCGGAGATGATTCGGTTGAAGAGATTTTGTGTACAACACGAGCCCTTTTGATGGGTGGTTCTTTGGTGGATAGGTTGTTACTTGGGGTTTTTCTCATGATGGGATGATTTGAAGAGATTGTAAAGGCTGAAAGTTAGAATGAGAGTGATGACTATGGAGGTCCTAACAAGGTGGTTTATAAACCAAAAGATTTGGAAAGTGCATTTAAGCTCTAAGCCACTAAGATTCATTGGAATGTGATGATTAGCATGCACAAGAGTCAACTACAGAGGTTGTGCTATTCTAGGAACTCATTTAAGATGAGATGAAGTGTTTTAGTTGGAATGATTTGTTTTAGTAAGATTTGTCATAGACTGTCATCCGGATCCCACGGTTCCCTTCTCAGAGGGATCCGTGTAGGCTAGTTCTAGGGATCCGGCATTCAGCAGTTTATGAAAGAGTGGAAATGATGTTTCTAAGATCCTAGACCTACATCACCTTGAGTGTTTCAGTTCTCCTAAGTGTTTGAAGGCAATGAGTGGTGTAGCTAATGATTGTTATTTATGGAAGGATTTGGAACTTTCAACAAGTACCAATGGATGAGCAAGGATGACATTAAAGATGTCAATTGAAGTTAAATGAAACTAAATGATCCTAGAGATCAGGTTGTGTCTTAGGATTGTGTTTTGGAAAATATCCTAATGGTTATGAGATGGGAAAAACTAGGATTTGATCAACTTTGATCAATTTTGAGGTGAGATTGATTAATGATCAATATTGTCATAATCGAAGGACTTCTAACCTAGTTGTGAGAGATCATATAGGAAGAATAAAGTGTGAGTTTTGGGAGCGGAAGCGTGATGGATTGAAATGGTAGATCTATCAAAGCCTTAGAATGTGATCTATGTGAGTTGGAAAGAGTAGGAAAGGTTAACCTATCTTGATAAAGTCTTAATCAATCTTAAGACACTATGTTTAGCTTAGTGTGAGGTGTTCTAAGGAATGTGTTTGACATATAATGCTTGCAATTGCATTTTGTTTTTTTGGATCCCACGGTTCCCTAGAAGTGGGGATCCGCTTAGTACAACATTTGGGATCCGTCTATCTCATTAGATGTAACCTTTACTAAAGGTATGCAATGATCTTTGACAATGCATTATATTCTAATTTTTGTTTAAGTGAGTTCTAAAACTAGGAAATCAAATGTAAGATGTTTTATTTCATGGAAGAGATAGGATTACAGAGTAGAATTGATCCTATTTGATTATTCTAGGTTCATTGAGTATCTTCACTAGGAGGATCATTATGTGATTGATGGGTATTGGTGGAATCATGAATGAAGAAAGTCTTCATGAGATATATGTTTAGCGGTTCCATCATCTTGTTCACAAGTACGTACAACGGACTTTGAAATTGAAGATGGAAGTGCATAACATTGTGATAGAGGCGTGTCAAGAACATTCCATAAGGGATGAGTTTATTCTTGAGCCTTGAAGATTTGCAATTACCTTGCGAAGAAGTAGGCGAGATTGTATGGTTGTTGTGTTAGCAACAAGACAACATGTGAGCACAACAAGGGGAAGAATATCTCGATTTCCTAAGACTCAAACATTTTCACGTAGAATGAGAGCAACAGTTTATACTCTTCTGGATATCCCGTATGGATAATGTTTGGATTGGAGTAATATGATCGAGGTTTGCATATCATGCGTGTTAATTCTTCCGGAGAGGGTATGTGTGAACAATATGGACTATTTTCTTCACGAAAATTGAAGAGAGAATCAAGAGACCAATCTTCGGTGAAGGCACATTGTCCATTGTTTGGAATTCGGAGGATGTGAGCAAAATGCCCAAGGCTTAAAGTGAATTTTTGGTTTTTGATATAAAACCAAAGAGATAGAGAGCGATCCTCGTTACGAACGAGTTCCACTTGACGGAAGAATTCCATTATGAACCTTGGACATATCTTCTCGTTGATTTCAAGAAGACATTCTAGTCCTATGGCTCGGAAGGAGGTATTGATATGTGACAATTCGTATTTTTGGGTCATTCTCAAAACATTATTCATGCTTCATTATTTATCATTTATCGTGAACTAGGTTTACGAGCATCAAATTCACGTAACCGTAATGGTTTAGCTGTGAATTCATGATCATATCATCGAGGTCATTTCATATAGACTAAGTTTAGTCTACATTTCATTAACATCATTGTCATCATTTCATATCAATATTATGCATGGTTTTGCATTTTCGTTAAACGTTTAATTTCATATTAAATAAACGTTATCGCTGTAAGTAATTATTTTGAACAATTGATCCATTAATTCCAAAATTATCTCGATATATTTTATACTCATATTAAGTTATAAAAATAATATTATGAGTTTACCCAATGTTTTAAAATTTTTTTGTAACTAAATTGTTGTATTTATATAATTACGACGTTTTTCTTAAACTCGACACGATTATTATTATATCACTCAAATTTTGCAAGAAATGTATTTTTATAATTTTTATGACCTAAATATATTTTATCTTGACCCGTGAAAATTTATTTTTATCCAACGCTACCCTAAAAATTCACAAGTGGTATAAATATCATCCGAATTGCATGCATAACATTACATCATGACTTATTACATATCATATCATTCATAATAGGTCATTTTCGAGATTCACGCTACATTTCGGTGTATCCACTTTTGCCATTTTATCATCATAAACATTGCACCGGTGAGTCATAGCCCTACTCTTTAATTGTTTTGAATTACTTTTGGGAAGATACATGCTCAACTATTTTATGACATTCATGATATTTGCAACTACATGTTTAATCGAAATGAATGTTTAATCATACGAGGTAGCAATATTGTCATATTTAGAATTTCTATACGATTATCATTGAGTGAATGTCTTGGGATTATCATTGAGTGAATGTCTTGGGATTATCATTGAATTGAATGTCTTGGGATTATTATTGAGCTAAATGTCTTGGGAACATCATTGAGTGAATGTCTTGGGATTTTCATTGAACTAAATGTCTTGGTATAATTATGTCAAGTAACTATTGATACATAAAGTCATGCACTATTATGTGAATTCATTTGACATCATGTGTTTGAACATAAATTATACATATTTTGGCGGTGGTTGTGAACACACAGTTGCAAGTTTTGTATGGGCGGAACTTGGGCCGAGTGGATTCACAATGCCTTTGCCGCATAAACGATTTTGAAGGACTTTACATTTCAACTCAAACTCTATGAACTCACTCAACCTTTGTGTTGACACTTTTTAGCATGTTTTATCTCGTATCTAAGGCATTCACTTCATGGCATGCATGTGGACATATCATTGAGTCGCGGTGACGACGCCCTCACTTGGGTTTTATGAACTTTAAAACATCGTTTGACTTATAACAAACTTATTTTCCGCACATAGTAACTTTCATTTGGGACCTATCTTTGTAACTCGAATGTTTTTATTAATCCAAGCGATGTATTTTCCAAACGACACTTTAGGTCGCTCAATATAACTGTGATTGTGATGCTATGACAACAATCCCGTGAATTCCATTCATTGCAAAATGTAATTTGGGGTGTGATGATTGGTATCGAGCTTGGTTATAGAGAACTAGGTTGCATCATTGACCCTAGACTATAACTACATCATCATAGCATCTCATCATTTCATCATAAGTGCATGTTCACTTTACATGCGGTTTATACGCACATTTTCGAGTTATTTACTTTCATTCCAAATCGATTGTCACATGGATGCCTTTAAATACCTATCCCATTATCCTTTCTTCATACTCCAATGTGGAGAATGCTTTGTCATTCTCTATCGCAATTTTAATATCACCGATTCATCACCGATAACGTCGAATGCCGAGATAAACCTTTAAGTAGGGCGAAGTCACTTTCACTCCTTTGTTTCACCACTAACATGTCGAGTTACACGTTATTCACATTAAGTCACTAAACCATCATACATTTGAAGCACTTACAACATCTCATAACCCATTTCTTAGGAAACCATCGATTATTTTGAAAATAACCTCAAACTTATCACCTCATATCATATCTCTTTGGAGCGTTTATTATTAACATCGACTTTGCTACGCCTCACTTTTCCTTTTATTTTGAAGAAGTTATGGCGTCAAGAAAGCCACACCGAATTGACTCAAGTCGCTATGCGTAAATATGTGAATGATAGCATAGCCGATGCACTAAGGACCGAGAGAGCATCGGCATGGCGGCCGCCTTGAGGCTGCAGCAATCGCCGAGGCCGCTAGACTTGTTGTCGCCGCAGTAATGCAGGAGGGTCCGGGTTAGAAGTCGTCGTATAAGGATTTCAAAAGTGGAGATCCCACTAAGTTCAAGGGTACTTGAAGGGCAACCGCCATGGTTAGATGGTTCGAGAAAATGGAACTGTGTTTCGTTATGTAATTGCCCTGGAGGATAGCAAGGTTAAGTTTGCTACGAGTACACTTCTTGGATGGGGCGATGTCGTGGTGGAATTGTATGCTCACCAATGGAATGGAAAATGCTTTCAAGCTTACTTGGGAGCAATTCAAAGGGTTGTTAACAAAGAAATATTGTCCGCATGAGGTGAAAAGTTGAGACCGAATTTTATGAACCGTGACTATTGGTTATGACATTGATACTTACATTCAAGGTTTCAAGAATTGGCCGTGTTATGCCCATCTATGGTTTCGGATAATGAGAAGCTACCGGAGGCTTTCATTGGAGGACTTCCGAGATTATTCAAGGTGATGTGATTTCCTCCGATCCGCAAACAATTGAAGAATCGCTCGAGTATCCCAAAACTCATGGCACAAGTAGTAAAGAGAGGAAACATTACCCACATCAACCGTAATAACAATACCAACAACCGCACCAACTACAACAATAACCAAAACAACAACAACAACAACAATAACGATAACCAAATCAACAACAATAAAAGAAAATGGGAAAATGACCAAAGAGGTTATAATAACAACAACCAAAACCGTAACACTAACTATCATCAACAATGAATAGAGGACAATGAGCCGCAATGGTTTATGTTGTTGCACCAATAGAAGGCAAAGGTTATGCCGGAACCTACCCACTATGTAATCGATGTAAGTATCATCACTCGGGTCTTTGCCTGTTAAGTGCTACAAGTGTCAAAACTAGGACACCATGCTGTGGATTGTAGAGGTAAATCCATAGTCACATGCTTCGGATGTGGAGAGCAAGGACACTATCGTAACCAATGTCCCCAAAACCAAGGTCAACAAGTCGAAGGTGCTCATGGGAATGCATACATGTTAGAAGGAGGTGAAGCTCACGATTTCAACAACGCGGAAGACCAAGAAGTTCGAAACCAATAGCCTTAAATTTTCCTTATGTACTATGTCGCACTAAGTTTATGTCTTCCATCGATTCGGATCTTTAGAACTTAAGATGTCTTACTTGCTTGATAAACCACTCGTTGTAAAATATTCTCATCTATCGTACTTTATTTTCTTTCCGATTTGTTATCACTTACAAGGATTTTACTTCCTTTTACTTTAACTACCATTTTAACGACACGGTTTAAATCTTTGTAAACATTGAGAGTTATAACAACTAAACCGAATGTCACATTATCGCTCCTTAATTATACATAGCCTAGCTAACTATGTCTAATTCGAGGGATCATGTTATGTTAGGGAGCGATTATTTATAAATCTTAGTGCAAGCAAAATTTTCACATATTCCAAAGTCAAAATGTTACTCATGGGAGATTCATCCAACATTTTCTACTATGATGTTTTGTACACTCTCAATCATCAATAACCAGAACGACACTTCTCCATGTCTTCTCTCCTCGTTATTCATCACAAACTCAAAATTCGATAGACTAACACTAACCTAATTCAGTGGATCAATTCCTTTTTGGTTGGGCGAATGTGACAATTCGTATTTTGGGTCATTCTCAAAACATTATTCATGCTTCATTATTTATCATTTATCGTGAACTAGGTTTACGAGCATCAAATTCACGTGCTTAGTAATGGTTTAGCCGTGAATTCATGATCATATCATCGAGGTCATTTCATATAGACTAAGTTTAGTCTACATTTCATTAACATCATTGTCATCATTTCATATCAATATTATGCATGGTTTTGCATTTTCGTTAAACGCTTAATTTTATATTAAATAAACGTTATCGCTAATAATTATTTTGAACAATTGATCCATTAATTCCAAAAATTATCCCGATACATTTTTATACTCATATTAAGTTATAAAAATAATATTATGAGTTTACCCAATGTTTTAAATTTTTTTTTGTAACTAAATTGTTGTATTTATATAATTACGACGTTTTTCTTAAATTCGACACGATTATTATTATATCACTCAAATTTTGCAAGAAATGTATTTTTATAATTTTTATGACCTAAATATATTTTATCTTGACTCGTGAAAATTTATTTTATCCAACGCTACCCTAAAATTCACAAGTGGTATAAATATCATCCGAATTGCATGCATAACATTACATCATGACTTATTACATATCATGTCATTCATAATAGGTCATTTTTGAGATTCACGCTACATTTCGATGTATCCACTTTTGCCATTTTATCATCATAAACATTGCACCAAAGTGAGTCATAGCCCTACTCTTTAATTGTTTTGAATTACTTTTGGGGAGATACATGCTCAACTATTTTTATGACATTCATGATATTTGCAACTACATGTTTAACTCGAAATGAATGTTTAATCATACGAGGTAGCAATATTGTCATATTTAGAATTTCTATACGATTATCATTGAAATGAATGTCTTGGGATTATCATTGAGTGAATGTCTTGGGATTATCATTGAGTCAATGTCTTGGGATTATTATTGAGCTAAATGTCTTGGGAACATCATTGAGTCGAATGTCTTGGGATTTTCATTGAACTAAATGTCTTGGTATAATTATGTCAAGTAACTATTGATACATAAAGTCATGCACTATTATGTGAATTCATTTGACATCATGTGTTTGAACATAAATTATACATATTTTACAAAGGGTTGTGAACACACAGTTGCAAGTTTTGTATGGGCGAACTTGGAACCGAGTGGATTCACAATGCCTTTGCCGCATAAACGATTTTGAAGGACTTTACATTTCAACTCAAACTCTATGAACTCACTCAACCTTTGTGTTGACACTTTTTAGCATGTTTTATCTCGTATCTAAGGCATTCACTTCATGGCATGCATGTGGACATATCATTGAGTCGCGGTGACGACGCTGTCTCACTTGGGTTTTATGAACTTTAAAACATCGTTTGACTTATAACAAACTTATTTTCCGCACATAGTAACTTTCATTCGGGACCTATCTTTGTAACTCGAATGTTTTTATTAATTCAAGCGATGTATTTTCCAAACGACACTTTAGGTCGCTCAATATAACTTGATTGTGATGCTATGACATCAATCCTCGTGAATTCCATTCACGCAAAATGTAATTGGGGTGTGACATGATACCTTCTTCCAATTGTAGAGGTGTTACAACACGTCCTTCATGGAAGTGACGGTTTTCGAGATTATTGAACCCACTGGACATGATTGCCAGTGTGTTGGGCTCAAGGAAATGTTCGGGTGTAGACGCTAGTGAGTGAAAAATCAAACTCGTATTCATGCGTCATAGTTGAACCTATAGAAGTGATGGGTTAATAAGGAAGACGGTTTATGGTCAACCTATAATAATCTAACGTTTTACTAGATATTCTATTAACAATTAGTATTTAGCTAACTCATGTTTTTGAAGCTCTAGTGGATTATTATTTTAGAAAGATAGTTTTTTTTTTTTTTTTTTTTTTTTTTTTTTATTCTTGCATGAAAACTGTTTTCAAAGAGGACGGATCCCACGGTTCCTTTTCAAAAGGGATCCGCTAGTGTAACTTCCGGATCCATGGATCAGTAGTAATGTAACCGCTTTAATAAAACATAGGTTTTACGGTTATTGTACCATGAAGTATGTTTTATCCTATATTTTCTTTTAGCATGCATACATGACATCTAATGTATCACGAAAGAATATAACACATATAGATCAAAAGAAATGAAACACATAATAACACAAACATCCTAGATAAAATAGATAATCAATAATATTGCATTTCAATGCTAAGGATGATACAAAGGATTGGGTAGATGACCCCAATATAGATTAACAACACAAAGTAAATGTCTCCGTATGTGAACTTCATCATAGGGAACACAAGTGCGATGAGTGTTAGGGCGATGAGCACGAAAAGATGTAAACCATGTTGATGACGGATCTTCTTGGTTTAGGAAGAGATGGAATGAGGAGGAAGATGAAGTTTTTGAATGAGAGGAATTTTGAAATTGGAAAATTTGAAAAGTGAGGATTGAAAAAGTGGGCGTCGAGTGGGTTTATTAATAGGGAAGGAGGAATTTTGAAATTGTGTTTTGTTTTATTAAAAGAAATAAAGCATAAGCTCTATATACTATGACTATAGACGAGAAAATAACACGTATGTGAGAAACAAAGCTTCCTAACGAGCTACATGTAAATCATGTGTAAACACAAAATCTACTCAAATAAAAGCCTAGCAAATAACACTTATATACTAAACACATATCATTTAGATATAAGTAGAAAGTCATACCTCGAATGCACTTAGGAATGTCTTTACAAATGACAAATGTCACTTAGACGATTCCCCGCTTCTTTGCGCCTAAGATACCTTCTTAAGGAAGGTATTCTTGTTACCAAGCAACTCCTAAAGCTTGGTGGGTATGAGCTTTGACTAATCAATATTACAAAGAAGATTAGTGCAATTAAATGAAAAAAATATATAAAAAAAAGTTGTTATCAACTCAACATCCAAACATATAGTTTTGAAAACATGGTGTTTGTTTTATGAAAACCTTCTTTGTAGTTTTCAATTAACTATGGATCGTATCAAGTTTTTAAAGTACAATATACTTCAAGAAACTTGGTAACGAAGCTCTGATACCAATTGTGGAAAAATAGAAGGGGGGGTTGAATAGTTTTACCAATTAAAACTTCCTTTTAAACTATTTAGATCGACTTATGTCAATCTACTTGGTTGTGTGTGTTGGATGTTGATAAACAAGCATATAAAGATATGTTATGAAAAGGTCAGAGTAAGAAGCACAAAACCACAACGCGAGTATTTATAGTGGTTCGGCTACAAGGACACCTTCCTTGCCCTACTCCACTCCCCGATTCACCTACTCGAGAGTTTGTAATCACTACACCAATCTCCTTATGGCGAGAAGCCTTCACAACGTCCGCTCAATCTTTTCCGGTACAAAGCTAAATACCGAGTTCTTTCACACCAAGGCGAACCACACCTAACACAACGTCGCTTACCCTTTATACGGTGCTAGGCTAACCACCGAGTTCTTTCACACCTTAGGTGAACTACACCTTCACAACGTCGCCTACCCTTTATTAGGTACTAGGCTAAGTACCTAGTTCCATTGCAATGGAGGAACTACTACCACACTACACCAACGACTAATCCCAATGGAGATCTACCTTTACAACATCATCAAGGACATCAATATCCTTGGATCTAATGCTAGTCTATCTAGTACATCAAAACACACCATATCGAATGTACATTCTAAGGCACCTTTCACTAATGCCTTTGATTAGATCTACAAGACACCTTTCACTAATGTCTTTGATTAGATCTACAAGACACCTTTCATAATGTCTTGTGTCTTCACTTCTAAGCACCTTTCACTAATGCTTCTTGTCTTGACTTCTAAGCACCTTTCACTAATGCTTCTTGTCTTGACTTCTAAGCACCTACCACAAGTGCTTATCCTATAGACGATAGATACCCTTCACTAATATCTTCGTCTTGACACTTGAGACATCTTTCACTAATGTCTTTAACACTACGCTTCTTTGAAGAAAGAAAGGGATCATCAACAAGAGGACTTCAATAGCCTTGATGATGAGGAAGCTTGGCAACTCATGGACTTGAGCTTGCTCGACTTCAAAGGTGGTGATCTTCCTTTAAGAGGAACCTAAAGATCACACAAAACAAAACTACAAACATAGATCTCTTGGATCTATGGTTAGTGAGATTTTACTCGGGGAGAAAGTATGTTGGAGAGGGTGAAATATAATGAAGAAATGGCTCACTATTTATAGAGGAAAAACTCATCGCTTCCCGGATCCCACGGATCCTTCCACTTGGGATCCGCTAGCACAAAGCTAGGGATCCGTGGTCCGCTCCTCTTGCCCATGGGTATTTTGGGTTATGGGTCATGGGTCATGGGTTATGGGTTGATCCATGGTTTTCTATTCAGATACAATGTACCTTAAGGATACATTGAACTTGTGTAAGTGGTATATATAAAACCATGGGTTATGGGTCAAAACCATTTGCTAGTTTTATCTATTTAGTATATACTTGTTTTCACCCATTTTGGTATATACTTGTTTTTACCCATTTTAGTGTACTTAATATAAGTGTGTATTAACCCAATATGTAAACACTAGTTGTTGTACATATGTATCTAACTCATAGAGTTACTTAAACTTGTTAAGCCAATATGTAAACACTAGTTGTTGTACATGTGTATAAAATCACTTAATCTTGTTATAGTGTTTTATGTGAAAACGTAAGTGTGTTAGAAAACTATTAGTTCAAACCATTTACGTATTTTATTTGTTTCGTTAATATGATTTTACTTTTGTTATCGACAAAACATTAGAAGATCGTAAAATATAAATAAAAGTTTTTACGGCTTATTTGTATTAACAGGTAGGATAAGTCATGGGAAAATTTTAATGGGTGTAAATAGAAAGACACGAAACAAATAGATTCCTAAGTCCACAGTCACCCCGCCACTAGTCGCATTCAATCCCATAGCAAAAATCGAGGGTCATGAGTTAAGGGGTCTTCAATAATCTAATACACGAGTTAATGCATAAGAAATGTAATGTGGTGCCTCATAAACTCCATAATCTAGGCAAATGAGATGCATTAACTCGGCCTTCATCATCAATGAAAAAAGAATGTGCTATATAAAAAAATTTAAAATTTGGGTCAATTTAGCACATATTTCTATCAAAATCAACCATTTCTATCTCCCATCCCCCCACTTGAAATGTACAATGTCCCCATTGTATGAATATTGATTAAAATTTGAAAGGCGAGATAGAAATGTTCGGGTTTCTAATTTTATCCGTAACACAAAACGGATTTGTAAAAATTTGCGCCAGTTGAACAAGGCGAAAACACTAATTATAGACAAAACACTTGCTTGCATGCTTTTTTTTTGATGCAAGACAAGGTGTACATGGATATAAACAAAATGAACATAAAAAGTATCCCCCCACTTGAGATCAACTATCATCTAAACTCAATTTTCTTCAAAAAACCATTTATTCAAAACCCGCGACTTTCACTAGTGGAACCAAAATTAACCAACTGCGCCCGAACCATGGACATAAGGAAACTACCGGGTAGGCTAGGCGATAGGTGTTACGAAATAACATATATTGGGTGAACAAAATGAAAGGAAAGGCTCTGAAGGGTGTATCTAGCACTAATGGAGAGTGCAACAAAAAGGGTTTAACAGGGGGATTGACTGATCGATGTGAAAAGTCAATATACACATTATAACATGATGGGCTATTTGGGTTTAATCCTAAAATTTCCTTATATCCTAGCTGCACCGATCACACCAAGTTACCTCAGTGTAATGCTCATGATAATGGTCTCGAAAAGATATACAAGGCCACGTTCTAAAGTCTACTACAGCCACCGACACACTCATTTTTATGGTATTATGTATAAGGGAAAAATGGAAAGGCTTATCCTCACACAATGGAAATATAGGCGTGTGTGCTCGACCTAGATTAATCCAGGTTAAGTAATGAAAACATGTCAAAATTTTAAAGATGAAACATTTCTCATCAAAAACTAGAAAAATAAAGGCAAGTAAAATCAAGTGGGTGCTTATGTCTAATCCCTCCCCCTCACTTGGGTCATACTTAAGCATATAAATGAAAGATAAGAAGGGTTAGAATTGGAATAGAAAACTCCCTGGATTTGCTCGGCATGATCGAAGACTCACAAGTAAACGTGTCCCGCTTTGAGATCTATGAGCAAACTTTAATAACCTGAATTCACTTTAAGACAACCAAATGCATCATAATAGAAAAACAACAAGTAATAAAAAGAAAATGAAAAACCTAACTCACTTTCATAGGAATCACGGTTGCATTTAGCGAATGCAACAAGCCTTTTAAACCACTTGGTGTCCCAAGTGGACGAGTGAAGTCTCGTGAGGGTTTATAGGAACACACCTACAAAGTTCATTTAAAATACTAATGTTAGGATTTAGTAAATCCTTCATCACTTTGTATTAAAGATGTCGCTTGTTTCACCTCAAGTATATGTAATCGTATAAGGTAAATCACGCTCTTCTTTCATCTTTCCCACTTGTTAGTCGTAGTTATTAAAGTGTCCGCCACCTCAAGTTATGTAATCGTTAGAAAGCTCGTATTTAGTTATTTAGTTAACACCGTGAGGACGGACGGGTCTTTACCCACCGTAGATGCCCGATCCACAACCCGTAGGTGGCGATTTGTGTAAGACTATAAATACTCTCTACCTCCCAAGGTAGAGAGTTGGAGCTTATAATAATACTTTCATTTTCTCTCACTAAGTTCCCAAACCTCTAACTCTTTCTCTCTCTAAAAACCATAAGTTATACGCCTACTTGTGATCATGTATTGATGTGTTTATGAAATCCAATATGTTACAAATGGTATCAAGAGCCATGGTTTGATCATCTCTCTTACTTATCCTTGGATTTCTAGTGGTTTTATATGGTTTTTGAGTTTGAAAAAGTTTAGTGGTTTTTGCATCATTTGGATCAATTCTTGTGTTAAAGTTTGAATTTTGAGTGTACTTTTGTGTTTAGAATCATTGTAAGTGCTTGGGTTTGGATTTGGAAAGCTTGAATCACTGTGGTTGAGCTTGTTTTGGATTGAAAAGTGTGTTTTGAAGTTTTTCAAGGTAGCGACTGAGTCTCGTTGTGAATTTCTTCGTAGCGACTTGCTTTAGAATTTCTAGCGAGTTGTAGTGTTAGTCGTAGCGACTTGAGCTTAGCGACTTGTCTATTGAGACAAGTCGACAAACAAGACAAGTTAGTGGATTCTCCACTACGGCTAGCGACTTGGTGGGGTTAGCGACTTGCTTTCATTATTTCTAGCGACTTGTACTTATTGTTCTCAATGACTTGATCTTAGCGACTTGGATACTTAGCGAGTTGCTCTTTAGCGACTTGTATGCTTAGCGATTTGGTTCTTTAGCGACTTGTGTTCAAATGACTGGGTTTTAGCGACTTGTGCTTAGCGACTTGATTCACAAATGACTTGAGGTTTAGCGAGTTGCTACTTAGCGACTTGGTGCTTAGCGACTTGGTTCAAGGATTATAGCGACTTGGTTAATACTTGTTTCTAATACGGTTTTCTCTTGATTTAGTAAAATCCCGTGAAAGAATCTATTTCCGCTTTAATCATAGAGTTATAAAATCCGTGAAATCAGAAACATGTCTACCAACGTGCCTACAATCATCTCTCATCAGTCGAGGACGCTCAAGCAAATGGTTCAGACACTCGCCCACCCATGCTTGACATAACCGACTATGACTCATGGGCTCAACGAATTAGGTTGTACTTGTCTAGGAAAGGAAAATGGAGTCAACATTCTCAAGTCAATCGATGAAGGACCTTATCGATTGAGACTACAAGAGACATAATTGATATCACAGATGGAACCATGATCTTTGGATTGGATGCACCAAAGACGATGATGAGCTCAATGATAAGGAGAAAAGAGATTCGATGTCGATATCGTGGCTTCAAACATTATACTTCAAGGTCTTCCAAAAGATATCTACAAGCTTATCAATCACAACACCGAAGCCAAGGTCGTTTGGGATAATGTCAAGATGCTTCTCTCGGTTCAATTAACTAAGGAAGACAGAGAATCACAAATGTATGATGAATTTGAGCACTTCAAGATGAAACCGTAAGAGAGTATCTATGAATATTACGTGAGATTTCACAAGCTTGTGAATGATATGAGGAATATCAAATGACTATGCCAAATATTCAACCGAACTCAAAGTTTGTGAACAACATGAATCCCGAATGGCACAAGTTTGTCACCTCCGTGAAGCTAACCAAAGGATTGAAGAACACCAACTATGAGCAATCAGATGCCTTTCTTCTTCGTAATGAGAGACATGCTATGTTTGAACGAAGGATTCTTGAACAGCTCAAATCTAAGCAGGAGAAACTAGTTCATCAAATGACTCTACAACTTTTACACCAATGTTGGAATTACCACCAAAGCTTCTCAAGTCATACCCATGGGTAATGGTAATTACAAGCTCATCCCCGATCCAAGATATAAGCCTCCCGACTCAAACACACTCATGGAAAACTTCATCAATCAACTGCTCTCATGGTTAGTCAAAACATGAACTCTCTCCCACACACCAACAATAACCTCGAACAACATCCAATCCACACAATCAAGCTACTATCGAGATGGAAGGTTATGGTGCAACCAGCTCAAGAAAGGCAATATGAACAGGAAGAGGTGGAGTTGGTAGAGGATATGTGGCAAATCGTAATCGTGGAAGGAATCCAAATCAAGGACAAGCAAAGCCAATCAAATGCTACAACTGTGGTGGTGAGGACATATTGCTAGAAACCGCACATCTCCAAAACGTCCACGTAATGCGTAATACTTCAGAGACAAGATGTTGCTTGTGCAAGCTCGTGATAATGGAGCAGCTTTGGATGAAGAGGAGTTGTTGTTTCTTGTCGAGGAAATGCCAAAACCTATGATGTCGATGTTGATGAACAACCAATTCAGAAATAGGTCACAATCATCAAAATGCCTTTCAAGTAGCCGATCGTGATGCATTTGACTCGATGTCGATGATGAACCCATCGCTCAAACAATCTTCATGGCTAGCATCTCACCTATGGTCTCTCCAAAGGTCTCTTCACCACAACAGTCGGTCCATCCAAAGACTCAATCATTTCGCAGGTATTAAAACTATATGATAAAGTTGATGAGCAAAGATGATAATGAAGTACAATCTCCTGAAACTTTTGAATCGATATTGATAATGAGGGTAATAGCAATATTGTCCCATATGATCAATATGTGAAGCAAAGTGAAAGTGAGATTGTACCAAGTGATGCATCTTCTGCAATCAATGATGACTATGTTTTTATGAATACACCGCATGTGCCCCTCGATGATTCTCGTTATCTCCGAATCGAATGCCTATAAAGAACAAGTTGCTATTTATGAACAACGTGCTAAGTTTGAGTTAACTACCCGTGAGCAGTGAAATGGATGACCAAATGCGCATAATTATTAGAAAAGTAATTTTAGAGAAGAAGTGTTAAAACAAGAGTTAAATTCCTTACAAGAAAAGCTTTCTAAATCTATAAGCAAAAGCAAGAGCTTCAAGATAATGTTAAAGTGCTTAAACAAGAATTTAATGCTAAGGAATCAAAACTTTGAATGATTTTTCTAATCTAAAACTTTGAAAACAAACTTGAAAATAAGTTGTACGCACAAGGAATACCATTCAGATCGCTCACTTGATCACTAAGCATAGAGTCTTAAGCGATAAGCATAGCATTCCCTTGTTGAGGAACCTAATCCCGAGGTAGTTAAAAGGCTAGAGTCGCTCATAAGGTACTCGTATGATGGTAATGAGATTCTTAAGCCTAGGCAAACACCATCATGTGTTGGAAGCACGGAAGAGGATAGAAAATTAGATGATGCCTCTAGGAGAAAATGGATAAGAAGCTTAACGATCCTGTGTAAAAAGGAAAACATAACGATAAAACCCCATGATTACACTAAGGAAAATTGGATCTCCTTAAACAAGTTTAAGCCTCGACTCTATTAACCCCCGAACAATTGTTCGAAAAGGATATGGATATGCAAAAGTCAAAATCTTGTTGCAAAAACACTCCCTTAGGAAAATGCTCAGCAGCCATCGTGTATCCTCCAAATACACCAATGCATCTAGTTCCTAGATCGATTGCCACTAATAGCAAAACCTTAATCACCAGATGTTGTTTATCAACTATTCGTTGATTTTGAGAAGACATGTAAGAAGAGAATCACACCTGCTGTGGATAACCGAGGGGAAAGGGTTTTGAGCAAACTAAAGAATGTTATTTAACCGAGGTCATGCCTTTCTTTAAACAATTAAAAGGTCAATTTGAGAGTCTTCAAAAGGAATAAATTCGATATTAAAGAAATGGAAAAGGAATTTGATGCAATGATAGTTGAGGTCAATGATTATGAACAGAACTCAAATATAATGAAGTTGAAAGGAAGAACTTGCATATCTTAAATGAGAATTTGATTTCGAGTTGTGTTGCTCAAGATGTGTTTTATATCGTTACTAAGCACTCTATTATCGCTTCTCGATTTCATGAATTATCTATTGCATTGAAAGTTTCCCATGATCGTGTCATTGAGCTTGAAAACAAAAACTCAAAACTAAATGAGAAAATTGATCGTGATGATCACGATAATTTGGTAAAACATCTTTCTAAACTAGAAGTTGAACATTTTGATTTGCAACTAAAATATCAACATCTTAAAGAAAATGTCAAAACCTCAAATATCAAGACATCCTCAATGTTCCGTAGTTTGATGCGCTTTTTCGATAAACAAACGTGACGAATGATTCAAGCTCATTGTAACACGATCGAAAGTTGAAAGCCCAAATTTCACAATTAAAGGGTGAAAAGAACAATGTGACCGGCTCCCAAATGCCTCCTCCTTTAGATTCTCAAGATTCTCAAACTTTTCATCTTCAAAACTTGGTTAATGTTTTACAAAAGGAAAACGAGAGTTTTCTAGAAGAAAATGAAAAGGTTAAACGACACTTTAAAGAGTTATATGATTCAATGAAAGTCACTCGTGACAAGAACAACGAAAAATAACGCCTTTACAAAAGAAATTGAGAATCGAGGAGTCGTGAAAAGGAAACCGCCACTTGTCTTTAATGAGAATGTTGCATCAAAGTCATCCTCGATTGCAAATATATCGTGATCATAAATACATTCCTCCTCATCTTAGGAATAATGAACTTGTGTTTCATAACTATTTTGCTCACCTTAAGGATAGTCTAGAATGTCTCCGTGAGATTGTGGAAGAGGATTTCATAAATAAGCCGCTTGATAGAGAAATTAGGTTTGCTTGCATTCGTGCCAAACGATCTCGTGAGTCGCTAGAATGTTTAATAGCAACATGTCCTAAATCCTTAGGTGCGAAAGGTAAAGTCGTGATGCCTTGTTCTATGCCTAGTGCCAAGCATACAAACCATTCTATGCCCAGATAAAGAAAGTGAACTCTAATGTGCCTTCAAGTAGTTCGATCCCCGCACGCCTAGTTCAGAATGCAAAAGTAGATCAACCAACTAATGTTCCCATAATTCCCCTACAGAGTAATCATGACATAAAAGCAAGCGGGTCAAAGCCTCCGTGCAATACCAAGCAAGATAGGACCTCGCAAGCTAAGAATGTGCATTGGAAGAGAGAGAAGATCACCCTAGGAATATTAAGTTTGAGTTGAATAAAACGAATCGTGTTGATTCTAGTATTAGCTATAAGCGCATCGTAATTAATTCAATTCGCTACTATCCGCAAACCATGTAATGATGATCGCTTGATTTCTACTAATCATGAATGTGGTGTGAATGATTTGTCTAATGTCACAAATGCCCGCTAAAACTGTTAATGTTAAAAATCAAGCTAAGAAGGCTAAAAGGCAAAGGCGAAGAAAGTTAGAAAACAGTGGAAACCCACAGAAGGAAATTTAGTAATATAGGTTATCAATGGATACCCACCGCCGTAAGATTAATGAGTTGTGCCCTAAATTTGCTAAGTCAATGCCCACTAGAAAATGGATGCCTCATCGGTAGAACTATTCCTTAAGAAGTGAACATACTTTGAATAGGTCAAATACGGACACTAGCACCGCATCTATTTCGATGATTCCATTGTTTCTACTCGATGTGGGTGTTCCAATCATCACATTAACCAAATGGAACCCATTCTTGCATGGGGATCCCAATTATCCGCTTATCCATTCTTGTCTCGTGTTCAACCGCAGATCGCTCAAATCGCTCGTGTGGTACCGGACTCAGTCGCTCCAAGCATATGACCGAGATCGCCATGCTCATGAACTTCGTGAGTAAATTCATCGGGACTGTTAGATTCGGGAACGACCATTTTGGTGCAATTATGGGTTATGGAGATTATGTTGTTGGTAAAAGTGTAATCTCCAGGGTATATTATGTGGAAGGTCTTGGTCATAACTTGTTCTCTGTTGGTCAATTCTGTGATTCCGATCTAGAAGTGGCTTTTAGAAAACACACTTGTTTCGTTAGAGAACTTGATGGTGTGGAATTGTTAAGAGGAACTCGTGGTTCAAATCTATACACCATCTCTATCGAAGACATGATGAAGTCCTCTCCAATCGCTTGTTGTCAAAGGCTTCAAAAACAAAATCATGGTTATGGCATCGCTGCCTCAATCACTTGAACTTCGACACCATTAATAACCTTTCCGTAAAGGATCTTGTCGAGGCTTACCCAAATTAAAATATGAAAAGATCATCTTTGTTCACTTGCCAATTGGGAAAAAGCACGAAATATGCCCACAAACCAAAACCCACAAACTCAAGAATGGAAGTTCTTCATACCCTTCATATGGATCCGTGCGGACCAATGAGAGTGCAAACGATAAATGGGAAGAAATACATTCTAGTAGTTGTTGATGACTACTCTCGATTTACTTGGGTAAACTTTTTGAGGACAAAGGATGAAACTCTAGATGTCATCATCAAACTTATCAAACAACTTCAGTTCGACTCAACAATACTGTTAGAATTGTTCGAATGCACAATGGCACGTAGTTCGTTAACAAAGACTTAATTCGCTTTTATGAAAGTGTTGGAATCACCATCAAAGAAGTGTTCCACGAACTCCTCAATGTAACGGTGTAGTTGAAAGACTAAATCGAACTCTTGTGGAAGCCGCAAGAACAATGCTAATTTATTCAAAGGTTCCAATGTTTCTATGGGTCAAGCCATTGCCACCGCTTGCTACACCCAAAATCGCTCCCTTATACACACCTCTCATGGAAAACTCCATATGAACTTGTCCATAAACGAAAACCCGATCTATCCTATCTTCGTGTGTTTGGTGCTTTGTGCTATCCAACAAATGACGGTCAAGATTTAGGTAAATTAAGAGCTAAAGCGGACATTGGAGTTTTGTAGGTTATGCATCAAACAAGAAGGGTTACCGAATCTACAATAAAAGAACTCGAGATATCATGGAAACTATTCACGCCACGCTCGATGAGTCGTCCGCAAATGGCTCCAAGACAATCCAGCCTCGACCCGCATTTCAACCTTCATCAAGTAGTCCTATCGCCTCTACCCTTGTTTCAAATCCTCACCAAGAACTCCTTATGTACCTCCTTCGTAAGATGATTTGAAGAAATTATTTGATCCAATGTTTGATGAACACTATGAGCCAAGTGCTAATGATATGTCAATTCCATCAACAGAGGTCGCTTCTATCCCCGCCAATGAAGTTAACCCTTCGCCAATGTCATTAAGTCAAGAAGCGCATGTCATCGATCACTTTGTCTCATCAACAAATCATCAATCATCAAGTGTACATCATGGAATTGTTTCGCATCAATGATGGAGATAATCCTTTGCTACTCCCAAGATGCCCCTTTGAAAACATATTTGCTCCTCGAATCATCATCGTAACCATCTTCTTCGTGAGATATCGACTCGCTACTTCAGCCTCAACAACAACCACATGAACACCTTAGAAAATGGACACATGATCATCCATTGGACAACATCATTGAAACCCTCTCGCCCAAAGATCCACGTGGAAACAACTTGCAACCGATGCCTTATGGTGCTTCTTCAACTCCGTACTCTCTAAGGTCGAACCAAAAGATGTTAAACCGCCATGAATGAAGACAACCGGTTCAATGCCATGCAAGAAGAAATTCATGAGTTTGATCGACTAGATGTATGGGAATTAGTACCGCCCCAGATTGTGCTATGATCATTGCTCTAAAGTGGATCTTCAAAGTAAAACTTGATGAGCATGGTGATGTTTTAAAGAACAAGGCTCGATTGGTTGCAAAAGGATACCGCCAAGAGGAGGGTATTGACTTTGAAGAATCATTTGCTCCAGCTTGCTCGTATCGAGGCAATCGTAATCTTCTTGGCTAATGCCGCAAGTAAGAACATGGTAGTCTATCGATGGATGTAAAGACGGCTTTTCTTAACGGAGATCTTAAAGAAGTCGATACGCCACCAACCTCAAGGCTTTGTGAATCCGAGCATCCTACTCACGCTCTATCGCTTGAAGAAGGCTCTTTACGGTTTGAAGCAAGCTCCAAGGGCATGGTATGATACGCTATCAAAGTTTCTTCTATCTACCGGATTCAAAGAAAGGAGCAGCTTGATCCGACATTGTTCACCGTAAAGTCGTGCAAACATTTAATTCACGCTCAAATATATGTTGATGATATTATTTTTGCCTCGATCGACCCCAATGAATGTGACCGTTTTCAAATGAAATGGGTTCCAAATTTCAAATGTCAATGATGGGACAAATGTCATTTTTCTTGGGATTACAAATTTCACAAAGTCCCGAGGCATTTTTATAAATCAATCTAAATATGCAAATGAGATTTTAAAGAAATTTGGATTTGATTCTTGTGACCCTGCTGACACTCCCATGATAGAGCGTATTAAACCGGATGAGGACCACTCAGGATCATGGTAGACCAAACGAAATATCGTAGTATGATTGATCCCCGATGTACCTCACACCAAGAGACCGACATTCTGCTCATTGCTTGCATGTGTGCTAGATATCGTGCTAAGCCTACCAAAAGCACCTTGAAGCGGTTAAACGGGTCTTTCGGTATCTCCAAGGAACCATCAATATGGGACTTTGGTACCAAGGACACCGGTATGTCACTAATGACCTATGCGAGATGCCGATCATGCAGATGTCAAGATACACGTCAAGCACGTCCGAGGTGCTCGCTTTTGGGTGATAAGCTTGTGAGCTGGTCTTCAAAGAAACAAATGAGTACTTCTATTTCCTCTACAGAGGTTGAATACATAGCCATGTCATCTTGTTGTGCTCAAATCCTATGGATGAGATCCCAATTATCCGACTATGGCTTTGAATTCAACAAAATCCTCTGCATCGTGATAATAAAGTGCCATTGCTCTCTCATGCAACAACGCTCAACACTCAAGAGCAAAGCACATCGACATTCGACATCATTTCATCGTGGAGCAAGTAGAAAACGGTGTGGTGGAACTTTATTTTGTGAGGACCGAATACCGCTAGCGACATCTTCACCAAAGCTCTTCCTAGAGAACGCTTTGAGTTTATCCTTCCACGACTTGGTCTAAAGAGTCTTCAACCGAAACACTCAAACGCCTTCAAGAGGAAGACGAGGAGTAAAGGTCTTTCTTCATCCATCTCTTGTAAATATTTATTCGAAAAGCAAAATACAAAATTACAAAACCTTCAAAAGCAAATAGAAAAATATAAAACTTTCAAAATCCATAAAAATTGAAAATCTTGAAAATTTCAAAAAATATTGTCATCTTGTCATGTTTTTCTCGATTCGATAATATCTACGGTTTTGTGTTGTCATTCAAAGAATGACACGGACTTTAGATATTGTTCGAATGTTCATAAAAAAAATAAATATATATATATATATATATATATATATATATATATATATATTGAGAAAGTGAATCAATGGTTTATTGTCATTTCAGCAAGAACCTGCTTTTTATAGAAAGAACAGAGCCATGCTTTATCTTGTTTTTCAAATCTCATGCTCGATTCTATAAACAATTACTTACTATCTAATGAAAACTAATTGCTTTGAAAAATAACTCGGACTCAATTTTTGAAAATCATCTGACTTAACGCTTGTCAAAATCGCTATCTCTCAATCAACAACTTATGTCATTGATTGAGGGGAGAATGATTTCAATTCATCAAAAGGTTATTTGTCATACAACTGCTTTCAAAAGATACTAATGCATGTTTAATCTTTGGAGTTTAAAGTCTCATATTTGATCCTTATCGCTTAAATGTTTTCATAAGAAAGTCACATCTCCCTCAAAAGCTTTCAAAATAAATTTAATTCTACAGAGATCACAAATCTCAAATGATTTGAAAATTGTGATCGGGGAGAATTTGTGATTTAAATTGGATTTAAACTAATAATTCGATAAATGGTTTCATAAGTGTTTAGCAAGCTTTCCTCCCACATGTGCCAAACGATTTCAAATTTTCCATGCACATGTTGAGGGGAGCATCTTTTAAACCACAAAAATTGAAACGTGATTGATTTGTCTCTAAGTGTGTTCCTTCTAATATGTGCAAAACTCTTTCAAAACTCGAGGCACATATTGAGGGGAGCAAACTTATGAAAACCTCATCCTTCCCCAATATGCTTTATCTACTTGATTTGATCAGGGAAGTGATGTTGATATCTTTTAGAAAATGGTAATCAAAGAAGTTAATTCTTCCTCTTGCCTCCGTGTGCCAAAACGATTTCAAATACACGATGCACATGTTGAGGGGGAGCTCTTCTTCTAAAAATATCAAAAATAATTCAGGTACAAAATGCTTTGATAATATATCACAAGTATCTGGATTGATTTTTTAAATGGTTTTCAATTGGTTCCAACGGCAGATGAACAATACCAAATAGACCGACCAAATTTACTTTATGTATGGTGATATAAGGATGGTTAGGTTAGGTATTCGTTCCCACGATCCGCCAGAACCGGAGGGATCTACCCAGGGACAATCCACTAGATAGTGTAGAGTCCTTAGGTATGATGAAAAAGGAGAAAATGAGAAATGGGAAGAGTGCGGATCGAGATGAGCTAGTAATCGAATAAACCCAACAAGGTTCTAGTTATGAAGTCTCGTAAGCATCAAGGGTTGAAGAATGAAAAATAATTAAATGTGAAAAGGGTGAAAACAAATAGCCTCCATTTATTCAACCTTAGGGCGTAAACCGGTTCAATTCATATGCTACCGGTGGTTACCAAGGTAACATCGGTATTGAAGACAAGACATCATGGACCCAAAGGACGCACCGCACTACAACTTCCCAAGCTACTCAAGTTTCTTTTTAAGGGACTTGTTTCATTCTCACGGGAACCTACATAATCTATCGACTTTCTCTAGAGGTTGTTGATATTGAAGAAGGAGACCCTCTCCCTAGTCTCCGGCATAGGAATCAAATATGCACAATTGAGTCTAGAGCCTCGAGATCATCATAATAAATCTCTTTAGGACACTATCAATGAAGACTCTTTGTTTCACATAATGTGAAAAGAGAGATTATATTTTAAGAGTCCTACGCATTATCCTTGTGGTATTGCTGAACATCCGAGTGATATGCAAACATATTCACAATGAAGATGGAAAGCCTTCGAGCCAACATCAAACAAGCTCCTCGGTGGGTGGCATGTGAGATCTATCCAATAGATCAACCATGTGACAACCGAATGTAAACAATGGGCGATTCAATCTTTTGAATCAATCCTCGTTCGAGTTATGGATTGACGGATACCTTTGAAAACCGGTCGTTGTGCTTAAAAATCTTTTCTTTAGCACATCGATCGTGTACTAATATTTCAAAATAAAAGGTGTTTATGATTGATAATTGATTTTCATTAAAACCTTCGTTGTATTGCAAAAACAATTTATATTGAGCGGTACACGATTGTTTTTCAAATCTCTTTTCATCAATCGCTGAATCTCAATTACCGGTTCACTCACTCCGTGTTGTCTTCTTTGAGACGCTCCGCTTTGAGAACATCTAGAGCAACCGCGAAACCCTATCAAGGATATTCTTAGGAATCCTACCGATCACAAGCAAGATTTGTAATCGATCAATGGGAACCGTGGGCCATGTACCTCAATTCAACTAAAGTGATCAAAGACACGTTCGGCGCTTTATTGCTAATCATGCGCAGTACGCCCGACGCTTGCAAATGATCGTAATGAAGCGGTCAATCCATAGTTGCATGCTCACTCAACACATTCACTTCTAAAGAAATCATGATTAGTGCATTAATGACTCGATATTTTCACTCCATGCTTCGCTATCACGCCGCCAATATCATGAATCAACGAAAGCTTCCGCTACTCGATGAGAATATATCATGATCCGTAATGTGAGTATGTCGGTCCAAATGTCACAACATCACATAATACCAACACCACAATGGAAGAGTCGAGATTTATGTTAGCCGATGATCTCAATGTCGGCTCAAAACTCATCATCACGTGGATCGCTTAAAGACATCCACTTAGATTATCCAAACATGCAAAATGAAGAATCAATGACTACGAGCCATCGGGCAAAGAACATGAACAAGAATCCAAGAACAATCTTAATGTAATATCTGCTTTGTATTCAATGTATTTTGAGGTGACCTCCTTGGGGAGATTGTTAGGATTTAGTAAATCCAGTTATTAAAGTGTCGGTCACCTCAAGTATATGTAATCATTAGAAAGCTCGTAGTCGTAGTTATTTAAAGTTATTTAGTTAGTATTTAGGTTTTACCCACCGTAACACCGTGGTGGCGAGGACGGACGAGTTGTCTTTCACCCACTAAGTTCCCATGCCTCTAATCCACTAAAACCATAAGTTATCGCCTACTTGTGAGGATGGCGATTATGTTACACCATTTTGTAAGACTATAAATAACTCTTCTACCTCCCAAGGCTTCAAGATTTTTAAATTTAAGTCCGCGCCTCCTTGAGAATCCATTCGTCATTCGAGCTCATAATAATACTTCCTCATTTTCTCTCACTAAGTTCCCAAACTTCTCTATTCATATCACATCTCTATCCAAATGCTTGGTGATGTCGCCAATGTCTCTCTATTTAAAGTGGTTGCTCCATCCCAATTTCGTGAATGGTTATATTTCAATTGCCTAAAGGCTTGTGTGATCATGTAGGAATAGGTCCTTGATGTGTTTGGTGGACGAGATGTTTAAACCTTTGTAGAAAATAAGGACCAATATGGTTATATCATTCATCCATCATCTTAGCAATCTTAGAAGGAGGACAATATCTCGAATGAATGCTTTCTTTAAAAGATTCCACGTATTGATTGACCCAGTAGGAAGCATATTCATCCATCTTCTGGCTGCACCAATGAGTGTAATTGGAAACACTCTAAGCATTAATGCATCTTGAGAAACTACTGGAGTGTGGAAAAGATCTGCGATCTCCAATACTCTTCACACATGAAGGTGGGCATCTTCATCATTAGTTCCCACGAAAAGCTTTTGTATAAGGTCCCTCATGAACTGGCAGCTGACCTCAAACTCGATGTCATCATTAAACTCGGGATATACGATGCCCGATCTTTGGTTACCTTGAGTCAAAGCAATATATTCTTCCATAGTGAGCATGTCAAAACACGAATCTTCCATATCACGAAATATCAAAAATAAACAAAAAGCAAAAGAAGAGAAAAGAAAAGTAAAACAAAAATAAAAGAAAATAAAAGAAAACATAAATTAAAATTCTAAATAGCTCCCAAGGCAAAAAACTTGATGCGTGTTTCTTGACCATGTCTTAAATTTATAGTTTCTCGTTATACCTATGGTCTACCCTAGTGCACTAACGAGCAGTGTACCCGGTCGTGTGTAGTGTAGTATTCGGTAAAATCGAGGTCGTCCCAAAAGCTACGTGGATTGGAAATTAACTTAAGTCTATGTCACGATTTTAATTGCTTTTAAGATGGAAATAATAAAACTAACTAATAAAACAAGGAAATAAAAGAAAGCAGATAAAGGCAAGAGTTGTAATCAATGAAGAAGAGTGGTGCTAACCTAGTTAATCCTCCTAGCTAGTTATGTCTCGTCTACTTACTTCTAATTACTTTAGGTGGGGTCAAAGTCGAGAGGACAACATTTGGTCAATTCGCCTAACCTATCGACAAAGATGCCACCACAGAGAAATCGGTAGCACCGTCATAAGTCCTGTTGTTCCCGGTCCCCTAAGCCGAGTCATTAAGTACCGCTACATGCTAGATTTATAACGGTGAGTGCCCGGCCGTTAGGAACTTTCACATTCACCCCTAATTCTTAAGTTCATCCAAGCGATAGGTGATCGGTTGGTCAAATCGCACAAGTAGAAAGGGTCGTCGGGTTGGTCATATCTTACCCTTCCCGTCTCGATCCGCTCACCTAGGGTTCGATTGGTCATATCTCCTAGGCACTTGGCCTCTACCGCCATTCAAAACTACCGAACCAAGGGTGGCTACCAATAAACTATGCATGCATACATTTAGAAATAATTGTACGGAAGTAAAGTAAATGCAAACAAAACAATTAAAGAATCATAACTAGGCCGACACCGGGTGCTTAGCCAAACATATAATAAATCATACCAACAAAATGAATAAATCATAAATTGAATTGAACATAATGTTTGATACAAATTACTTGATGTAGAGCTAATAATGATGATGATTGAGAGTGAATTATTCCTTCAAACCGGCTTCTGACTTTGGAAAATGCTCGAGTGGTGCCTAATCGACCCCTAGAGAGGGGTGAAGAGAGATGCTTAAAATGCGATTTAGGGTCTGTATTTATAGGCCCAGACATGGTTACTGGCGTAACCATAAGGGCTAATTACGCCATAACTAATAACTGCAAAGAAATCCGGATCTTGAAAAATTACGTCGTCGTAAATTATTTAGTTACGCCTTAACTAAGTCACCTTAATATCAACTTACTTTTCATGGTAACATCTTTATCTTGAAACTTATTTGCACTAGTTGTTGCTTTTGGCCCTAAAGTAGCGTTGATTCAAATTAAGTCCAAAAGCCTTAATAATACTTAAGGTTTCACCCTCGTCGTTCTTGATATATTTATACTTGGTCCTCGAGTGAATAAAATAAATATTAACTTGCCGCTTCCAGTCCCTGGACTTCAAAACTTTGTGCCCAAGTAATTAATTACGGCGTAACTAATTATCCAAGTTACGTCGTAATCCTTTGTATGCTCATGATTATCCACTTCGAAATTATCTCAACGGCGTAACTAATTTACCATGTTACGCCGTAACCTTCACATAAATAATTACGACGTAACTTTAAGAAATGGTTACGCCGTATCCTTCAAAGCTCATATTTACGTCGTAACCTTATTAGCAAGTTACGACATAATCTTCACATAAAATCCAAAGGCCCTCGTAAATTCATCTTTAGAACATATATTTGGCCTTTTCTCACACCTTTTCCGCTCCAACGCCTCATTTATCCTGAAATGTAAATATGAATGAATATGAAAGAATTAAGTATCATATTAATACAAATGAGGCCATAAACACGGGAATTTGATATATAAAAGATCAGGCTAATTTGATGTTATCAATGTTGGCTCTAGAAGGTTTTTCATCTTCATTGTGAATATGTAAACATATCACTCAGATTTTCTGGCAATACCACAAGGATAATGCGTAGAACTCTTAAGATATATTCTCACTTTCCACATTGTGTGAAACAGTGAGTCTTCATTGATTGTGTCCTAGTGAGATTTATTGATGATCTCGTGGCTCTAGACTCAATAGTGCACATTTGGTTCCTATGCGGAGACTAGGGAGAGGGTCTCCTTCTTCAATATCAACAATCTCTAAGAGAAAGTCGATAGATTATGTAGGTTCCCGTAAGAATGAAACAAGCCCTTTTAAGAGGAACTTGAGTATCTTAGGAAGTTGTAGTGCGATGCGCCACGGGTCCATGACGTCTTGTCTTCAATATCGGTGTTACCTTGGTAACCACCAAGAGCATATGAATTGAACCCGTTCACCGCCTAAGGTTAACATAATGGAGGCTATTTCTTTTCACCCTTTTCTCATTCATTTCTTTTCATTCTTTAACCCCTTTAGTGCTTACCGAGATTTCACAACTAGAACCTTGTTGGGTTTGTTCCAGTTCTAGTTCTATCTTAGTCCGCACTCTTCCCATTTCTCAGTTTTCTCCTTTTTCCATCATACCTAAGGACTTCTACACTATCTAGTGGATTGTCCCTGGGTAGATCCCTCCGGCTCTGGCGGGATCGTGGGAACGAATACCTAACCTAACCATCCTTATATCTCCATGCATAAAGTAAATTTGGTCGGTCTTTTGGTATTGTTCTTCTGCCATTGAAACCAATTGAAAACCATTTGAAGATCAATCCAGGCACTTGTGATACAAGATCAAAGCATTTTGTACCTGAATTGTTTTTGATATTTTAGAAAAGCTCAGAACACCCCAACCCGACAAGGGTAGAAGTGTCACGATACGGTGTCATATCGAGCGCATAATTAAAATCTTTACAAGCGAAAACCTCAAAAATGAAGTATCAAATAAGATAAACAATTGGTGACAAGGAAATACAATATCAAAATGAAATGAAGTCTCAAAGCAAAAGCTCTTCAAGATAAGTCCAAATAATAAGGTAACTAGGGTTGGTCCACTCGGATACTCTAACTCTCACCCATCAAGCCCATCTTCAAACCTAAACCCCGCCGCAGAAAAGAAATGCTACCGAGCTTAAAAAGCCCAAGTGAATGATATAACAGAACGAAAGCTAGACAAAAGCGTAAATACGGAATGAAACAAAGGATCAATAGTAAGGTTACAACGAAAGGAACAATGAGTCAATGAGGATCCTGCAGAACACAATTATACGAGATATCCAAAACACATATAACAAGGAGAACGAAGCAAAGCAAAGCATCTATGACATATATACAAGCACATACAAACCAGCATACAAACACCTGAAACATAAGCAAGCATAGCAGGGCGTCGCATCCACTCAATCATAAGAATAGCATGCAATCATATCGTGCAATCGAAAGTATACAAATCAAACGAACTCTACTGTAAAGCGAAGCAATTAAATAATAAGTGAGCATGGCAATCACATGTGTCGAACCCTTAGTTGAAAACATAACGAAGATTATAATAAAGTAAGTACTATTGATAAAAAAAACATGGCGATCATACGTAACAAGTAGGAATACAATATGAACATTATAATTAAATGAATTAGGGACATAGCAGGCAATTAAACAAGTTAACAAGCCAGACGTCATAAGTTGAACCATTTACCCAAGCAAACGGTAGCATAGACAGAAATGTAAACATGACAGGTCAATCAACAAGCAGATAAGGACACCACGGATAGTCATAGTCCATGAGATTAACTGAACGTAGTACACATAATAAACAGACAAAACTATCGATTACACATCGGCATGGTCACCAGACAAATCAAAAGGATCCCAAAACAGTAAGGTCACATATCATCGGTTGAAAACAGTGCTTTCTCGATAACCACATATTAATCACATAATAGCGGGATAATCGGTAGTCACATAAAACATAAATAGCATAAACAAATCCAATAAACATAATAATAACCCGATGCGTGAATGGAGCGATAGTCCAAGTAACGGAATGAGAGTGTAACGATCAAAGCAATGGAACATATATATCTTGGTAGTAGAGTGAGTCATATAAGGGTATTGGGTAAAGGCGGTCAATTTAGAATATGGTGCGTTGGGAGTCCGAGAAGGTACAATATAGGTATATCAAAAGTGTAAGGTTTGTCGAAATCTATCCCGAGCCAACAAAACAAATCAATATCAACAGTGGCAATAGTCGCCATTAGTATCCAATAGTAGCCATTGTATTCGGAGGGTGACCTCGGAATACCAAACCAATAGGAGGGAGACCTCAAGAACCAATGGAGTAGCTAGCTCAGATCGTGAAGACGCCAGATGCACACCCACGTCATTCACCGCATGATCATAACATATCGAGATAACGAACAAATCTAGGATGCATCCATACCCTATGAGACGAGATAGTGGCCATACAATATATATATCGAGCTCATAATCGAGATATGAGAAAGGGACGGTGTGGAACATCACTCAACCACACTAGAGTCATGCCATTGGTGCATCAATGACACGCCATGTTACCTTCATGGCTGGGAACAATATTTGCTCGGTATCAATCAAGGTCAAAGCATTATCATATCATAAGGGTTCATAACAAAGGTTCATATCAAAGTCCATATCATAAGTCCATATCGAGGTACATATCACAAGTTCATATCAAAGGCTCATAATCAAGGTTCATAATCAAATGTTCATAATCAAACAGTTCACATAGAGATCCAATCAAAGGAACATAGCAAAGTTATAGAAACCTTAATAAAAGGCTCCGAGCAAAGGATAACAGCTCAAAACCAATATCGAAAGATGTAAAAGAATCATGAGAAACCCCATCGAAAAGGGATAGAATATCTGACCTCGGTCAAGCAAGCAAAATAGGAAGGTGGTCACACGATGAATCAATCCGCCGTCCGGAACCTATGAATTAGATAACGCTTATTAAATTGAGTCCCTGGGGGGGTGATTGTAACACCCTAGGCAAATCCTACATCGGTTTGTGGCTCGGAGAGATCTTGGGCTCATAAGATAACATTCGCCTTACAATGACACAACGCTTTGTGGTTCATCGCGGGTGGAGTTCTTAGGAACCGCGCTTAAGCGTGCTCATGAGAGTAATACTGGCTTGGGTGACCTGCCGGAAGTCTTCAAATGAGGCCACAAAACAAAGCCGTGAGCCTACGCAAAGCGGACAATATTGTGGTCCGATAAGGCGGGTGTTACAAGTGGTATCAAAGCCACTCTGAGCCGCTCGGGATGGTGGGCAAACCTCATCGAGGACGATGAGTCCCTAAGGGGGGGTGATTGTAACACCCAGGCAAATCCTACATCGGCCGTGGCTCAGAGAGATCTTGGGCTCATAAGATAACATTCGCCTTTACAATGACACAACGCGTTTTGTGGTCTCTGGGGGTGGAGTTCTTAGGGCTGGCGCTTAAGCGTGCTCATGTGAGTAGTAATCGGCTTGGGTGACCCGCCGGAAGTCTTCAAACGAGGCCACAAAACAAAGCCGTGAGCCTACAGGCAAAGCGGACAATATTGTGGTCCGATAAGGCGGGTGTTACAAGCTCCTCAACATGTGCATCATATGTTTGAAACCGCTTTAGCACATGGAGGCAAGAGGACCTAGAAATCTCATTTTAAGAATGGGAATTCAATTCTTTGATCAACATTTTCTAATATAATCATCATCACTTTCCCGATCAAAATTAGTATTTTAAATACTTTGTTGAAGATACTTTGGGAAAGGATGTGGTTTTCAAAAGATTGCTCCCTCTTGATGTGAAGAATTTTTGATACATTTTAGAGCTTACATGGGGAATATGATGCAAAATTCACGATCATTGTAGCCAATGAAACCTTTTAAAGTTACAATCAAGATACTCTTATGAAAAGAACTTTTAGTTTTGTTAACTTTTCGAAATGCTCCCCCTCAATGTGTGCTTCGATACTCGAAAAGGTTTAGCACATATGAGAAAAGATGCCAATGTATTGAGCCTTGAAGATCACGTTTTATCAGATTGCATATTTATATCACATTTTCTCCCCCGATCAAAAATTTCAAATCCTTTGAGATTTTGGATCTCAAGTGATTTAAATATGTAAGAAAAATCTAGTTGGAGAAAAATGTGTCCGGTTTTATTTGTTCTGAAACAAAACACTCCTAAATTCCCTCTTCAAAACAAGAGGGAAACTACAAACCATAACCTATCACTACTATATAGATTATAGTTATTGTTGTTTATAGTACAATCATGTTGGGTTTTAGGTTCCACTGAGAAGAATTACACTAAGTGTGGAAATCACGGCTAGTTCAATTGAAACCACGGATAGTTCAATGATAACCACTGCAAAGTTAAACCACGACTAGTAGAATTGTGAAACCACGGATAGTATAATTATAATCACTACTAGTTATTAAGTCGGTTTAATGTTTTGTATTAGATAAGTATGGAAAGGATATTTATCTTGTAGAATATGTATTGTATATTTTAAAGGACTCCTTAGCCTATAAAAGGAGGTCCTAGGTTAGATTAGATATCGTGTTTTTGATATATCTAAGGTCGATACACTTCAAGGTTGTAAAACCCTAATCTTTGTTTAGAGTATTCGTTATTAATATAATTGAGGTGTTTAAGTTATTATTCGTTCTTCTTCTTAAGGTTAAATATTATATTTAGCGTAATATTTAATAAGTAATTGTTAAGTCGGTTTCTATGAGGATCGTTTGCTCAACTGGGATCAACAAGTGGTATCGAGCTTGTGATCTAGAAACCGAAATCAAGAAGAAGTCTAGTTAAGTTCTATTCAAGAAAGTAAGATGTCTGACGAAACTCATATGGTTACTGCATCAAAGATGCCCATGCTGAAGCAGGGTGAGTATCAGGTATGGAGAATGCGAATGAGGCAATACATTCGCATGATTTATTACACCATCTGGGATGTTGAGAATGGTGATACTCTTCCTAAGAAGGGTGATGATGGTAAGGAAATAAGCATTGTTAGTGAGGTTGACAAGGCTAGAAGGAAGTTGGAGATTAAAGCTCATAGTATTCTCAGTATGGGAATACCTAATGAGTATGCATTGGACTTTGAGCGGTATGAGACGACTAAGGAATTAATGGATGCCATTGAAACAAGATTTCTTTGGTAATGAAGCTACCAAGAAATCCAGAAAAACATGCTCAGCGTCGACTTGAAAACTTCAACGCTCTCGGTGGAGAAAAACTTGATGGCACTTATAACAGATCGCAGAAACCGATCACCAACTGAAATTGGTGGACTACAAAGTTGCTCAAGAAGATATAAATCTCAATATCATGAAGTTTGTCACACAATGGGTTGTGCATCTTGTTGTGTGGAGGAACAAAGATGATTTTGAAAAGATGACTCGGACAATCTCTACAACAACACGAAAGTTTATGAGTGCGAAAAGAACATAGTCGACTCATCCTCATCAACACAAAACATTGCTTTTGTGTCTCGAGGCATAGGAATTCTCGGGATGTTTCCACTCATCGCTTATGAAGTATCCATCGCTATTGCTAATAATACCATTTATTAGTGATAATGTTAGTGATGGTGCCATCTGCTTTCCTAGTGATCTCACGCCAAGTGTTCTTGTACTAAATCGGGATCGGATCAAATTGATCCTGATGATCTTGATGAAATCAATCTTCAATGGCAAATGGTAATGTTAACACTGCAAGCTAGGAAGTTCTTGCGAAGGACTGGTAGACAGGTCAAATATGATGGTCAAAGAAGAGCTGGATTTGACAAAATCAAGATGGAGTGCTTTAACTGCAAGAAGAAGGGTCACTTTGCTAGGGAATGTCGAGCTCCTAAGAGGATTGAAGGCATCGAAGCCATTGAAGAGCTGATTCTTCTTGACATTGGTTGCTCAAGATGGTATTGGTGATTATGACCGGGTGATCGATTGAAGAAGGTCCTAATGCGACTTTTCTTGCTAGTAAAGCTTCAAAAGAGCATAACTTTGCTCTTATGGCCTATGCTTCATCTTCGGTTTAGATTACGAGGTATCTAATGATTCTAAAAATTATACTTGTTCTTTTAAATCATGTCAAGATAACTTAGAATCTCTTAAAGCTATTAATGAGAGTCGAGAAAAGAGGTAGAAAGACTTTCACTAGATAACTTAGGATATAAAGTTGGTCTAGAAAGTGTTGAAGAGAAACTTAAATTACAGATTAAATGTGAGTTTGAGTATGTAGATAAGATTAACATACTAGGTGGTGAAATAGATCTTAAGGACAATGAAATTAAAGTACTTATACATAAACTAGAAGAAGCGAGAGTGTAAAACAAGAAGCTTTAGCGAGAAAAGAAAACATATTGTTAGGGTTGCAAAGAACACAATATGCTTCTAATTTAGTTAATAAGCCAATTGGACAAAAATTGTTCAAAGAAGGAACTCGCCTAGGTTACAACAATATGCCACCACCATCTCTAATGAAACATGCACCACCTACAAAAGAACTATCATTTAGCGGTGAATTCGGTTTCAACAAACACATAGGAGAGATTAGTAAGATGGAATCACCTAAGATAGGTTCTGATAAATTAGATGAGTTCTATGGGTGAACTCACTTTCTTTTTGGGGCTACAGGTTCAACAAAGGACTAATGGTATTTTCATTAGTCAATACAAGTATGTAGACGATATTTTGAAGAAGTTTGGGTTTTAGGATGTAAAGAGTGCTAGTACACCAATGGAGACTCAAAACCACATGTTACAGATGATGGAAGTCCCAAAGTTGATTTGAAGTTGTATAGGTCCATGATTGGATCTTTTATGTATCTCACTGCATCTAGGCCATATATTATGTTCTCAATAAGTGTGTGCAAGATTCCAAGTCAAATCAAACATACACACTTGAATGTTGTGAAGAGAATTTTTAGATACCTTAAAGGTCATCCTAAATTGGGCTTTTGGTATTCTAAGGATTCAGCATTTGATTTGGTGGCCTATCTGATAAAGGATTATCTTGGAGCTAGTTTGGATAGGAAGTCTACTACTGGAGGATGTCAGTTTTTGGGAAGCAGGTTAATCTCATGGCAGTGTAAGAAGAAGACAATTGTGGCAAATTCTACAACTGAAGTTGAGTATGTAGTTGCTGCTAGTTACTATGGTCAAGTGCTTTGGATTCGGAATCAATTGTTGGAATTTGGGTACAATTTTATGCATACTAAGATTTACATTGATAATAACAGTACAATATGCATAATTAAAAATCCTGTTTTGCATTCTAGAACTAAACATATTGAGATAAGGCATCATTTTATTAGAGATTGTAATGAGAAAAGGTTAATTCAAATGGTAAAATCTATCTTGATTTCAATGTTGCCGATCTTCTCACTAAAGCTTTTGATGTGGGAGGTTTCATATCTTGTAGTCGATATTGGAATGATAAATCTCTAAGTCTCAAATTTGTTTTGTAAAAGTTTGTAAAATTCGTGTACTATTATTAGTTGATCTTAGTATTGTTTGTTTTGGTCTAACCACTGTTAATATTGTTCTATCCACTGCTTGTTTCTTTGTGTTCCCACTAACTATTTTGCAGAGAAAAGGAATTAAAATAACCACTAGTATGTTGGAATGAACTTAAAAGACAAACATGGTATTATTATTATTCATAAAACTGCATACATAGATGCGCTTATTACAACCATGGTGAACATACAACCACAGACTACTTCAACAGACAACTTCCTAACCAAACCTCTAAGGACACCGACCACAACTTCCCCACACCACCTAAGGCTTCTTAGCAATGCCCCACTGGCATCTCCTTCGAACCCTTGGTCCACCAATAGCGCCCACACTTTGGGGCAAGCAAGCCCAATCACCCTTCCTCCGATGGGTGGTGATGATGATGATGGACCCTCCGGTGGAGGTGGTGCGGACAATAGTGCTTGCGAGGTGGTGCTTGAAGTTCTTCTGGTGGAATTATTGCAGCAAGGGGAGGAACAACAAGGATTCTTGAAGAAGTTTCATCATCTGTACCTTCATATGGAGACACATAACTTGGCATGGAACTTAGGTCTGAGCTGGATTCTTTGATGATAGCATCTTGAGGACTTGGTTGGATTGCAGAAGGTCTAGCAGCTGAAGGGTGAGGGATGTGTTCCTTGGTGGAAAATAGTTGTTCCAACCACCTTTAGAAGAACCTGAGTGAGTTCTTTTCCTTGATGAAACCTCTTCCTCAACCCTACCTGGGTGAGTCCTAACAAACTCCTCCCAGACACTCTCAGAAGAAGAGCTATCTGTTGAAAGGTTGATTGGATTTGAGTTACTCATGATCTTTGGTGAAGATGGTGTTTGCAAGTATTTTTAGTGAGAGAATTTTGGGAATGTAAGTGATATTGGTGATATGTGAGTAAGATGGTATTTAATAGAGTAAATATGAAATCAGGGAGTTAAATGTGGGGAAGGTGTAAGTTGTTGAGGAGTAAATGAAGTCTTTGACTTTGGTAGACGGATAATGACTTGGAGTTGACCCTTTGACTGGGTGTTTAGATGTATTTTAACCACTGCCAGTACAAATTTTTGAAACCACTTCTAGTTATTTCTAACCACTGCTAACCTTAACCATGTTGCAAGTGTTTGGTTTATGTTTGTGATGTGCAGGTATGAAGGACTTTTGTACAATTTGGAGCTTTTCGTAGCTGTTGCTGTGTTTAGTTAAAAAAAAAAAAAAAAAAACAACAAATTCATTCATACGAATGCTCTACTTCACTATTCTTGGCTTGGCTTTGGTTGTTTGTAGTATTTGTCACATTAGAGAATGATTTTTGTATCCATGCTAGAGCATTTCAAACCACCGCTAGTGGTTTTCAATCTACTGTCAAAAGTTTGCTGCTAATAGATACTTGAGGGGCTGTTTTGTAACTTTGGTGATTTCGTATTTATTTCCCCAAATCACTGCGAGATCATTTAATTGATTCTCAAATCCCTTCCAAATTGGCGCCTAACACAACCCTAACCACTCCTGTTAGGATCGAAAATATATAAGATTTATGTGGTTCAGGAGGTCGGGGTTGGTGATTGAAGATGAAAGTATTCATCTTTCTTGAGAGAGAAACTAGAGAGAGGGAGGAGAAAACAAAGACTTTTATTAAGAAAACACACACTACACCTTTAGCCTAATGATTCACCTCACCCCTCATGGAGAGTCATGAGGGGTATTTGTAGGCTCAACAAACCTTGACTTTTCCACTTAAACGATACTAGTCCCTATGGGCAAAGTATACTACGCATCTAGTCCAATTCACGTAAGTGACGTTATCTTTATAAAAAGCGAGGCTAACAACTCCCAATGCTTTATTCACAATCACACATCATATCACTTCACTAATCACAATGCCGTCACTATATTCCAAAACCCATAACCTATTTGCTTATTTGATAAAAACAATCAATCGAGGGCTTTCATTAGATGATTGATTTCCTTAACCACGCCCATCCACTTTGCATTAATCAGAGCACCAACAATCCAAAAGACTTATGTTCATCAATTTTGGTGGAATCTTTGAGATCCGAGAGAGATGGATTAGAGGTTCTTAGGACGGTTGTGGATGAGAATGAGATTTTGGTCAATGAGGGTGTAATTAGGACTGTTCTGAAGTTAGAGGATGATGATGGGGTGATTAATCTTTCTGATGCTGCTATTGTTGAAGGGTTAGATAGATTAGGTTATGAAATGAGAGAAGATAGAACTAAACTTCATAAAGGTCTGTTTTCACCTCAGTGGAAGTTTTTGATCCACACTTTTTTATGTGTGTAATTAATAAGACCACAGGGTTTGATGATTTTCCTTCCAAAATTGCATCTGCCATTATTTGTCTTTCTGAAGGGAGGAAATTTAATTGGTCTAGCATGATTTTTGAGGGCTTTTTGAAGAACATTAGGGAGAAGGGTAAGTATTACTTGTACCCTAGGTTTGTTCGACTAATTCTGGATAGTCAGATTGTAGACCCTCTTGATCATCATAGGGAGTATGAGGTTCATTTTATGCTTCCTAAAGTTTTTGCACACATGAGGCATAAGAATCCAAATTTTCTTGGTAGAGTCACACCATTGTTTCCTAATATGCTAGCTTTACGGATGTTCTGACTTTGATGATGTTCTGAACCACAACCTTCCCAACCCATCGGTGTTGAAATCCTCGCCATTACAACTCGAATCCCCGCCATCACACTTGAACACAATGTCGACCACCCCAACCCATTGTTGAACCTATACCATCAATGTCTTCCCCAATAGAATTATGTTTACTAGGAGGAGGAGAAAGGTCACTCACTACCTCGGTGGGTGTTAGTGGTGTAGCTAATGAGGTCACACAAGAAGTGGAGGTGACATGTTTGGAAGGGCTTCCACCATCGACTCATGCTTAGATGCTAGTCAGGAAAGTGGGATCATACATAAGACCCAACCTTTGGCAACTCCTAATGTGGAGAGTTCCTTTGAACTCAACACAAGTGGAGGAATCCCTAGCCAACTGGCTAATCTAGGGTGCATAGATGATCGGACTAGGTCTGATGCTATGTTTTCTTTACCCAAGGATTCACCTCTCGAGGCGGGTTACACACCAGTGATGAGGTAGTTTGGAACATGGTATTGAATCGACGGATCCTACTCGGTGCACCGATGACTTTTCCAATGAACCACCTCTCGGACCGCTTAACACAGTGAAGTGGGAGGATATTCTTGAACATTTAAAGGAATTGGTGGTTAAATGTACCACAATGGAGGCACCATCTCTAGTTGATTGGTTCCAACCGTCGAGTTATCTCACACAAGCTAGCCACTGTGAATGGCTAACCGTAAGAAACTTAAAACAGTTCGGACACCAATGCAATGAAGATCGGGAGTATATAGTGTTTCCCGTGTCGTTATGTCCCAACGAGTACATGCGATGAATCACCAAACGAATAGTGATCGAGAGGATTTGAAAGGAAAGAGTTGATTGATTATGAACAATTATACCTAAAGGAAAAGTTTATAAATTACAGGGGCTTAAATGCAAATTAAAGAAAATTAAAAGATAAAATATATTAAATAAACGCTATCACTATTTGCAAAATGATGTTTTGATTTTCTTTTATAAAACTTAAATTAAAAACTACGTGACGTACAAAAGAAAATGTGAAACTTAAACAATATTAATCCTAAAAATATGAAAATGACATTTTACAAACCTAATGATAAGAGAAAATTTTAGAAAAAGAAAATTATTTTATTACTATTTATCTAATTATTATTAATTAAAACTATTTTAACTATTTAATTATACCCTAAAATACAAGAAAATATGAAATAAAGCTAGAAAAATGAAATTATGACTTAGAAAAATCTAAAATAACTAAAGAGAATTTTCAAAACTAATTTTGTATTTTTATGATTATTTTCTATTTTCTATGAATTAAAACTATTTAAAACTACTTAAATTGCTTAAAATACAAATTTAACTAAGAAAAATCTGGAAAAATATTTTTTGACTTTTTATATTTATCTTAACATAGGAAAAATGAAAACTTATTTTTTGAAGTTTTTCGATTTAATTGTATTAAAAGCTAATTAAAATGGCTTAAAAGCGATTAAAATGAAGAAAAATAGCAAACTGACCTAGAAAAATCTGAAAAATTCAAGAAAAGTCTAAAATAATATACTGAATCTAAGAAAAATATGAAAACAGTAGCTTGTGTGTGAGAAAATGAAACTGCAATCACAAGTGCTTAAGAATAAGCACTCCAAATAAGCCAAAAGCTACAAATGAGCACCAAACTGATACAGAAGCTATAATATGTTAAAACTACTTAAAAACAACTTATTACAACTATCCTAAACCTATGAATTGCAAACTGCTATGATTTGATTATTTGAAATCCAAGTACTAAAACAGATTTTGGGTGCTACTTTGAAGCTTGAGAATAAGCTACCCAATAAGTGGAAATCAAAACCAAAAGTTGGAACCTAAACTAGACCTCGGCTAGCTACCTATAAACCAAAGACCGAGACCGGACAAGCTCTTATGAGCTTTTGACAAGATCTGCAAGAACACATGCACACTCGGTTTTCTTGTATGCCTGGCAAATAAGCCCTAATTGACAAGTGTTTTGAAGCTTTACAAAATTTACAAAATCTACAAAATGATATTAAGAAACTAGACCAGTTGAAGTTTTAAGACCAAAGTTTCACTTGATTTGAACCAAAATGAGTCCATGAAAAATCATCCAAGGTGGGTACAAACCGAGATTTTCAACTGTTTGACTTTTGAAATTTTGAAAGTTTGACTTTTATGAGATTTGATGCTAATCTATCAACGATTATGATGTTTTGAGCTATTATAGGACTTAATTAAGCTACTCCTATCTATTATGAATACAATGCAAGCTTTGGCTTTTGAAATTTCCAACATATATGATCTTAAGACGATTACGATGATTTTGACTTTTGAGCAATAAGGTGCAAAGTTAAGACGGATATGAGTCAAATGACCTATATTAAGACTAAATGTGTAAATGTCAAGTACAAACCAAAGCTCAATCTCAATTAATCCCATCGATCCAAACACAACTTATACAACTGTTTTTGTAAATGATTTTACTTAAATGATTAAGCGACTTATACTATCACTGAAACTTGATTAACTATGACTTAATGACGCTTAAATGAGCAAGTATAAACTAAAACTTAGCAACAAATCAAGACAGATATCAATGTGTAAACTCACTTGTGTCCACAACCACTATGGCTTGCAACCGATATTAAAGTACCACTATCCTAAATCATATCAACCCCAATTCTCACTTAGAATCATCCCAAATCCAACACCGCATCATCCATATCCATTTCCATACCGCTAACTAAAATCTCTTCTCGGTTGACTTTTGTTGACCAAAACCAAACTTGCTTAAAATTGAATTGTGAGCTTATCAAAAGCTATCGAGAGCTTATATAAGCTTATTTGAACTTAAATAGAAGCTATTAGAAGCTTGAATGTAGGAATTTGAAATTAAAATTTTAAACAAGAAAGCATAAAACTTGAAACCATACTAAAACTTTGAATTGAAACTTGAAAATGCATTACAATGATTATCCAACTAAAGTTTAATACATAAAACCGAAATTACAAGTTTTTGGCTTAAACTAAAACAGTTATATAAAAAGCGACATATAGGAATTTTAAAACTAAAATCTACCACTCTTCTCTTTCATCTTCCTCCTTTTTATAGAAAATGTGCTTCCACTGACTTGATCATTTCCACTTTAAGATAGCCATTGGATCGACTTGAAAAGATTTTAGCCGTTTGATCACTTTTTGGCGCCAAAATGCATATATGCCAGTGGGGGTTGAGTGAAATGGAGGAGGGGGCATTAAATGCATCTTGGATGGTTGTTGAGGTGGGGAACAAGGAAAGGTGAAGGTGAGCTGGAGGAGAGGTGAGGTTGAGTGTAAGCAGGTGAGCAGGTGAAGAGAAGAAGATTTGGCGGGCAAGGGGTGTTTGACTGGAATAGTTGACTGGGGGAAGTATTATTGGAAGGGGTCAAAAGGCGGGGGTCAAAGGATATGGCGGTCGAAGGGTTTTGATAGGGTCCAAATGGGTTTTGACAAGGTTATTAATACAAGGACTTGATTTGCAATTTCGAAAGACCAAGGACCAAAGTCGCCAATTTTGCAAAGTTGTTTCAAGGGATTAAAATGACAAGTTCCAATAGTACAAGGACCAAAATAAACATTTTCAAAATTCCAAGGACTATTTTGCCAAATTTGAAACTTGAAGGACCACACTTGTAATTTCTCAAAACTTTTGACATTTTCACCAAAGGACTAATTTTGACAAGTTATGATTTAAAAGGACCTTTGGTGATTTTTCTTTTGAAATAAGTGCTCAAGGACTATTTCGACAACTTTTGAAACTTGGGGACCTGAACCGCCAATTATGCAAACTTAGCTCATTTTCATCGATTTTAAACATTTTGCATCCGAAACATATAAAATGCAATTTTGGAATATTTTCGATATTTTGATGCATTCGAGTATTTTAAATGTTTTGCGATTCGATTGACCAAAATGATGAGTATTTACACACTCATCAATCCCCACACTAAACTATTGCTAGTCCCTAGCAATCTTTTGAGAAAAACTTAATGGATTTGAATCTCTTTACCAAAAGCCATTACTTCTAGAGTAGCCAAATGTTTTAGTTCAAGTAAGAACCATGGTACATCGATAACCATGTGATTTTGAGCAAACCACCGACTTCAACGGATTTGATTTGTCTTTACCGAAGCCGTTTGCTTCGGACTAGCCAACTCTTAGATAAATTATCAATATTATCTTTGGTGAGTCGATTACCAATTATGGTTTTCCATCGCCTTTACCACAAGCCATAAACTTGCGGGCTAGCCAACTCTTCACTAATTAAAGATATGGTGAAATGAATACCATACAATTTTGGGCAAATTGCAAGCCGTCAACGGTTTGAGATATCTTTACCAAGAGCCGTTTGCTCTGGATTAGCCAATCCTTTTGTTTATTAGACATGGCGGATCGATAACTATAAGTTGAGTAAGTGCAAAACACTTACTCCAAAAAAAAAAAAAAATTGGCCAAAACGGGAATTGGGTGGTATAATTACATGATAAAATTAGTGAGAATTCCCCACACTTAGAAATGAATATTGCCCTCAATATTCAAACCGTGATTATGCCGAAACCGAGAACGTAAAGGGAAATACTACGGCCATTATTTGAATTTTTTTTTTTTTTTTTTTTTTTTTTTTTTAGAAAAACTTATATACAATAGCGGGCAACTCCCCACTAGGGTGGGAGAACAGAGAAAGAAGATGTAAATATGGGTGAAAACCCATATGGCATGCTCTTGTTTTTGATTCCCGAGTCGCTAGCTTGACTCGACCCCGTTCATTGGTTCATGGGGAAAGTAACGTGGAAAACCAATCTCGATCGGACTTTCGTTCACAATGTTAATAAACATATGAACATCGAAAGTTCCACACCGACGAGATATAACCGCGGTATTGTTAATAGTAGAAACTATAAAGGATGATACGGGGTCAAAGATGGTGTCCTCATTCCGAAAGAGAAAAGGAAAGAGCAACCACACCATCTCGTGAAGAATGGAATAAAGACGTACATGAGAATGCATGTCCATTCCTCATCGAAAAAAGCAAATCACCATTTTGACATTTTAAGCTTGAACTTGAAGCTTATATGGTGATTGTCAATAAGATGTCCGGGAGGAGGGTGGAAACGGTTCTTCAATCAATGATTTTCTAGAAAAGGATGTCCCCTCCGAATCAAAGTAAGTATTATCAATTCTGTTGGAATTGACTCATCACTAAGAAAGGCATCGACTTCATTCCAAAGTTGTCATCTTCCTCATCGGGGTGAGAGAAGGGATGGAAGAGTCGGGAATAATAAGACTAGGGATGATGGATCATTTTGAGCAATTCTTCAATGGGAAGAATGTCTCCCATTGGATCACAAACATCATCATCCAATTCGGATGAAATCGAAGAGTTTGGTTTCATCCACGAGTTAACAAACTCGATACGATAAAGCGATTCGGAGGTGGGACAAGTGGTGTGCTCTTAGAGCTAGAAATTTCCACCACTTCCGATGAAGTCTCCGATTCTAGATCATCATCATCAAGAACACTCTTGACTTCCACGGTACAACTTTCAAACCATTTGTTTGAACCGGGTTGATTTTCAAGGCTTTTAACTCAAAGACGCTTTTGGTGACTCCTTTTAACCGTGAAATTTGAGAGTGTTGCATTGAATCTTTCGATTTTTGATCAATTGTGGCAACACTCTGTTTGGATAGAGGCTTGGGTTTTGGTTGATATTCAGCGTGAGTTCTTCGTTGTCAACCCGTATGGTCAACTCTTGAGCAAACACATCAATCGAGCACGACTGCTTCTTAAGAAAGCTCTCCCAAGATGAGGGAACTCTAGGATCTGCATCAAAGTCTACTACAACAAAGTCGGTGGGAAAGTGAAACTTTCCTACTTTCATCACGACATCCTCGGCTATCCCAAGTGGACGAGTTATGGTGCGGTCCGCTAGCTCGAGTGTCATACAAGTGGATGTGAGTTTAGGAAGAGCAGTTTCTTCCATCTTGAGAGTGGCATAAGGTTAATGCTAGCGCCAAGATCGGCAAGGCGGAGCATTGAACCATCCCAATCACACGGGATTAAAAATGCGCGGGGTCTTCAAGCTTTTGGGAAGCTTCTTGAGAAGGACAGAGCATTGCTCATTGAGAGGGTTTTAGCCATCTCGATAGCTTATCTTTGTTGCTCGATGAAGCCTTTAAGCGTGGATGCAAATTTAGGCATTAGAGCGAGAGCATCAACGAAGCTTATATCAAAGTGTAGTTCATTGAAGATTTGGAAAAAATTTTCCATTTGCTCTTTGTTTTGTCTTTGAGCTTCTCATCATGCATTCTTGATGGGTAAGGAAGTCGACTAGACTTTTGAGCCGGGATGGAAGTCATTTCGGCTCGAATTTGTCTTGAACTTCGGGTTCGGACTTAAAGCTTGGACTACCGAAGGTGGGACGTGTCTGATGCCGTGGGCTTGAGAAATGCACCTTGTCCGTTGTATCCTTGGTAACTTGACTCATTGCTCACGGTGGAGGAGGCATTGGAGTCGAAGGTCCATTGTGCGTCTTACCACTACAGTGGTGACGACTTTCAACTCGGCATTGGGATTAGGAATTGTATTGCTTGGGAGTCCTCCGGAAGATGATGAAGCTTTGTTAATATTCATGTTCATGAAGCCGCTCATCATATTCTTCAACTCATTTGTCTGCCGAGACATTGTGGTATCAATTTCCTTTTTAGCTCAACTCTCATGTTATTGATCCGAGTTTGCATTGAGCGTATGCTTGACTCGGTAATTTTCATGAAGTCATTTGGTAAGGGAGCTTGAGAAGGTTGTTGATAACTTTGATGATTTGGAGCTTGATATGGTTGGTTGAAATTGTTCCGTTTTGATTGAAATTTTGAGAGTTATTGAAGTTTTGTCCTTGATTCGAACAAAGCGATTTTGATTGCCATGGTTTTGCACAGAGGAAAACCGGTGGTGTCATACCGCTAGGTGCAGTAGTGAGGATCGACTTGTGGTCGGTATTGATTGTGGTTTACGAAGCTACGGGAGCTTGGTAAAAGAAGCATCGGTTGCTTGACAATCATAATATGCGTGTGGACCACTACAAGTTTCACACACCTTGTTTACGGCTTTGATTGGTTCCGGCTTATGAATTTCGCTTTTGATTTCCTTTACCTCTTTCATCATACAACGGATGACGTCCGTTAGAGCGGCTATCGGAGCTGCTAACTCAGAAGAGTTACTGGATGAAGAAGCAGGAGTGTTCGGAGTATTGACTTTGTTGCGAGAAATAGGAACTTTTGATTTTTGCTCGCAAATCTCAATCACATCTTTAGGCTTACGATTCAAGATATTGCCGCCTGCGGCTGCGTTCAAAGAATCTTGATCGTTACCGTTCAACCCATTATAAAAGATATTAACTTGTTGAAGCTCCGTGAATTCATGATGGGGGCATTTCCTGAGGAGATCTTTGAATCTCTCCCATGCCTCTCAAAGTTTTCATCGAAATTTTGACGAAATCCGAAATTTCATTTTAAGATTAGTCGTCTTTGATGGAGGAAAGAAATAATTGACAAACTTTTGAACAAGATCCTCCCAGTTTCGATGGATCGGGGGTTCTTTTTCGACCAAATCCGGTTGTCCCCTCAGTGAGAATGGAAATAGCATCAACTTGATCACTTTTGTGGTACATCCTTGAAATTGATAGTTGAAGTCAACTTGTTAAACCAATGGATGTGTGCATACGGGTCTTCTCGATCAAACCCGTGGAATTGATTCATAGACACAAGTTGAATCAAATGTGTCTTCAATTCAAAGTGATCGAATTGATTCTTTGGTAGAATGATGGCATCTCCATAACCTTGGTGGGTGCTGGAGCATTTCCGCCATAGTTCGTTAAATCGCCATATCGTTGCTTGAAATAGTACGAATCTCGGGTTCGACTATTTGGGCGGCGACGCTCTGAGAACGTCTTCTAGGAATTTCGCTAGATCACGCAATGGACTCAATGATCTAGAAGAGCAGTGCGCATGCACTAGAGTTAACTCTAAGGACTCTCGAGTTAAGGAAAGGAATTATGAAAATGGGAAAGAAGATTCTTTTGAGTTTTATGGTTATACATATATATAGAAACAAAAGAAAAATATTTTTGTGTTTTATATGTTTTAAGATGTTTTTGGGGTTTTTGGATTTTTTTATAAGAAAATATATATAGATATAGATGGGTGGTATGAACAAGGAGTGAATATTCAAATCACTAATCTGCTAAACGTAGGATAATTAGCACTGCTCCCCGGCAGCGGCGCCAAAAATTTGATTGGTTCCGAACCGTCAAGTTATCTCACACAAGCTAGCCACTTGTGAATGGCTAACCGTAAGAAACTTAAAACAGTTCAGACACCAATGCAATGAAGATCGAGAGAGTATAGTGTTTCCCATGTCGTTATGTCCCAACGAGTATGCGATGAATCACCAAACGAATAGTGATCGAGGGATTTGAACGGAAAAGAGTTGATTGATTATGAACAATTATACCTAAAGGAAAAGTTTATAAATTACAGGGCTTAAATGCAAATTAAAGAAAATTAAAAGATAAAATATATTAAATAAACGCTATCACTATTTGCAAAATGATGTTTTGATTTTCTTTTATAAAACTTAAATTAAAAACTACGTGACGTATAAAAAGAAAATGTGAAACTTAAAAATATTAATCCTAAAAATATGAAAATGACATTTTACAAACCTAATGATAAGAGAAAATTTTTAGAAAAAGAAAATTATTTTTATTACTATTTATCTAATTATTATTAATTAAAAACTATTTTTAACTATTTAATTATACCCTAAAATACAAGAAAATATGAAATAAAGCTAGAAAAATGAAATTATGACTTAGAAAAATCTAAAATAACTAAAGAGAATTTTCAAAACTAATTTTGTATTTTTCTGATTATTTTTCTATTTTCTATGAATTAAAAACTATTTAAAACTACTTAAATTGCTTAAAAATACAAATTTAACTAAGAAAAATCTGGAAAAATATTTTTTTGACTTTTTATATTTATCTTAACCTAGGAAAAATGAAAACTTATTTTTTGAAGTTTTCGATTTAATTGTATTAAAAGCTAATTAAAATGGCTTAAAAGCGATTAAAATGAAGAAAAATAGCAAAGCTGCCTAGAAAAATCAAAAATTCAAGAAAAGTCTAAAATAATATATTGAATCTAAGAAAAATATGAAAACAGTAGCTTGTGTGTGAGAAAATGAAATCAGAATCACAAGTGCTTAAGAATAAGACTCAAATAAGCCAAAAGCTACAAATGAGCACCAAACCGATCTGAAGCTATAATATGTTAAAACTACTTAAAACAACTTATTACAACTATCCTAAACCTATGAATTGCAAACTGCTATGATTTGATTATTTGAAATCCAAGTACTAAAAGCAGTTTTGGGTCTTACTTTGAAGCTTGAGAATAAGCTACCCAATAAGTGGAAATCAAAACAAAAGTTGGAACCTAAACTAGACACTGGCTAGCTACCTATAAACCAAAGACCGACCTGACAAGCTCTTATGAGCTTTTGACAAGATCTGCAAGAACACATGCATCCGGACTCGGTTTCTTGAGTCGGTGCACAGGGCAAATAAGCCCTAATTGACAAGCTGTTTTGAAGCTTTTACAAAATTTGCAAAAATCTACAAAAATGATATTAAGAAACTAGACCAGTTGAAGTTTTTAAGACCAAAGTTTCACTTGATTTGAACCAAAAATGAGTCCATGAAAAATCATCCAAGGTGGGTACAAACTGAGATTTTCAACTGTTTTTGACTTTTGACAGTTTTGAAAGTTTGACTTTTATGAGATTTGATGCTAATCTATCAACTGATTATGATGTTTTGAGCTATTATAGGACTTAATTAAGCTACTCCTATCTATTATGAATACAATGCAAGCTTTGGCTTTTTGAAATTTCCAACAGATATGATCTTAAGACAGATTACAGATGATTTTGACTTTTTGAGCAATAAGGTGCAAAGTTAAGACAGATATGAGTCAAATGACCTATATTAAGACTAAATGTGTAAATGTCAAGTACAAACCAAAGCTCAATCTCAATTAATCCCACTGATCCAAACACAACTTATACAACTGTTTTTGTAAATGATTTTACTTAAATGATTAACTGACTTATGCTACTGCTGAAACTGATTAACTATGACTTAATGACAGTTAAATGAGCAAGTATAAACTAAAACTTAGCAACAAATCAAGACATATATCAATGTGTAAACTCACTTGTGTCCATGCCACTATGGCTTGCAACCGATATTAAAGTACCACTATCCTAAATCATATCAACCCCAATTCTCACTTAGAATCATCCCAAATCCAACACCGCATCATCCCATATCCATTTCCATACCGCTAACTAAAATCTCTTCTCGCTTGACTTTTGTTGACCAAAACCAAACTTGCTTAAAATTGAATTGTGAGCTTATCAAAAGCTATCGGAGCTTATATAAGCTTATTTGAACTTAAATAGAAGCTATTAGAAGCTTGAATGTAGGAATTTGAAACAAAATTTTAAATAGTAAGCATAAAACTTGAAACCATACTAAAACTTTGAATTGAAACTTGATAATGCATTACAATGATTATCCAACTAAAGTTTAATACATAGAAACTGAAATTACAAGTTTTTGACTTAAACTAAAACAGTTATATAAAAAACGACATATAGGAATTTTAAAACTAAAATCTACCACTCTTCTCTCTTTCATCTTCCTCCTTTTATAGCAAATGTGCTTCCACTGACTTGATCATTTCCACTTGCTAAGGTAGCCATTGGATCGACTTGAAAATATTTTAGCCGTTTGATCACTTTTGGCGCCAAAATGCATATATGCCGGTGGGGTTGAGTGAAATGGAGGAGGGCATTAAATGCATCTTGGATGGTTGTTGAGGTGGGGAACAAGGAAAGGTGAAGGTGAAATGGAGGAGAGGTGAGGTTGAGTGTAGCGGTGGCGGTGAAGAGAAGAAGATTTGGCGGGCAAGGGTGTTTGGTGGAATAGTTGACCGGGGAAGTATTATTGGAAGGGGTCAAAAGGCGGGGGTCAAAGGATATGGCGGTCGAGGGTTTTGATAGGGGTCCAAATGGGTTTTGACAAGGTTATTAATGAAGGACTTGATTTGCAATTTCGAAAGACCAAGGACCAAAACGCCAATTTTGCAAAGTTGTTTCAAGGGATTAAAATGACAAGTTCCAATAGTACAAGGACCAAAATAAACATTTTCAAAATTCCAAGGACTATTTTGCCAAATTTGAAACTTGAAGGACCACACTTGTAATTTCTCAAAACTTTTGACATTTTCACCAAGGACTAATTTTGACAAGTTATGATTTAAAAAGGACCTTTGGTGATTTTCTTTTGAAATAAGTGCTCGGGGACTATTTCGACAACTTTTGAAACTTGGGGGCTGAAGCGCCAATTATGCAAACTTAGCTCATTTTCATCGATTTTAAACATTTTGCATCCGAAACATATAAAATGCAATTTTGGAATATTTTCGATATTTTGATGCATTTCTGAGCATTTTTAAATGTTTTGCAGTTTAGATTTGACCAAAAATGATGAGTATTTACACACTCATCACTAGTCTTCAAGAAGTTGCTGTGTTTCAGGGCAGATAGATCAGAAATTTAAAGCACAAGGTGTTTGTTTTGGAGAAGGTTAAGAGACCAGGGATTGCTGTTGTAAGGAAGGTTAGAAAGCAGAGAAAGACGGTGCACTCATCAAAGGATGTGGATTTGCAGGATGTATCCAAACAGGGGAGGATGGAAAGCATATTTCAAGGGGAGGCTGTGAATATGGATGAGGATTTGGATAGTGGAAATCAAGGAGAGCACTATGTGGTGTCTGATAAGGATGGGAATGAAGCAGTACTTGAAACCTTGAAGACTGTAGTAGGAGATAAAGAGAAAGAGGTGATGCAGGACACATCCACCGCTAGTGTTTCTGTAACCACGGCTAATCTAAATGTAACCACTGCTGCAACTTCAGCCGAGGTAAACACATCCATTGCTACTTTAATCACACCCACTACTGTTACAACCACATCAACTATAGTCACAACAACTGTCATATTCCCTCCCTTACATAAAGATGTTTAGAAGGAAGTTGCTAGCACCTTGATTAATCCAAGTCAACCTTCATCAAACCCTACACCTACATCTACACCTACACCTTTAACTGCATCTGTTCCACTTATTCTAAAACCAACTGGACCTAAACCCTTAAGTAAAAGTTTGACAATTGGTGAGTCTTTGAAGACTAAGATGGTTCTACCAGACATTGAAAAAGGGAAAGGTATTGCTGAGCCTAAATTGGAGTTTAAGAATAGACAAGAACAAATTGATTATGATAGGGAGTTTGGTGAAAGATTGCTAGCTGAAGAAAGGAAAAAAGAAAGAAGATGAAGAAGCTACTCAAAAATTGATAGCGAGAATGGAATGATCATCGGTTTGTTCTTGAAGCCTCAAGTGATAAAGGCAGTATTATACTCAAGAATGGGCACCTTGTTATCTATTGATGAGAGGGCTAAGGTATTGGTAAAAGGCAAGGAAGTTAAGTCAAGAGAAAAGCAAGTTAAAAGAAGAAAGCGCCTACAAAGAGTCAAATGAGAAATTCAATGATGAAGATTATCGAAACATGGACTTGTATAAGGGTGAAGATTTAAGAAAGTGTACATATGAGAGGATTGAAGAGATTTATAAGCAAAGTATGAGAATGAATGATGATTTCTATGCTATGAATTATGAGAAAGAAATTTGAATGGTTAAAGAGAAAAACTGAAGCTAAGAAGGAATCGGTTCAAAAGACATAAAGTGGATGAAGAGATGGAGAAGAAAGAAAGAACAGTGTATCTTACGGAATGTGATAAAGTCACCCTATCAATCTTACTCGATGAAGCAGTTCATCCTATTGAAGATTGGCAGATTATAATAGAGCATGACAAAGAGGTAATTGAGATTACAAGAGCTGATGGGTGGAAAGGTACATATCTCAATTTTGGATTGTTATTGGACTGTATGACTAAAGATGATCTGGAACAACTATGGAAGGTAATGGAATTTAGATATGGAAAGTTTGGTCCAACTGGAGAGTTAGCTAAATTTGTATGAACTTCTGTAAAGAATTTGTGTCAGCCTAATCCTAATGAAGAATTTTGGGAAGACCATGAGGTGGTTGAATGGCTGTTGTATTCTTATTGCAAAGTTCATGTTGTGCAGAACACAAAAGATAAGTTATTTACGTTTGCTGATAAGGATTATCCAATATCAAAGAAAGTGGCTAGAAAAATGTTGGAAGCTAAACTTAATCCACAAGGAACAAAGGCTACACATCCTATTATTGATAAACTGTTTCAGAAGATTGAAAAGATTGCAGACATACAAGGACCTTTGGCAATTAAGGCTAAACCTCAAGGAAGACTGAAGAGGAAGGTTGTTATGTCTGAAGCTGTGGATTTTGTATCTGAGTCAGAAACTAAAGAGGAGATTGAAGAAAGTAAGAAAAGGTTGATGGTTCTTACTAAAATGTCAAAAGAAACAGAACCAGAGGTTAGTGGTACCATATCTCTTACAGTCATCATCAGATAATTTCTTATATATTTGAGCTTAATATGAATGGAGGATACTGGGAGTTTGAAAGAGCCAATGGTGAGAGTTTTGGTTGTATCAAATTTTCACAAATGCTTTACTATTTGGAAAGAGATGATCTGATGGCTATTTGGAAGTTATATAAAGATAGATTTGGAGTTGTGGCACCAGCTGGTTATCATGAGAAGATTGTTTATTATAATTTGAAAATGATTTTTGAACCTACTCATGATGAACCTGAATGGAAAGGACTCTACAATGGTAGTGTTTCAAGTTGGTATTTGTATCAGTCTTGTGGAGTTCATGTGTTATCTGTTTACGGAGAAGTAATTCATATGTGTGTTGAAACCGATTATCAAGTTAGAATACTTATCCGGAGGTTATCAAGCGGATGTTACAACCCGTGGATTGAAGCGCAAAAGCCCTTTGACTATCAAGCTTACAGTTCTGAGAGGAAATTTGAGAATATTTTGAGTCTGCTAAGTGTTTGAATACATCCTCCAAGTAAGATGGTTTGGTGAAAAGAAACTTGATGTTTTGGTAAATATCAAGTTTAGGGAGGATTGTTCGGTTTTAGGTTCCACTGAGAAGAATTACACTAAGTGTGGAAACCACGGCTAGTTCAATTGAAACCAAGGATAGTTCAATGATAACCACTGCAAAGTTAAACCACGGCTAGTAGAATTGTGAAACCACGGATAGTATAATTGTAATCACTGCTAGTTATTAAGTCGGTTTAATGTTTTTTATTAGATAAGTATGGAAAGGATATTTATCTTGTAGAATCGTATTGTATATTGTAAAGGACTCCTTAGCCTATAAAAGGAGGTCCTAGGTTAGATTAGATATCGTGTGTTTTGATATATCTAAGGTCGATACACTTCAAGGTTCTAAACCCTAATCTTGTTTAGAGTATTAGTTATTAATATAATTGAGGTGTTTAAGTGTTATTCTTGTTCTTCTTCTTAAGGTTAAATATTATATTTCGCGTAATATTTAATAAGTAATTGTTAAGTCAGTTTCTATAAGGATCGTTTGCTCAACTGGGATCAACAAATTACCATATTACATGATATAGTAAGACAAAATAGCTACTACAAAAAGATATCTTCATTCTGTTCTTTGGAGTAGCTTGTAGTGTCCTTCCCGTATTCTCCCACCCACAAAACTTTCAAGGTTGCGGTAAATCTTTCTTGTCTTAAGTCTTCGTTAGATAGCGACCGAAATCTTCACACCTCTTCACATCCTGTTCGTCCGGAACCTCGTGTTGTTTCGGCTTCAACTTTAGCTTGAACTCCTTTACCCTGAATTCAATTCTTCTTCAACCAACTTGGGCGTACCATCATCGAACTTGTATAGCTCACACACCTCGGTAGCATTCTTGATCCGTGTTTGTCGATA